>BCKG01000001.1:2443575-2463042 GCA_001600535.1 Yarrowia sp. JCM 30696 | reverse complement strand
GCGAGAGGAGAAGGAGCGAGAGGAGAAGGAGCGAGAGGAGAAGGAGCGAGAGGAGAATCATCAGATGGTCATTGGGGGCTCTACGCCTAAGCGCAAGGTTGGAATGCCAAGCAAGTACCATGTTTCCAAACCTCGAGCCAACCCGACAAGGACTTCGTCCGCCAAAACTGCGTCGGGAAACTTACAATTCCATCAAGGCGTCCTCCTCGAGGCAACCCGTACCAGGACTCGGCAGTCCACTAAGGATGCGCTTACAAAGAAGGAGTCTACACCTAAGACTGAGCTCGAAGCCACTCCAAAGGTTACTCGAACAAGATCAACATCTAAGAGTACTCCTACTGCTACTACAAGTACGAGGTCAGCATCGAAGAGCACTCCTACTACTCGCACTAGATCAGCATCGAAGGTTGAACCTGAAGATATGCCTAGGGCTACTCGTAAAAGATCAGCATCTAAGGTTGAACTTGAAGATACGCCTAAGGCTACTACTCGGACAAAATCAGCATCTAAGGCCGAACCTGAAGATACGCCTAAGGCTACTCGTAAAAGATCGGCGTCTATGAGTACACCCAAAGCTACTACAAGATCAGCTTCCAAAACTGCTACGAAGTCAGCTCCTGAAGTTACACCTAAGGCTGCTCGTACCAGATCAGCATCTAAGGTTGAACTTGAAGTCACTCCTAAGGCTACTACTCGTACGAGATCAGCATCGAAGAGTACACCTACTACTACCACCACGAGATCAGCATCTAAGAGTACACCTACTTCTACTACCACGAGATCAGCATCCAAAACTGCTACGAAGTCAGCTCCTGAAGTTACACCTAAGGCTGCTCGTACCAGATCGGCGTCTATGAGTATACCCAAAGCTACTACAAGATCAGCTTCGAAGACAACTCTTGAGGACACTCCTAGGGCTCGTACGAGATCAGCCTCCATGAGTACTACAAGGCCAGCTTTGAAGACTGCATCGAAGACAACTCTTGAGGACACTCCTAAGGCTCGTACGAGATCAGCCTCCATGAGTACTACAAGGCCAGCTTCGAAGATTGCATCGAAGACTGCATCGAAGGCTACTCCTGAGGCCACACCAAAGGCTACTCGAAGGGTCTCAGCTAAGGGGACACCTACACAGACTCCATCGCGGTCAACGCTCTCTAACGGAACTTCCAAATCAACCCCCAAGTCCGCTGCATCAGTTTCTTCTCTTGCCAATGGAACTCATAAGTCAGCTTCTGCTACCCCCAAGACTCCTGCCAAGGCAACACCGAAGTCAACATCCAAGACTACACCCAGGAGTGTAACTAGGGCAACACCGAAGTCAGTTACCAAACCGACGCCCAAGTCAACCTCCAAGTCTGCTGCATCTGTTTTGTCTCTTACCAATGGAACTAGTAAGTCAGCTTCTGATACTATACCCAAGACTCCTGCCAAGGCAACACCGAAGTCAGCATCCAAGACTACACCCAGGACTGCAACTAGGGCAACGCCAAAGTCAGTTACCAAACCGACGCCCAAGTCAGCTGTAGCCATGTTGGCTTCAAAGGGATCACCCCAGTCGACTACACAGCCTGGCACTCCTAGCTCTCGCAAACGGTCGAATGAGGAGACTGGGTCTGCATCCAGTCGGAAAACTAAGAAGCGGAAATCTGACGTTCAGAACGGCTCTCTTGATTCTGATACACCGACAAGCAAGAAACGCTTGTCTTTGGGTCAAAAACTACTCAACTTTCTGCCATTCGGTGGCAACCCCTAACATTTCATCGTCATATGTATTATACTAATTTAACTGTACTTTTATTTACTGGTTTGACGGTTCGTATTTTGCGAGTCTTACGTAAGCAGACTCATCGTTGGCTGTGTACTTGTACATATTTTACACTTGCTAATTACTGCGAGGATCCACTTTGTCCTGCACACTCATTGCAGAAAAAGTGCATGGCGGAAGCACCCGCCTGAGTCACGTGACAAACAACCGGCCACATGCCACTATTTCTCACCGTCGTTATATCCATAGGCCATTCCGATAGCTACCCTCTTCCGGCTTATCTCCTATCCAAACTCAATGGAAGTTCCGCGGTCTGTGGGTTGCCATTTGGGTTCCTTTGGGATGGACCATGCAGTCTTGTGTACCTTGGTAGGAGGTGTTTTGTGGTTGCAGAGGCGAGGGGGAGCTATAGGAGGCAGTAAGACTGGTTACCTGTTTATATATGTTTGATTTCACCAATTTTATACACTCACAATCACGTCAGGGACTCCCTTACATCACTCAACCGCACCGTTAAAGATAAGCTGTGAGCACAGATAGCGCCATAGTGAAGCTAAAAGTTTGAGTGTGGTAATATTGAGTGTACCTATTGGGAGAGAGAGAGTTATAGGGAGAGGTGATGCAATAGCAGGGTGTGGAGTGATGATGGGAGCAGCTGGAGCTGCAATCCGCAATAACACGGTGTTTATACCCGCTTTTGCACGGTCACATGCTACGGTTGGAAAGCCACGTGCCTGGAGCAAGCTGTGCAAGACCCGTCTGTACTCATGCAGGATTTTTTTTCTGCCTGCGTAAAAGATTTTTGGCGGTGGTCAGCTTCTCAGCTGCAGATGAGCTTAATTTCATTCGAGAACGGCTTTTTTTTCAGACGCTGTCTTCCTTCTCTCCCTCTCGAACACCAGTTCCACACCACCACACCACACACCACACACCATGAGCGACGTCCAGGTCCCCACCGACAAGAAGTACATCTCGTACAACAACGTGCACAAGCTGTGCCAGGAGGCAGCCGAGAAGATCAAGGAGTTCAAGCCCGATCTGATGATTGCCATCGGAGGAGGAGGATTCATCCCCGCCCGAATCCTGCGAACCCACATCCGAGTCCCCGGCTCCAAGAACATCCCCATCCAGGCCATTGGTCTGTCTCTGTACGAGGAGCTTGGCACCGGCCAGCTCGAGGAGCAGATTGGTGTCGAGGTGGTGCGAACCCAGTGGCTCGACTTCTCCACCCTGGAGAAGCACTCCGGTGACCTCATCGGCAAGAACATTCTCATTGTCGACGAGGTGGACGACACCCGAACCACCCTGCACTACGCCGTCTCCGAGCTGGAGAAGGACATTGCTGCCCAGGCCAAGAAGCTGGGCCGAGAGGACGAGAAGACCACCCTCCACGTTTTCGTTCTGCACAACAAGGACAAGCCCAAGAAGGCCGAGCTCCCCAAGGACATGATGGACTCGGGCCGATACATTGCTGCCCGAACCACCCCCGACGAGTGGATCGCCTACCCCTGGGAGGCTCGAGATATCGAGGAGCACACCAAGTACGCCAAGCTGCAGAACAACGATTAGATGTAATATAGTATTTAAGAGGCTGAAGCGGAGCGTCAGCCGAGCGAAGCGAAAGAGAAAAAATCGACTTGAGCGTAGCGACAGTCCACAATAGAGGTTTTTGATATACAACGGCTCGAGCACCAGTAGCATACAAGTACGAAGTACGTCACTTTTAGCACTAAAAACCGTTACAGCAAATTAGTGCCCCTTAGGGCTGACTGCGACACTACAAATAGCGCCACAATATCGACGGGAGAAGGTCGCCAAGTGGTCTAATGCACGTATTGGCGAAACATGGGTATTTCACGCGTCGATAGGGAGAATGCCTTAACTTCAAGTGTCCATCATCTTTTGAACTTCCTTCATTAAATGCGAAAGTTGATACTTTGTTGAACAGAAGTTCCTACTACCGGTACTTGTACTTGTAGTGTACCCCTACAACCAATACTTACACTACAATCTTGTGTCAAACAAAACATTGAATCTAAACACAGTGTCTAGAGACACTCTATAAATATCACCCTGATGCTTGGGCCTAACACCCTGACGCATCTCCATGCTCCTGACGACTTACTCGTCCTCGCCAACAAAGTCCTTTCTCACGATATCCAAGAACACCTCTTCAAGAGACGTGGGACTCACGGAGTAATACTCAATGCCTAGCCATTCCTTGTTTCTCTCAAGCAGAGCAAAGATGGTCGACATCTTATTCTCGTGTCCAGCTGTCTTACAGGGAACAGCCAGCTTGATCTGTCCATGGTACATCTTCTCTTCCATCTGCGACTGGGGGAAAACCTCTCTGGTCCACTCTGCAATCTTCCACATTTGCTCATCAGACGTGTAGGGAGCGTTGGAACACACCAGGTGCACGTGGAACAGGTTTCCATACTGGTTTCGCAAATCGGCAGCCGAGCCAATGGCCAAGAACCGCTTAGCAAGAATACCTGCACGGTTGGCAAGAGCGTCAGCTTCCTCCATAGAGTGAGTAGTCAGTACGATACTTCGTCCATGAGCCACAGACGACAGAGTACGCCACATGATTCGTTTGGCAAAAGCATCCATTCCAGAAGAGGGCTCATCGAGCAGCAACACTTGAGGATCAGCCATGAGAGCCACAGCCAGCGACAGCTTTCGCTTGTTACCGCCTGAGAGAGCATTGGCAGTGGTCTTTCGGAAACGATCAAGACCGGTAGCTCCAATAATATGCTCCACATTGTGGTCTCGGTCTTCCTTGCTGAGTCCACGCAACATGGCGTAGAACTGCAGCGTCTCAGTTACCGAGAGCTTGTCCATGGCGTCAAACTGAGGACACACACCGAGATGCTGACGGGCCTGAGCTCGGTTGGAAGACACAGGAATACCAGTCACGTGAATACCTCCTGAAGACGGGCTCTCTTCACCTCGAATCATGTTGAAGGTGGTGGTCTTACCGGCACCGTTAGGACCCAGGAGAGCAAAGCACTCGTTCGGCTGAACTCCATACGTGACGTCATCAACCACACGGTTACCTCCATACTTCTTGGAAACATGGGACAGCCGGAGACCCTGATCCCACGACTCTGGGTTCGAGTCGACGTGCTCGGCTTCCTTTTGAACGTCAGAAGGAGTGGGAGATTTGGTCTCTTCATCTTGCTCTCGGTGCTTGCCTTTGAAGACGAATCGGAAACGTCCAGAGTCCCACCAGACCAGAATGCCGTAGAAGACAGCGGCCTGAACAATGAGGTAAAGAATAGGACCTCCGTAGGCAAGAATGTCTCCCATGTAGGAGATCTCCGAGTTGTCTGATCGACACAAGACACCAAACAGGTTCATGGCCACAAAAAGGGCTCTGACAAGCTGACAAGTGGGCGAGAAGATGGAAATGGTGAAATGGATAGCCTTCACAGTACTGTCCACCTTCCAGGGATCCTCATACATGAGTGTAGACATGTAGCCAATCATGTAAATGAGAAAGTAGATGGCATTGTAGCCTGCAGTGATGGCAAAGGCGGCCAGTTGAGACTTGACCAGAAGAGAGATGACAAAGGAAAACAGAGACGATGCAAGGGCATACAACATGAATACCACAAATAGGTAGCCAGCTCCGAGGACGTACTCTGAAGACCCACCAATGATACCGGTACAAGCTGCACCTGTCAGCATAAGAGGCACCCAGTCAAAGATAGCATAGGCCGTCCAGAGTGGAACAACTCTCAGTCCGTTGGAGTAGTGCATCGCTCGAACACGTGAGAGACGCTCAAAAGTAGGGTAGAGGGCTGCAAACGCGGGCACGACACTCATGGTGAGGCCAAAGTAGACAATGAACTGGAGAGTATCACCTGTGGAAGAAGACCAAGGAATCTGGAAAGGTGAAAAGTCAGCATAGATCTTGTAGTTGCCGTTTTCACGAGCATTGGTCAGCAGGTTCATCATCATGACAGAAAAGTAAGTACCATGGCCTGTGTTTGTGAGGTAAGCGGCAATGGGGGCCGAGCTGTCCAAATAAACACCTCCAGGGTAAACCTGGGTGTAGTTAGCGTTCAAATACGCCTCGAACGAGCTCTGAGTATCGGTGTAGTGCGTTCCGTTGTTCATTTTGGCCATGATCAGACTCTGGATTGTCGAGTTGCCCATTCCTCGAAGCATACCTCCAATGAACGTTCTGACACCCTGCGTAGAGTCCATAAGCGCACTCTGGGGCCCAACAGGCATGTCCAGAGGATCAATACCGAGCCGGTAGGTGTTGTAGACCTGCCGTCTGAACCGTGAGTCTCCCTCACAAGAAGATCCCTTGAACGATCTCAGAAACTGAGAAGTGGCTCCAGCAACAATGATGGGCAGAATGAACATGACAATGTGGGCCAGAGGGTTTCGTTTGAGAATGATGAGACGCTTGACCAGCATCGACCATGTCTGATGAAAGTAGCCCGTGGAAGTTCCCTTTCGAAGACCTCCCTCACCCATCTCGGTAATATCGGCATGCTCCACATGATCTCTTTCAGCTACACGCAGGAACACATCTTCCAGCTGAGGTCCAGCCACTCGGTACTCAACTCCCTTGTCTTCGAGGTCTTCAATTTGCTCAGCAACCTGTGCGGCACTCTCCAACTCCACAACCTCCTCCAGTCCAGATCCAGGATGCGAAATGAAGATTCGGTAGCCTCCTCCAAGCTGTTCCTTAAGCTGCACGGTGGTTCCGTACACCTGCAGAGAACCCTTGGACATGATGGCAATATTGTCTCCCAGAACATCGGCTTCGTCAAGGAAATGGGTCGTGAGAAGCATAGTATGAGAACCTCTGCTGGAGGTGATAATTTCCCAAATCATTCGACGCGAAAGAGGGTCAAGACCGGAAGACACCTCGTCAATGGCACACACGTTGGTTCCACCAGCGAAAGCAATAGCCAGCTGAAGCTTACGCTTCTGACCTCCAGACATGGTTCCCGCTCTATCGTGACGTTTCTTGCTCAGGTCGCACTTTTCAACCAGAAACTCGATAGCTGCAGGAATGTCCTTGGTAGGAACACCCTTGAGCTGTGTCCAGATTCGGAGATGCTCCTCACAAGTGAGAGTGTCCCAAATGACGTTCTTTTGGGGACAAATACCAACTCGTGAGCCTGGAGAGAAGGTGATGGTGCCACTGGTGGGCTTTTGGATGTTGGAAATCATCTCCAGCGTGGTGGTTTTTCCAGAACCGTTGGCTCCAAGAAGACACACAATCTGGCCGTTGTGAACAGGCAGGTTGAGATGGTCCACAGCCGTGACACGGTTTTTCACTCGTCCAGTCCATCGGGATCGGATTTTGTAAGTCTTGGTGACATCCTCGAGCACCACTCTGTCCTTTTGAGACTCGTCAATGCTAATCTTGGAATGGACGCCATGCATGACACGTTCCACGATCATGGCAAGAAACAGGTAGAAGAAGATGGAGAAGATGGCACCGAAAAAGATGACAATGGCCTTGATATTGGAATCGGGCGCGTTTTTCACCATGTTGGTCGCGATATCTTCCTTCTTCCATCTGCCAGTAGTCTGGATGAAGAACGGATAGTTCATAGGAGGGAACAGAAACGACAAGACGTAGACTGCAGCGTCTCTGAATCGACCCTCATTATGGGGAACTCGAGTTTGAACGGTACTCATGATAGCCAGGAAACAAGAGAGACCCGAAGCAACAATACCAGCCAACTGGGCGTACGAGAAGAACATGGACAGGAACATGGCCCACGTGATCATGGACATGCCAGAGAAAATGTGGTAGAAGATGTAAATGGCCACATTTGTGGGTTTCATGAGCACCAAGTTGAGAGTCAAGGCTATACTGATCCATCCAGGAAGGTAAACGATACTGAAAGAGATCAAATAGGCCAAATGACGATTGAACTGCTTCACGCCCATGGCAGTAAGCAAACCAGAAATGCCCAGTTCTCTCTCCTGAGCTGCCATTCCTGCCAAATGATAGATGACACCAATCATACCCAGAAACAAAGCAGGAGCCAGCCAGTCAATGACAATTTGCAGAAACTTGGAAATCACATTCTGCTCGTGCTGTCTCTGAGACTCATCGGTGTAGGCGAGAGTGTAAGGCACCGTGGTTTCTCCCGTAATGGCTCTGTCCATTTGCCACTGCAGCGGAAGAATGAAGATGTCAGGATCGGACTTGTGTCCTCCGATATCGGTGAGAATCAGTCCGGAGTTTCCTCGGATGGTATAGTTGTAGATTTTCTGCTCTTCATCAATATGGTTCCATTGCACACCGCCGTAACAGGCAGAATCACCTCTCAGATTCTGGCTGCATACTTGGAACATGTCCATCTCGTTGTCCAGCTCCATGATCTGGGAGCTGGGGATCCCCTCAAACGCAATGTCCATGATTCTTCGCATTTCGTCAGTCACACCTAGCGGGTCACGGGAGTAATAGATGATCTTTCGCTCGCTCACCACATCTTTGAGCTGTCGTACCGGAGTAGGGTCGGAAACACCGTAATTGGCATACGGAGAGTAGAATGCCTTTGAGTATGACTGTGTTAGATGAGAAGGGGAGACGAATAGAGGAGTAGAGCATGCTCCATGGATGAGTTAAATACTCAAGAGATCAGTAACCTCAAGAGATCAGTAACCTCAAGAGATCAGTACAAGGGGTAACCTCAAGAGATCAAATAGAGATCAAATAGAAATCAAATAGAGACGACCAAACCACAAATACTCACCATGAAAACAATGAACGCCACCGGCAGCAGCGACGACCGGAAAAACGTCCACCACCAAGACCGCCGGAACACCAACATGTGTTTACGGACCAAAGCGGCCGTCTGGCCGTACCGGGTCATTTTCAGATCCACATCGTCCACAGACGCCTCGCTGACGTTGAGGGTCTTGGACTCTGGCGGACTGGCTTGCACCGCCAGAATCGCAGCATCTTTTTCGGACATTTTGACCACGAGTAAGAGACTAGACAGACCTCTGAACTTGTACGGCTTTGCTTTCAGATTCGCAGAGTTGGATAACCTTATGCATGATCGCACAGCCTTGTACAAGTAGCGAGATTGGCGAGGTTGGGGTTTTAAAATTCCGGGGGAAATTAGAAGGAGAGCAGATAAAACGACGGAAGAATAGCCCAATCAAAAATTCAGCTTCCAAATATTCTATTTATAGCTTTTATTGTCTTCTAGAAACGACGCCCGTGGCCCCTGGACTTGTGTTCAAAATACGAGGTGCTCGCCAAAGTGTCTCACAATCTATTATTTGTGCGCCATCTCACACCTTGGCCTGACGCTTAAATGAAAGTCTGGAATGTGAAGCGAGGTGCGGTATTTAAATTAGTGGAAAAAGCAAGCGGGACGTAGAAAAGACAAGAGAGTTGAACAAAAAGATAGCCTGGGACGCCCACATCATGAGCAATATAGCGATAAGGCACCACTACCGCTTATTAAAGCCACATCCACTGTCTCTCAGCCGCTCCCTTCAATGTAGCAGATCTTGGCGTACGCACATGGGTTACATTGCTGTTAGTGACAGACTAGAGATTTGTTGAGACGGTGTCAAAAGTGGCCGAAGGTAAGAGATTATGATCTCACACAGACACTGAGAGTGCCCTTTCTAACACCGCCATTTTTCAGGTTTTTTTACCGATTTAATTGGATTTTTCCTCATATATGTCCAAACACTCCTTCTCATCGGGACATGCCGATCCGGAGGAAGGTGCATATTGTGGGGAAAATCCAACGGAAACACGTGCTTCGCATCGAAATCACGTGTCGATCACGTGACCATCAACCAGCATCATCTCCTAACATCTATAATATATACAAACATTACTCTATAAAAACGAATACTTTCTAATTGCTTCCCAAATCAATGTTCCACACCCAGCTATCAATGTCGGAGATGACTCTCTCCTCAATCTCGTCCCCCTTGCCACTGGCGACCTTGAGCACCAGCTCGTTCAGCTCAGAACGACCCAGAATGTCCACGTGCTCTGCAGTCTGGGCTCCTCCTCGAATATCGAGTCGGTCAGGCTGATGCAGCATCTCCACCACCTTGACCCGAGCATGTCCAGGGTTGAACTTGGAGTTCTCATCCTTCCATCGATGGCACATGGTGTGGGTCACCAGAGAGACCGTTCCATCTCCCTCGCCCATGATGACACCATCAGGCTCGTTTCCGGCAATACTGACGTTGAGGTTGGTCTGCTCGGGATTGGCTTCATCCTGGTAGTAGTAAGCACGCTCAGTGTCCTTTCCAACTCCGTAGAAACAGTAGATTTTGAGATCGGGGGCGTTGGGAAGCGCAGCTTCAAGAGGGTTACTCCAGGTAACAGGTCGCTTCTCGTTCTCCTCAACCTGCTTTCGGGTCTTGGCAATACCAAACGAATAGGCACTCTCAGTTCGGTTGACAAACCACTCGGGGGACTGCGAGTACAGAAAGTCGACAGTCTCATCCATAGTCAGGTTCTTGGCGGAGTACTTGGTGAGGGTCTCCTTGAACTTGATGAAGTTGCCATAGGAGACAGTCTGGTTGGCCTTGTCATCAGGAGCACCAGAGTGGTCACCCCAGACGTCCTTTCCTCCCTTGGGAATCATGGAGGCAATTCCTCCCCATGTTCGCAGCAGGTCAGCTCGTTCTCGACGAGAAAAGAACTGCTCGAGACCGTAGACGGCCATGGCGTTGAGCTGAACGGTATCCTTCATTTCTCCAGACAGCAGCGCAACCAGTGTCTTGGGAGTGCCAAGCATGGAGCCAGAAATGTCCACAAACGAGTCAATGTGGTCATTGACCCAGTTGGGGCCTCCTCCTCCGTATCCCTCAGCTTCAGCCCACTTCATGAAGTAGAAGATGACCTGGGAGCCCATAGAGTGGCCGGTCAGAACAGTCTTCTCACCAGTCATTCGCTTGGTCTCCTCGATAGAAGCCATGAGCTTGGAGAAGTATCCATCTCGTCTCTCCAGATCAGGGTAAGACAGTCTCCAGTCGTAAGCCGCAGCAGCCATGGTATCGGTGTCGTATCCGATTACAGCCAGGTTTTCGAGCAGCTTGTTCCACAGCCAGTAGCCTGCCATGAAGAAGTCCGCAGACGCAAAGCCCTGGGCCGCTCGCAGCTTGAAGTTGGGGGGATCAAGACCAGTTTCCGTGTCCAGCACCAGGTTCTGCAACCAGCAGTACTTGTCCAGAAGCATGACTCGGATCATGTACCACGAGCCCCACATTCGCTTTCGGAAGTGCGACTCGGTGGGGCACTCCTCGGTACCCTCCAGAGACCAGCTTTCGAGACCCGTGGAGATGACACCAGGCACAAGCACGACGGGGTACTTGGCGTGGAGACCTTCGCTCTTCATGGCCTTGCCCACAGCAAAGGGGGCGGCCTTTTGTTCGCTCTGTTGGTGCTTTTCGATCTTGGCCGCCTCCTGGAGAATCTTGGTCGGGAAACGCGCCTTCATGTCGTGCACAAAGTCGGAAACGCTGTCCAGCGACAGGTTATCGAGCGAAAGTCCATCGAAGTCGAACGTGGGGAAGTCCGCGAGCAGCGAGTCCATGTCAATGTTGAGCTCCGGGGGAGCCGCGTAGTACCAGGCGGCCAGCACTCCCACGAGAGCTCCGAGAATGAAGGTGATGCGTCGACTTCGCGTGAAAAAGTTGAGAATCTTGCCCTTGACGGTTTTTCGCCGGTGGTGGTGGTGGTGGTGGTGGATGTGAACGTCGGTCTTGGCGTCGGACTCGGAGTCGGCCGCATTGGCTGCCGGCTCGGCCCGCTCAACCGTGGCCTTCCTATTCACAGGTTGTGTCATTGATGGTGGTGATCAACAGAATAAAATCCATTTACACTTTGCATGCTACCGGGGCGACTGAGACATGTCGCGTGAAAGAATGGTAAAGCCGGGACGCAGATGACAGCCCACTTGGCGTCCGTATTGGTCTCCGTCACTCAAATATATTATATCACTTTAGTCTAGGGTTCCTCCTTCTACTAACATCTCCAAAAGCTCCATATGCGCGTGCTAGCTTGCTGATGCATGAGCACAAAAGGTGGGGGAGCATGAAAGTGTACAAGTATCGAGTCATGATATATTTGTACAGTAAGGGGGTGACCTGGTTAATGGAACAATTGACAAAAAGTGAGGGGCTAAATGTAACAAGGCCTGCTCATGCCCCTGTCACTACACGACCCACTGTGACTGACAAGTCCCTGTCTCGTGCATCTTTTAGCACATGTCAAAGACCTGTCCCTGCAGAGGGGATCAGAGTGGGTCTGAGTGAGAAGAAGAATGATGGGAAATTGTTGCCACTGGTTTTATAGACGGGAAAGGGGGTATTAAAAGGCTACCTACAACTAAACAGTTGCGGTTTTAAATCTTCTTCCACTGTTTCATCTATTGCACATTTTCATGCAGATGTCCATGTCAGGCTACCGTGAAGGAGGTCGTAGTTCAATGAGGAAACTGGAACAAGCTGAAGCTGAATGTCCAAAATACCCTTGTATAGTTTGGTTGAAAACATGGACCAGCTTGATTTACTAACAATGAACACCCTGCCCTTCTGTCTCTCACTTTCTAAGTGCACATACACCCGCCCACAGCTGTACTATAAATCAACGAGACAGTCGTTGCAATCATATGTATCTTTAGAACTATTTCAACTGGGACTTAATGGGTCAGTAAAACGTCCTCATAGCCACTCATACCCTCTTTTGGAGCGGTTTCGGCGTGTCTATACACCCCATTGAATGATTCTATACAAGGCTGAGATTTGGATAGGTAGCCAGAGATTCAATAGAGACGTAGAAAAGCAGAAAAAGAGCCAGACGTAACTTACATTGCAACAGGAAGCCTTATGAGATATCTCTTGTACTATCAAAGCGTTACAGACCGGAATAAACGTAGCAAAATGCAAATCCACTAATTTGGTGTAAACTTGAAATGGTGATTTCAAGCCACCAAAGCTATCCAGGACTAATAAAACTTATTCAGGTGTTGAAATATCAATCAATTTATACCCCTGTATCTTTTTTTAAGTGCTGTCATTGATATTAACCGAGAAAACAGCAGAAAAATTTTTGAAAGTCAAACTTCAGGTTATATTAAAAAAAAACCCTTGGAAAACGTATATCGGGTCATTAGTATAGTGGTAGTATGCCTGCTTCGGGCGACTGAAGCATCCTGTGATTGCACACAATCATAACTTGCAGGTGACCCCGGTTCAAACCCGGGATGACCCCATTTTTTGTCAATTTTTTAATTTGAGGACACGGTCTTCAAACATATCTTTTTTACATTCTGGTGTCTATTTTCTTATAATCCGGGCTGTTTTTTAATTCAGAATGCCCATATCGCCATGTTTGCATGTTTTAGACAGCTCATGGTTGCTGACTAATCAGACAGATATGAAGAGTGCCCACTCCATGGCAAATAGCGTCTCAACAGCTACAATACCTTGTCAACTGTTGTGATAAGAAACTAGTGTGAAAGTTGATGAGAGATGGCACTCTCTTGAATCAGCTTGGTATTGTTTGTTCAAGGTAATGACTTTGTGTAACTACAGAACTGTACACTTGGAAAGTGGGTCATACAGGAAGATCAAAGCCAGGAAAGGCACTAGAAGTATTGATTCAATGATTCCAGTGTCAGTAAAGCTCACCCCAATACATTTTCGAGAGTCCAAGACGCTTTCTGGGGTCTCTGAGAGCTGTTTTTGAACCAAACTCCTTACTTGCTTACTAATCAACCAACTTTGACCTTCTCTAGAATCTGCTGTAGATACCATAGAGACCCTGCAAAAGTACCATCCGGGTTTTATTGACCTGGTAATTCACCTGGATGACTCACTGAGTCGATAGGTCGCATTTTTACGAAAAGTTCAGAATCTCGAATTTCGCCTGACCATTACACCGGATTTTTCCCCAAAATCCCAGATTTCGGGCCTGCTGACTAATCAGGTTTTTCCGAAATAACGGTCCTAGCGGAAAATGAGCACAGTCACAATAAAATTCAGAGTGTGCCCGTCACACTGGTATCATTGGTTTATCTTCCCGTCGCCGTTTATGTGGTTTAATGCTCCAACGAAAGTCGGTTTTAAAAAGTTTACCCCTGACTCGGGCTTTTTGGAATTTTTTTAAAACTCCCAATTTCTGGAATAGCTTATTTGGGGTGTCTGGCCTAAAAGTCCTGAAGTTGGGAGAACTTTTTCAAAACTGAGAAAAGAAAACAGAAGCTGGGAAAAAATAAAATAAAAAGAAACACTGCGAAAATAACCAAGTGCAAGTGGGTGACAGCACAACATGACACATAATAATTGATTGCCAGGAGATATAAAGAAGATAAATATACGAGCGAGTAGCTAAAGCGAAGGAGAGTCCATTAAATGTATTGAGACGCCCAAATATCAAACGAAACAACATTAACCGAGTATGTAGGGATACTATATGGAGACTGAAACGCGCCTGTCTTGTCAATGGAGGTGGATGAAGTTCCAAATTACTTATCACTACGATGAATGCTTCACGAAGATCACTTGGATATAGGTACCACACGTGTATGTCTTTTTCTTGTTGTGAAATCGTGTTGTGCTGTTTCGTATATAACAGAAAAGACACTCATATTGACCAACTTCCATCTCATCAATAAGCTCAAATAATAAATAGAAGAACACCTCTAACCACATTAGTATCATTGTAAGACTGTTCCTTGAGTACTGATTAATTGATTTTTGTACTGTATGTATCCAGCAGATTATGCATAACCTGACGAGATAAGAACCTTACAGTACTGGTACCGGTATTGGAGATATGAGGTCTAGACAAATGCTAGTAAGTCCAGAAGGCGTAGAGTATAGAACAGCTCTGTGGGAAGTCTGTCACGAACTGACATTAGTGATAGTTGCCATGACAACAGTGTTGCGAGATATATAAATCCTTTAACTAAACGGTTAAGTAATAGTTAGTCCCCATAAACTATAATCTCCACTATGTATTAAGGTTATTTACTATTTTGGATAAAACTCTATTATTGGGACAACTAAATTCAAGAAAATTTGCGATAATTCGGTGTTTTTGACCCTAAAAACTACGATTCTTGATATATTATTAGAAAACTGTCGTCATGAGTTTGGAGGAATTTATGCTGACTAATACACTTGGAATATTGAGCTTTGCGGGTTACAGAATCGGTCTACAATTTTTTTAGAACATGACCAACTGCTTAGACTGACGCAATCGTTGAAATTGGACAATATACAATTTATTTACGATTCCTGGGGTATTATTTAATATTTTGTGAGCGTATATTATCTCTATTTGATTTATTTACCATTGTATATACCCTCTATTGGGACTTCACTCTATTTCTTTTTGTGTCGTTTACTGAAGAGCACCCCCGAAATGAACATTTCGTTGTACTTGTGACATGGAATTGCACAAGTACAGTCCAATATGAGGACCCACAAGCAGGGAATAATGAAAACTTCAGCTGTAGATCTCTTTCCGATATCCATAGTGAAGTATGATTGCTCGGATGGGCTATGAAGCACCAAGATATGATCAGAGCCTTGGGTTTCATGTATCACGGTATAGAATGTCACAGACAAGCTTATCAGCTTTTGAACAAAGACTTCCGAAGCACTCCAGGTTCCTTCTCGCATTACCTGGTGGAAATAATGTACATTACTTCCTCTTTTCTGGCAGAAATCGGATGCTTGATTTTAAGCTATAGGTGGAAATCTGTTTGAAATCTGTTGAGCAAAGTGAGGGATTTAACGTAGCACCTGGGTTTGCCAGCAAATATTCGAATAAGCACATCTGTCGTTCTCGGCGTTCCAGACAGATCATTTAGCTACTAGTTTTGTTCGTTTTACTTCAAAATTAAAAACTTTCTGCACAATTATGAACTGCATTGGTTGAGCTATTTTTAGAACCCAACAACTTGTTGAGTATAGCTTAAAAGTGGAAGTAGGGTAACATTGGGCTCACGCCACACTCCACAAATAATCAAGCCATCTTCTTATAGCCTATAGCTTATTTAGGTCTACTCAGCTGAGACGAATGGAAGTATTGTAACTCTAGCGCTGATTATGCAGGGGTGTGATGAGATAAGAACCTTAGGATGGACTGTTACGAACCATAAAATTCGACGCATTCCAAACTGGGGTTCGATTTTAGCTGTTCAATTATATCGGACACATATATTCCAAGATCTAAAAATAGAACTCGGAAATAAGGTGGTGTTTTCCTATAGCTTATTCTTCTGTTTGTGCATTTTAACCATCATCACTGAGAATTTGCCAAGTCAATGCTGTATCTCACACGACACCAAGCGAGTTGAATTTGACGCCAGTTAAAAGCGTGGAACTGAGCATTAAGCCTGCATTTTTGTTTTCAATTCGATGAAAGAAACAACCCAAAAACGAGTGCCATAAAGTACCAGGAAATTAAGCTATAGCCAGAATTCGTGCCATAAACTACCGGTGAATTAAGCTATAGCCAAGTTCTGCCATAAAGTACCCGTGAAATAAGCTATAGCCAGATTTGTGCCATAAAGTACCGATAAAATAAGCTATAGTCGGAATTTTTGCCATAAACTACCGGTGAATTAAGCTATTTCCAAGCTGTGCCATAAACTACCGGTTAAATAAGATAAATCCATGTCCGACCAAAAACGTCGGTGACGCTCGTCGTAACCCTGACTAACCCTGAGGTCGCAATCACTTATTTGGTCTCAAAGGGGCAACTCCCGCATGACTGAAAACGTCTTTGTGTAGCATTGTTGCAAACACGGGCTTCTGGGGCACTCCCTTGAGACACACTACAAGTATCCTACAGTACTGTACTCGTACTGTAGGTATCTCTTTACATGCTTGCTAAAACTTTGGGTAGGGTTATCGCACACACTTTCAGGGTAAAAAAAAAGCATCCCCTTGGCAATGAAATGTCCCCTGAAGCTGAGACTGACGTCAACTTCTGCGGTGTCACAACTGTACGTGGTGCTCAGCACTTCTGGCAGCGTTTCTTCCCTATCAAAGACAAATGACACTCTTCTGTGTTATTTTTTTTTATTCTTAAGATGCATTATACTGTAGCTATATACCTAGTGCCGGTTATTGGCGTTCAATGAATCTTACACTGCGTAATCGTTTTCGGGGCTCGGGTCAGTGGGTCAAAGGTGAATAGTTCCACGTCGGTGTGCGCCTATGAAAACAGGTAGAGAGTTGAATGGAGCTGGTGGTTGATTGGTTGTTACTGCTGAAGCTTGCATAGTACAGTAGTTTCATTATCTCACAGTGACGACACCTTCGTGTGTGAGACTTCGACTCACGGAACAGAGTTTCCTAAGTCAAGTTAGATTGGTGCATACCTGCACCAATCTCACTTTGCCTCATGAGCACTTTGTGCTCATCTTGACAAGTCAAGGTGGGGCTTTCAGCCCCAACTTACATATATAAACACCTCTTGTTCTATATAGTAATGCATCGATTTTTTGTATACTGTAACTGGTTTCCCACCTTAGTTACAGCTCAGTCTAGTCGGCGCAACGACTGAGCTCCTCCAGGAGCTCCCTAACCTGCTTCTTTCCTCTACGAATAGAGAAGACCACTCCTGGGTGACAAGTTACAGTATTGTGTCTTGTTTCCTGAAAGCTTTTCTGGTGGTACCCTTGCCGATTGATACCGAAGGTATCAATCTTTCTTTGCCGTAACGGCTTCGGCTACGCCTCAGTCCGTTACTAGTGCCAACATTGTGTGTTTCCCACACAATATTATCACTTTTGGTGACGACGACGATTCGAACCCCCTGTTGCTCTCGAATTTTTTTTCAGAAATTACACTCGATTACGCCTACTCTCCATTATTGCCGCTCTGGTATTCATATTAGAGCATCCTCTTTGCCGCTTTAATCCCAGTATTGAAGCACCTCTTGCCGGACACACCTCTTGTTCTTGTTGTTGTCCACATTTCTTGTTCATAAGTTCCACTGACCTGTTGAGCCGCTTGGGTTACGACAAGTCCACTATGAATAAGACTCTTTCGCGCCGATCTGGCCCCACTGGGCACTCTCAAGTGTCCATTACAGGTGTTCATTCTGCTCTTCTACTTGGCTTAACAGCACACTCTTCAAGTGATGATATTGAAGCAGCAGTTATCGCTTCTCAGCGAATATTATTGAGCGATCCCAATATTTGCCTGGATTCGTTCAAGATCTACAGGTTCATTTGCACCCTCTTTTTGAATGATGAGCTATTGGAAGCTATTCACCCTGGTATGCATCGTTGTTACTCTCAGCATGTCTCTTTGGTAAGTGATGTCCCGAGTTCTACGATCTTACTTTGTTTCCAGTTAGCATTTATCAGAACTGGCATCTTCACCACGAAGTCTTTGTTCGACTTCAGTATCCTTGACACTCTCAAAGGAAATTGGTGCTCAGATTATGATAGAAAGCTCGCTCCCTTTGCCGTGGAGCTCGCTAGACTCTTCAGAAACCCATTCGCCCACGCATGCTATCGAATTAATTGGTCTTCTGTTTTAGAGCGTCATGCCTATCGACACAGCACTTTCGGCCGTATCAAGGAACGTCGAGTGAGTCCCTCCAAAGGGCACCATCTTGACACAGAAGCATCTACGCGCAAATTTGCTTCTAAGTTCTCAGCCAAAACACCTGGCCGCCGAAAGAGAAAGCCTTTGCTACTTTCTCAGTCTCGTGCTCATTCCATTTCACCTGTGCAAGCTGTTCCCGCACAGTCATCTCAACCTTCAGAGCCCATCGAAGCAGTTCTTTCAAGACCCGTCGATTTTAACAAAATCGATGCACAGGCCACTCATGTGTCTGTGCCTCATATACCTGCTAATGCTTCGTATATTGAATCCCAATGGTCCCCTGCTCACCAAGCACCTGGGCAAGCTTCAACTCTTGCTACTGCTGTTCTGTATGTTCCTCTTGTTGATCCACCTTCTGGTGACGATCCACTCAGCAGTTGTGTTACTCCCTTGATCACTGTTGACTCAATTGTGACTCCCATTGCCCCTACTGTGCCTACTATGACCTCATCATTGGATGAAGTTACTTCTAGTTGCCCCCCAGAGTCATCATTAGAGATTCCCCTGGATTCGCCTTGCACCTCCCACACACCTTCGTATGTCTACCCTGGAAAGGATCGCCGTATTTCAACACCCACAAGGATTTCTTCACTTCAGACAGGATATTATGGGATTATCCTCTCTTCCTCTCCTTGTGAGTATACCTTTGTTCGACATCATTTCCCTATTTCAAAGGTTCCATTATCCCATGTCGATTGGGGTCCTTCGCCCTTCTCTTTGGTTTTGTTTTATTGATTCAGCATTGTTCGCTGCGTCTTCCTTCGGTTCATCCAACTTCGTTTCTTTGGATCTAGCTTACTCAGCGGGACGTTGATCAGCTAGATCTGGGCAGGCATGTACCTCTGGAAGACTTGCTCGGAATCAGTTTTTGTTTATTCCACACCTTCCATCATTGGTTGACTGCATTTAAGGCCTTTGAGTCTCGTCTMCATCACTCGTCTTTGGACTCGTTTTTGCTTATCCCAGTCTCGGGACGAGACATGGGTAATCCTGGGCAGATGTGAGACTTCGACTCACGGAACAGAGTTTCCTAAGTCAAGTTAGATTGGTGCATACCTGCACCAATCTCACTTTGCCTCATGAGCACTTTGTGC
>BCKG01000001.1:1387830-1740519 GCA_001600535.1 Yarrowia sp. JCM 30696 | reverse complement strand
AACACTGCTACCAACACTGCTACCAACACTGGCGGAAACGGCGGCAACGGTGGTGACAACACTGCTACCAACACTGCTACCAACACTGGAGGCAACGGAGGCAACGGTGGTGATAACACTGCTACCAACACTGCTACTGGCGGAAACGGTGGTAACGGAGGCAACAACTCTGGTGTCAACACTGCTACCCAGACTGGTGGCAACGGCGGCAACGGCGGAAACAACTCTGGTGCCAACACTGCTACTTCTTCTGCTCCTGCTACTACCTCTTCTTCCACTGGTGGAAACGGTGGAAACGGTGGTAACGGTGGTGACAACGGCGGTAACGGTGGAAACGGAGGTGACAACGGAGGAAACGGCGGCAACAACGGCGGAAACGGCGGCAACAACGGCGGAAACGGCGGCAACAACGGCGGAAACGGCGGCAACAACGGCGGAAACGGCGGTGATAACGGCGGTTCCAACGGAGGCAACAACGGCGGTTCCGATGGTGGATCCAACGGAGGCAACAACGGAGGAAACGGCGGCAACAACGGCGGTTCCAACGGTGGCTCTGATGGTGGATCTAACGGTGGAAACGGTGGATCTGGAAACGGAGGATCTGGCAACGGTGGATCCGGCTCTGGCGACAACGGCTCTGGATCTAACGGTGGAAACGGCGGCTCTGGTTCCGGTGATAACGGCTCTGGCTCTGGTTCCAACGGTGGAAACGGTGGCTCTGGCTCTGGTTCCAACGGCGGCTCTGGATCTGGCGATAACGGATCTGGATCTGGCAACAACGGCGGATCTGGCTCTGGCAACAACGGCGGATCTGGCTCTGGTGCTGGTGACAACGGTTCTGGCTCTGGTTCCGGCTCTTCTGGCTCTGGATCTGGCTCTGGCTCTGAGGGATCTGGATCTGGTGCTGGCGATAACGGCTCTGGATCTGGATCTGGTTCCGGCTCTGGTTCCGGCTCTGGTTCCGGCTCTGGTTCCGGCTCTGGCTCTGGCTCTGGTTCTGGCTCTGGTTCTGAGGGATCTGGCTCTGGTTCCGGCTCTGGTTCTGAGGGATCTGGCTCTGGCTCTGGCTCCGGCTCCGGCTCTGGCTCTGGCTCCGGCTCTGGCTCCGGATCCGGCTCTGGCTCTGGCTCCGGCTCTGGCTCCGGCTCTGGCTCCGGCTCTGGCTCTGGCTCTGGCTCCGGCTCTGGCTCTGGCTCCGGCTCTGGCTCTGGCTCTGGCTCTGGCTCCGGCTCTGGCTCTGGTTCCGAGGAGGGACCTGCTCAGGCTGGCACTGGTTCCGGCTCTGGCTCCGGTCTCGGCTCCGAGGGACCTTCTCAGGCCAACTCTGCCTCCACTTTTGGCGTTTCTGCTGCCATGATGACCATCATGATGGTTGCTGTTCTCTTCTAAGCACCCCCCTTTTAATATTGGGATTATTTAATGAAAAATACGATTTTGTGATACTATATTAAGTGTAGATGTAAGTGACTGACAAGTTCAGTGTAGTTGACAAGTAGTTGGTTAAAAGAAATGGTCTCGAGCTCAAGTAAAGTGATTCTTAAGTCTATTATTTGGTTGAGGTTCTGACTTCGAAGTTCTATTGTCTTCATAATGGTTAGATTGTGTGATGTGGTGCCTGAGACGTCATTAAAACAATGGCATTGATCAGAGTACTTGAAATTGAAGCTACTTGTACATATCTAGATGGTTATACAAGTACTGTAGCAGGGCTCGGTCAAGTCTGTACAAGTAATTTTTTTCGTTGTAATTTTTTTGGCAAATAGGATATTTTGTTAGGAGCTTGTTAAGACCTTACTTGGGAGGTCGACTGATCCTTAGGTGGCAAACAACATCATCGCCAAAGCATTCGAGGTTTCTCTATACATGTAATATGTGCATTATTGATTTGTCAGTAACTTCTTCCCCATGGTTTTCCATCTTTTTCACTTCTAAATTGTCCCTTTCTCCTTGTAGGTGAATGTGCCAATTGAGGTTCTTATCTCTCCAAGCTCCTGCATAATCTGCTTAGTAAGCATCCCTCCGAACGAACAAAAACATTCAAGCTAGCCAGGTCTTTCCACAAGATGCTTCGTTGCTGTTCTATATTGATTCTTCA
Organism: Yarrowia sp. JCM 30696; assembly: GCA_001600535.1. Classification (NCBI taxonomy): domain Eukaryota; kingdom Fungi; phylum Ascomycota; class Dipodascomycetes; order Dipodascales; genus Yarrowia; species Yarrowia sp. JCM 30696. The sequence goes on along the minus strand of BCKG01000001.1, from coordinate 1,738,424 downwards.
TCGAGTGATATAGTGGTAAGTTGGTTGGTTAAAATGAATGATGTATTTATCTGCTCATTTGAAGGAAATACAGAACGGTATCCAGAGAGCTAAACAAGAGTATTTTTTTTACAATATTAGACGTTCCGTTCACGTCGATGTTCCCTTCTAACGACTGCTGTAGTCAAAGAGGTCTTGAAAACCAGTCTCTTCATTATCGATGAACTCTCCTATCAGTACAAGTAGTCAAAAGCCCTCCCTGACAATCACAGATGGCGGTATATGATCGACATGAGTTGCAGCACTGTTCTAGAAGAGTGTCGATTGTACTCCAGATTGACAATGAAGCACCCAAGTCAAAAATCAAAAATACATTTCCCCTTCGTTCGGCACCTACTGCAATTCTCTCTCTTCTCTCTTCCGTCTAAGATTACCTCATCACCTGTCCAAAGCACGACTATACTCCTCCCCATGTAATCAAACAAAGCTCGTATCGTCAAATACACTCGCCGATAGTGCGTCTTTCTCCGGTCCAGTCTATAGCTCGACTATATCGTCTGTTTCGGGCTGGACACTAACATTTTTGGCCCTCCAAAATCGGCTCTCTTCAAGCTCCAGGGCAGCCACTAACACCGGGCTAGCGTAGCAACTCAAACGATGTTGCATTGTGGGGAGAGGAGAGGGGAGGTGTGGAGGTTCTATGACTGTAGTTGTGTGTCTTTCTCACTTTTGTCAAATCTGTCCCGAATCTCAACTTTTTTCTTTCCCATTAATAAGGGTCCCCTCTTTATAACACATGACTTTTGCGGGAGTCATGTGCCTACTCGTAAAGGGCATGTGTAGACACAGTAAGATTGGGTTAAGTTTGCTTATCGTTAGTTGATAATGCAGATACCTGTGGGAGGGTAAATGTGAGAAGAATAGGAACCTGGTGCTCAACTCCGGAATTTCGCACCCCAAAACAAACACACTCATCCGCTCCTACGCTTACTAAGCCGCTCCACCTCAATTCCCCCTCCCCTAACCCTCCACACTCCAATCCGGCAAACCCAAATCCACAGGTCACTTGCACCCCTTCTGCAGCTAAAAGCCTAAATCCAAATGCGCATGCGCTGCAAATGCGACCTGACCTCTTTCGTCTTGTCTCCATCTCTGGAACTCCACCATTCTGTTACCCCAGTGCACAAAAAACACCCGTTTTTCTGTCTTCCACACCCTGGGCAACACAGCCACGTGACTCTCGACAACGTTGCTCCAACCCTACTCTCTCTCAAACTCAGTGGCAAATTGCACACACGACTCTTTGCACCTCTTTTTCTGTGGTTATCTCTCTCACGCCACATCTTTTCTCTAACCACGCAACATGTTCCACGCATTGGGGTGAGTCCAAATGAAGCCGAAGGAGTCATGTCCTTGATGTCCTAATCCATCTCCCCCTCCTCCCTTTTCTCTAACACAGCTCAATCGCCTCGGTGGTGTTCCCCATCTTTGCGTCTTATCGGGCCATCAAGTCCCACGACATGACCTATGCCACGCCCTGGCTCAAGTTCTGGGTCGTCATGGGCATCGAGCAGGCGCTCGAAAACACATTTGGCGTCGTGCTGTCGGTGCTGCCTCTCTACTCGCTGGCCCGACTGCTCTTTTTCGCCTGGCTGGTGCTGCCCCAGTCCCAGGGCGCGGTGCGTCTGTACGACGAAAAAGTCGAACCGTTTCTGGACCGCTACAACACGCAGATCGAGGACTTTTTCGCCAACGGCCACACCTACGTGCGTGACTACGGCCTGCAGTACCTCTCTGTGCTGGTTAAATGGCTCACCGGAAAAGGTTTCGACACAGAGGCAGCCAAGAGCAGCAGCACCTCGGCCCCCCGCCCCGCAGCTGCTGCTCCGCCCCTCGTGCCCCAGTCCTACATGGACTCGGTGATGGGCTACCTCAAGTCCAACAGCCCTGCCACGGGCGGCAAAATCACCCGCCTGTTCGACATGTACAGAGCAGCAGGCGCGGTGGGAGCTGTGGGCGGCTCGCGGGAGGTGTCTGCGGCAGAAACCGTGGACATCCCGTCTACGCTGCCCCACTCCGAGCAGCTGGGGCTCATTGACAAGGAGCGGTCGCGGCTGCTGGCGGCTCTGTCGTCTCTGGATGCTCGTGGATCGCTGCTCAAGAACGACACAAAGTCGAAATCCAACGCCTCGCTGGCCTCGGGCGTTAATATCAGTGCTTCCGACTACTCGCCTCTGCTGACTTCGTCGTCAGACACTGAGTTTGACGTAGTCAAGTCGGAAGACGTGCTTGGACTCGACGGAAACGCCAACGCCAAGGAAGAGCAGCGTCCTAATTCCCGTGGCTGGTTCTGGCAGCGTCATTACTCCAGAGGAGAAGGTGCCGCTACCAAAGCCGGCTACGAGAAGTTAGTCGACGAGCCGGACTCTGGGTCTGTAGTCGAGCCTTCTGAGAGAGCTGCAACTAAAGATCCCGAAGAAGAGCCTTTGATTCCGTCGAATTTGTGATCAAGTCGACGAATCTGCACATTCTAGGACATCTGAGCCTCATCTCCAACTAACCCAACTCCGGCTAGTTAGCTATAGTTATATTTATCACGGACGTTATAGAGTGGGTGTAGGTGAGTGTAGAGTGAGGAGGGTAGAGTGAGGAGGGTAGAGTGAGGAGGGTAGATACTGCGAGTGTAGTGCAGGTACAGTGCTATAATGACGATGATTACTTGTATCTACAAGTCAACACCATTCAGACATCAATTGAGAAGCAGAAAAGACTGTTTTGTTCTTTTGGGGTTAGTCAGGGTTACGTACTTGTAGTTTCCGTCATATGCTGTGCAATGAACTTGTACAAGTACAAGTAGGTAAGGTACAAGTGGTGATAACTATGTACCTTACACTCTAGTTATAGCCACCGGTACGTTCTCCAGATAAGACCAGTCACTCTGATGACAGTCCTCCATCTCAATGACTCTTATATTACAACTTCTCTTCTCATCTCAGACCCTGATTTGCATCAAGCTCCATACTTTTGTTATTATTTTTAAATCATTTATTAAAATCAGTCTATTCAACCTCAGTACGGCGACTGTACTTCGCCACAATAGTCGGATCTAAAAATGAAATAAATCGCCCAGAAAACACCAAAAGTGCTCAATTATGATCTCATTCGAACGAGCATCTTCTCGTGGTCACTTTGGTACGCCCCATGAGTCGACAAGAGCTCTACACATCATTCTTTCAGCCATTCAACCACCTCACTCTATCTATGTACATTTGTCTATTCCTGGTAAGGATAGGCCAGGGTCTCGCCCTTGAGCTTCCACAGGCGCTTCTTGCGCTTGTTGACCACGTGGGTGCCCCAGACCTCCTCGCAGTGCTTGGCCTTGAACTTGCGGATGAACTTGGGGTCCCACAGCTCCGACGCCACGCCCAGATCCTTGCAGCACCGCATCATGGCGTTGGACTTGCAGCCCTCCGACGCGGTCGGCACGCCGTCGTCGTTGAAGTACGTCTGTTCTCCTCGAGCCACAGACACCAGACGTCCTTCGCAGATGAGTCCGTATTCGCGGGTGACAATTTTGTCGGTCACCACGGTGTCGCTTCGGGGAGCGAGACCCCAGCCTCCGGGTCCAAATGCCGCGTTCAAAACCCGTCTGTACTTGATTTCGGGCAGATACAGCAGTCCGTCAGGGGTGATTTCGATGTCTTCGATTGTGAGCGGCGACTGGAGCACCTGGGCGGCTTCCTTGGAAAACGCCTGCGAGCCCAAACCCTGGAACGACTGTTCCCAGTCGATTTCCCGCTGGTTCATGGTCTGGAAGGCGTTGGAACGCGAGCCCTCGGGGTACTGGAACGCCGACGAAGGCGTATCGACAGTCGACGTGTCAACCAGAGCCGCATCTTCGGCTTCTTCGGCATCCTCAGCAGGAGAAGCCGCAGGAGCAGAAGCCGAAGCAGGAGACGAGCTCTTCTTGGTGGCGTTGCTCACAGAAGCAGTGGAAGAAGCTCCGGCTGCTTTTCGCCAGTACGAAGCAGCTGGTTTTTTGGCAGCAGCAGTAGAGGTAGAGGCAGCAGGAGAGGCAGTTTTTGCGGCGGCGGTTCGGTAACCCAGAGCCCGAACGCCGCGAGAAACCACCAGCGCAACTGTAGGTCTCATGGTGGTAGAGATGTGAGAGAGGACTGGATGTAGGTTTCATTTTTCATGTCAGATACGGGTTAGGGTTGGAGTGGGGATGGTAAAAGTAGAGACCTGGTAAGAGACCTTAATGGTCTTATATAAGAGAATAGCTAGTTAAGAGAACTATGGAAGACTTAGCCAATATAAGTATTGGTACTGATGAGTCGCAATGATTGATTGACGTAGTTCAGGTCTTAAGATTGCTAATCGGGGAAGTTGATTAGTAAGCCAATATGAGGAGTCTCAGTTTGCAGTACTTGTATCTGAAATAACTAAGAGTATCCGTACTATTGAAGACTTGGTCAATGTACTTGTACTGATGAATTGCATTCTTTCACGTACTTGTAGCTACTGTAGTTCAGGTCTTATCGTACTAAAATTGATAATAGTGTGGTCGGTGGTAGTTGCTTAGTAAGCCAATATATGGAGGAGTCTCATTTTGCGGTATCTGAGCAATTGACTGGTATCGGTTGCTGTCTTAGTTAGAATGAGTATTGCATGAGTATATTTCATCATACAATCACCTTTCATTACTTCTTCTAATTACAGTACAAGTAGTCCGCATCTCTGAAGGGTGGCGAATGATTAGTAAGCGAAAAGAGGATATGGTCAATTTTATGTGTTCCTGGAGCAATTGAGAGCAATTGAGTCATTTATAGGGCATCAACGAGTTTCTAGTCATTACTGTTACGTCTCCTGTATGATTACTACCAGCTACAAGTACTCAACTATTAAGCTGTAATTAATGTAATTAAACGACTATTACAGTACTAAAATAATATACAGTAATTAGATCCTTAGTAAAACCATCGCTCTTAGTAGTAATTTACCCACCTCTCTGTACATATCATCACTCTATCTCGTTGGTATCATCAGATGATGAATTATGAGGACAATGGTATTATATAAGAGACAAGTAGTTATGAAAGACTCTCTTGCAACAAAACACCCCAAAATGGAACCCCCAGAAGACCCATACAAGCAGTTTCTGCAGCTGAAACACAAGGCTCCTTCTCTCACGTCTTTCAAGAGATCAGAGAAATTGAGCAATGAGGCTGGATTATGTAAGCCATTACGTAATCATCCAAATAAGAGTGGCTTACGTAATGGCTTACGTAATCACCAAAATGAGAGTGGCTTACATAATCACGGATTGCGGTTTGAAGAGAGTCATCCTGATAGGCCATTCAAATTTCCATCTCATGGTTTCGACGACCATACGGTGACTGAAGATTTGGCGATGGATTTGGAGATGGACGAATCTCTTGAAAACGGCAAGTCCAGTCGTTCAAAGGCAAGTCCAAGATGTGTGGGGAAGGGTGATGGGAGTCTGCCGAATTACTCAATTGTGATTGGTGACAATAGTCCGACGATTATTGTGTTTGGCGATCATCAGGGGTCGGTTACGTTGTCTGCCAAGTGTGAAAAATGTGGAGAGAATTAGTTACAAGTACTTAGGTGAGGTCTTACGTAATGTGGTTGCAGCTTGAAACACACCATAGTTACGGCATGTATAGGAGTATCGTACTAAGGGTAAAAATAGCTAGTATAATCGAACATCTGTCATCTTTCAACGTCAGTTTTTGAGGCTGATTTTGTTGAATTAGTCAGTTACTACTTTGACAGACTAAACACACTAGCTACAAGTACTCGTACTGTACCGGTACTGTAAGCTAGACCTCACCACTCACACTAGACCTCACGATGGAACCTTCGAAAAACAGACACCACTTGAACAAGTCTCGCCCAGCCAAGAAGCGAATGAAAAAAGAGCCACGTCTCGATACATCCAAGCCGCAAATAACCTCTTCCGAACAATCGGAGCTGTTCCGACTCTGTGACGATCTGCAGAAACAGCCCTTGGACATCCTTCTTTCTCTGCCGTCTCTTCCAGCGTTCCTGCGAACTCTTCATTCAGAACTGAGGGCTAAGCAGTCACAGCAGTCGCAGAAGTCGCAGCAGTCACAAACAGCTTCGTCTTCTGGGGTCACTACTCCTCCTGTGAAAACTCCTGTTATTCCTCACAAGAGCGTCAAAAGAGAGCGAGGTGACAGTGACCCCGAGAAGACGCCGACGAAAAAGAGACGGCAGAGTGGGATTCCAAAGTCGTCAGCTAAAAAGAAGGTGAGGTTGAAGATTTGAAGAGAATTGATTTGACGACTTGTCTTATTGGTGAATTACTGGAACTACAGTGCTTGACAGCTACATCAATGACTATCAGCCCCAACTCAGTTGATGGTTCTAAATGCGTACTTGGACAACTATTACCTATTGAAATGACTACTCACGTGAGAAGAGAGTGTATCAAGGGCGTATTTGAAGGGCCTCTTTTTTCTACTTTTTTCCTACTTTTTTCTACTTGACGCCACTTTCTGTCTGCTGTCTTAAAGTTTTTATCAACCTCCTCACACTGCGATCATGTACACTTTAACCTTAGACATGAGTAACGACAGAAGATGAGAGGTGTAGCACCAGTACAAGTATTAATAAAAGAAAGACGATTTTTTGATGAACAAAACTAGTCTCATTTTATTCACAAATTTGTCTTCTGAGACACCTCCCCACCCTCTCTTTGTCTGTCCTAACTTGAGGTGTCACTAACTCAACTCTTGTCCATAGAGAAAGTATACACACTGTTTTGACTATTGTTTTGATCTGACTTGTTCACCACATTTGATCTGACTTTTTCACCACTTCATACCAGTCTAGTTCCACTCCGTCACTATGAGCCCTCCTGAGTATGGATTCACCAGTATCAACAAAGGGAGATCGAAGACTCCAAAGAGTGGTATGAACACAGAACCGAAGAAACCCACTTCAGATACCAAGACAGTATCTCAACTGAAGATGAACAAGAGGACTACTACAAAAATGTCGATTTCAAAGAATGACACGAGCACCGACTTCAGATCTTTGCACCTGAACCAAGAAGAAGATTTGACCAGCATCCAGAAACCAAAGAAGAGAAAGGTCTTGAAAGAGATATCCAAGACTAATGTGTCTGTCATTAGAGAGTCAACAAAAGTCAAAAAGTCTTCTTCGTACACAAACACCTGTACTAGAGTGATTTCTTCTATCTCCTCACCTAAGAAAACCAACTCACTTCAAACCACCACTCTTCAAACACGTCAGGTCAATTCAGAGACTTCTGCTTTCATTGGCTACCCTGAAGAACCCTTCAAGTCACAAACTACAGACTACAACACAGTCTCCGACTCTTCACCCCCCCAGTCACCTGAAATCATCTACATTTCATCTTCACCTCCTTCTCCTGTGAGGTGTTCTAAGTCTGCAACACTCTATGGAGATTCAAGTGATTATCTGATGTCAAAGAAGCACAATGGTAGCACGAAACTTGCCAGAAAGAAGTCAAAGAAGTCACCAAAATCTAAACAAAAGTCAGCTGACAACGCTGTCCAAATGATTCAACCGCCTTGTTCAATTCCACCTCTTGAACTCAACACCTCACCATCTGGTCTTTTCAAAGAGAACAGTCACACTCGCGATACGCAGTTTTCCTATTCAGTCAACAATGACGTCACCGCTTCTCTTCATAAGACACCATTTACCCACTCACCTGTCAAGTTCAAAAGAAAACGAAGAAAGCTGACTCATCGCATTGTCGGGATGTCTTCAAAAGAAGATATTGAACCTGAACTACCTGTGAAGCGGAATAAGAAGAGCGCCAAGGAGTTGTTTTCGTGATGTCATGGAATGATAATTGCTCGATTAATACATAAATAGATCACTCAAAGCATTATTTCTAAGAAATCGCAATATCGTCCATTTGTGTAACCATGGCAACGCACAAAACCTTATCTCCACACTCTTCGTCTAAATAAGGTTATCACTATCTGATTATGCACAAATGCAGACTAGTGGAACCATCTCAAGTGGAGACGAGGATGTGGATTTGAGAACTGAGTAGTTTTTGAATGGCGTTTTTTTGATTGGAATCAAGAATGGAAACTCGTTTTGTGTAACTTGTGAGTGACAAAGTGGCAAATTTCGATATTTTTAACGACAAGCTGCAAATGGTGACGCTTTGGGTTTAGTTCAGTGGGTGCACAGATTCCCATTTTTCGGACGACACATATGAGATGGAACCAAAAGAGTGATTTCATTGTCTTCCTCATGCCCGTGCGAACAAAATGGTGGTTTCAGATTTAGTATTCGAGTACAATTGGGCGACTTATGGGCGTTCTCAGATTCCATGTGACTTTCCTATCAGTAATAATGCTCAATCAAGAAAAATTAAGACATGGAACAGATACAACTTCAGGTACAAGTACTTGAATAGATCACTCAATCTGTTAGACTCAAGATATCTAGTGGAGTAGCATGTCCTTGAAGTATGACAGTGTTGTCAAACCAAGGTATTTAGTACTGTTTTCCAAAGACCTCATACTTAGGCTGCCCGTTCAAGGACTCACAAGATAGTACTTATTGCCTGTGAACTCCATTCAATCCAAGACTGTGAATATATATCTACAGGTGACTTGTGACTCTCTGTATTGTAATCGACATCTAGCCTAAGAGCTGTTAGTGACTTCATGTGTTTACTGGTTCACTCTGTGGCACACCTTGGCTCATTATTATTCCGAGATTCCGATGGAACGGCTGTTGACGGAAAAACAGACTTCCGAAGTTTGACCGAGTTCACGCTTCAACTCCTGGCTGCTTTCATCTCACCGTCCAGTGCCGTATCTTGGCAACCAAGATTCACATGTGTCCTCGGCATGGTGGATACTTGCTAGCCGAGCTTGTCGATCTGAGGTGGTGGAGAGGATACAAACAATGTTGCTACAGTGACTGGGTGCTACCGAGGTTAGGGTGGTTTATTGTGGCTGATTACTATTCCAGATCTTTCACATTGTGCAGTATAGTTGTTTTGTCTTGTACGGTATGGAACAACAGAACCTCATGCTGACTGTAGTTCAGACTTTACGACATTTAGTACTCACTTTTAAGTAATGATTTTACAGCATGATTGATAGTGTCAACAAAGTACTCTTAGTCAAATCTGTCGTTTATTCAACTCCAATTGAAGGAACTTGAGTGCACCTCACACATGAAAACCATCCATACAACCATACAACCACATTCCACGTCCTCGAACCTCATTATCCATTCAACTCGTAAATCTGCCCTCCTACCAGTGCACAACTCTTCACCTTCAACCACCTCCTCCTTCCTCGGTCCAAATCACTCCTGTCACGTTCCTTGTACGCCGCAACAGCGATCTCCAACGGTTTTAATGGAAAAGCCTACTTGGACTGGAGATGAGACAAGTGGAGATACTGAAGTTACCGGTACTGAACAACTGTGTGCGGCAGAGATCTAGAGTAGCAGATGAACACAAGCTGACAATCACAAGTCCTCAAATCACTGTTTTTCTCGATCACCTTCACCTCCCCCTTCTACCCAATCAAATCCCTTCTAATCATTACTAATCAAGTCACCAAACCACATAGTTTTTTCCCCAGATTTCTCTGCCACCGACTTTGCGCCCTCCTGCCTCGGTCCAAAAAGAGGCAAATCCCGGACAAATCGCCGTGTTCCGTGTTTTCTCCAGCCGGATCTTTTTCACACTGCGTGGATCATGCACCGGCGGGTTTAAGAGTATTTTCAAGTGGGGTGTGGGGGTGAGAAATGTAGGAGAATGGAAGCAGTCACGTGACCGATACGGGGGTGGTGTGGGGAGTTCGAGGCCATCGCTGGTATTATTTTGTCTCCATTTACCGTAGTCACCGTTCTGTGTAACTGCTGCTTTTCCACCTCCCCACTTTCTACCTCGGCTCAAAATAAAGTTGACCGTTTATTAGCTCTGGGCGTCAAGTGGGGTGCATCGCAACTTTTATCCGAGTCTGGGGTACGTACCGTAGGATATATATAAGGAAGGCGTAAAGTCGGAGTATTGGCATTCACCCAGCACTGAATTAACAACACTGAATTGACAAAGAGAATTGGTTTAATCCAGAATCGAACTCCCAACCTCTGAACAGCACACAACACAACACAACACCTCAACCTATCACTATCTACCCCAGTTAACTTTGATCAACCACTCTTCCACTTGCACTCCACTTGCACTCCACTCCTCACACCATGGCCGAAGAAGTTGTGTTCAAAAAGACATATGTCAATTGTCCCGCGGCGTATCCGCGAAACCACCCCACGTCCACAATGCATCCGGACGACCGGCTCATTGTGCAGGCTGCCATCTACGAGCCCAAGGAGCTGACCCAGCCTCTCAAGGGCGCTCCCACGCTCATTTTCCACGCTGCCAACGGCATGCCCCGGGAGGCGATGATCCCCTTCTTCGAGGATCTGTACAGCCTGCTCAAGGACAACAGCATCCAGCTGAACGGCATCATTGCGTTCGAGGCCGTCAACCAGTGCAACTCCAACATCATCAACGAGAAGTTTCTGGGCGACACGTACGAGTGGAACGACGGTCCCCGTGACCTGCTGTCTGGTCTCTCGTACCTCCGATTCGGCCGACATCCCCTGCTGATGAACGGGCCCCTCATTGGAATGGGTCACTCGGTAGGAGGCAACGTGGTCTTTGCGCTGGCCGAACAGAACCCCCACTACTTCTGCATGGTGCTGGGACTGGAGGCCATGATTCTGCCCGACGAGGCGCGAATCGACATGCGGGATTCGTACGCCGCTCAGTCGTACAAACGCCGAGACATCTGGCCGGATCTCGAGACCGCCAAGAACAAGTTTGCCCGCAACCCGGCCTTCAAGAACTGGGATCCCCGAGCCTTCGGCCTTTATCTCAAGTACGGCTTCCGAGAACTGCCCACTCATTTGTACCCCAATGAGCGAGGAGTGACTCTGTCTACGGATAAACACGCCGAAACTCATCTGTTTGTCCAGAGAAGCAAGGATCCTAATGCCGAGGTGCCCTTTGAGCGAGAAGAGCCCCACGAGGTGTTCAACGACCTGCTCAAGATCGGCGTGCCTAAGATGTTCCTGTGTGCGCGAGAGTCGTTCATCGGCATCTTCGAAGAGTACTACCCGGCCAAGATGAAGCCCGGAGACGAGTTTCTGATGATCCCCGGAAGCCATCTCGTGCCCTACGAGCAGCCCAAGCTCGTGGCGGAGTCGTTTGTGCCCTTCATCAAGAGAAACTACTTCCAGTGGGTCGAGGACCGTGAGAAGAACATCAAGACGCCCCGAAAGCGGCTCATTGACCAGGAGTTTGCCGATCTCATCAACAGCAGAGATTCGAAGCTGTAATTGCAGCTGTAGACAGAATAAATACATTAGAGTGAAATTGTAGGGTAACCGGTAAGTGTAATACAAGTAGTATTACCAGTTGACATAGACAAGAACTGAGCTGTAAGCTAAGACACTTCAAGTGTACAACAGACTAGCTACAATTGAGGTTCACATATTTGATCCTTTTGGAACGAACAGATGATTTTATTGTACAAGGAGTATTATATAAGAGAGAAGATCAGATGCTTAATTAGGAAGAAACACAACTCATTTTTCTAACGATTGAGAAGACAGCGAGAAAAGAAGTGCATTTATGTATTCATCTCACCCAGAGCATTTGATTTATACCCTTAACAGACCTGTTCCTTGTATATTGACATCATCAACTACTTCTGAAAGGTGCTGTAGACATGGTCAAGATACAGGAACGAATTGAATGGTCAATAAGAAATGATCAGATAGCTTGGTACAAGTGTACTGCTTTTGAAGAATATGAGCAGTTGAATTCTTCGAGATATTGGTGATTTTAGAGAAGTCTTTCTTAAGGTCTACATTGTTAAATTAGTTGGGATTACTTGGTAGCTTTGTTAAAGAGACTGATGTTTTATTGGTAGTTTAGGGCCTCTCTACATCTCCATACACACATTCAGGATAGTTCTTCAGACAGATTTATATTGGCTATTCAGTTTTCAACCTCATGACCATCATGGTTGAAGAAATACAGTAGTTGAATGTTTACTTGGAGATTACTTGGGAGATTACTTGGGAGATTACTTGGGAGATTACTTGAGGGATTACTCGGGAGATTACTTGGAGATTACTTGTAGTTCTGTTAAGCAATGATGCCAAGTAGGCTTTGAATAGGGGCACTCTACACCACCATACACAGGTTCAGAGTACTTGGTGAGACAAGTCGATAATATTTGTATGACAGCACAACCGTCACTCGTTTTTCTGATTACGTAATCATTCTCAGCCATGTCATCTCATGAAAATATCATGCTGCCTTTCATGCAGGGAGGAAGAGAGCAGGACAAGACAGTATGAATGATCCTGAGCCGAGGCGGCAAAAATACGAATTTCTGATTGGACATTTTTTTTGATCACGTGACACGAATTAATCTGACACCGATTAATCTGACACCGATTACAAGGCCACCTCATCTTTCACAAGTTCAGGCTATTGTATGTCATCCGCTAAGTTAGTCCAGAGTGTTGTATGGTAATTAGAGAGAGCAGGGTATAGCTGGAGAGCTATAGAGAGCCCCAAATGAGCTGAAATTTTTACTATTTGCTGACTAATCGCAATTGATTAATTTGACCAATTTCTTTTAATTTCTCCGATTTTCCCCAATTTCCCACAATTACCCCCCTTCTTGTTACGTGTCAAGATCATAAAGTTTGAACGCGTTTGGTTATACTTTATTCCAGGTGTATCACTTTCACGATCTTCTTTTCTCTCCACAAGCACTTTGTGAACCATGGCGGAACTGAGAAATCGCAAAGTCGAGGCCGACGAGCCTGTGGCTGTGCCTGAGGCTGTCACAAAGCCCGAAACTACTCCAGTCACAAAGACCAAAATCACACAAAACTCCTCCAAGTACTTTCAGGCCAACCTGGTACTCACCATTCTGGCGTTTCTCACCCGGTTCATCATGCTCTCTCACCCCGACGAGGTCGTGTTTGACGAGGTGCATTTCGGCAAGTTCGCCAGCTACTACCTGCAGCGAACGTACTTTTTCGACCTGCATCCTCCGTTTGCCAAGCTGCTGATTGCGGCTGTGGGGTGGCTCATTGGATACGACGGCTCGTTCAAGTTTGAGAACATTGGCGAAAACTACATTGCCAACAACGTTCCCTATGTGGCGTACCGGGCGCTGTCTGCGTCGCTGGGCTCTCTGACCGTGCCTATCATCTTCAAAACGCTGCAATATTCGGGCTACTCTGTGGCTGCCTGTACCATTGGAGCTGCCATTGTGTGTCTGGACAATGCGCATATCAACGACTCGCGTCTGATTCTGCTGGACGCCACGCTGAACGTTTCTGTGGCACTTTCTCTCTTCTGCTACGTGCGGTTCTCCAACCAGCGAAAGTCTCCCTTTTCTCTGGCCTGGTGGACTTGGCTGTTCAGCACCGGAATTGCGCTGTCGTGCACAATTTCGACCAAGTACGTCGGCGTCTTCACATTCATGACCGTCGGAGGAGCCGTCGTCTACGACCTGTGGCTGCTGCTGGACTACCAAAAGTCCGGCCTGTCGATGAAAGACTTCATCTGGCACTTTGGCGCTCGTGCCTACGCGCTCATCCTGGTCCCCTTCGTCATCTACCTCGCGTGGTTCCAGGTCCACTTTATGGTGCTCAACCGGTCCGGACCCGGAGACGCCTTCATGTCGCCGGACTTCCAGGAGACACTCGGAGACAACTTCCTGGCCCAGCAGGCACGTGACGTCGAGTTCTACGACATTGTGCGGTTCAAACACAAGGGAACCGGCGCTCTGCTGCACTCCCACGACGCCCGGTACCCTCTGCGATACGAAGATGGTCGAATTTCGTCTCAGGGACAACAGGTGACCGGATACTCCACCGCTGATCCTAACAACGCCTGGCAGATTCTTCCCGAGCGAGACTTCCCCGAGGACCAGCGAGTTGGCCATCCTGTTTATGGATCTAACAAGGTGCGGTTCCGACACCTGGCCACCAACACCTATCTGCTGACCCATGACGTTGCCTCCCCCTACTTCCCCACCAACCAGGAGTTCACCACTGTGTCTCCCGAGGTGGCTGCCGAGCGGTACAACGAGACGGTGTTCGAGGTGCGGCTCAACTCCGGCAAGTCCAACAACGTGCGAACCAAGGCCGCGGAGTTCAAGCTCATCCACGATAAGACCAAGGTGGCCATGTGGTCGCACTCCAAGCTGCTGCCCGAGTGGGGCTTTGGCCAGTTTGAAATCAACGGCAACAAAAACACCCAGGACCCCACCAACACGTGGACGTTTGACGAGATTGTCGGCCTGTCGCCTGAGCGAGCGGCCTTCACTCCTAAGAAGACCCGGCAGATCCCCTTCCTCCAGAAATACCTCGAGCTGCAGGGCACCATGTTCCGTGAGAACAATGCGCTGACTGCGTCTCACCCGTACGCCTCCGAGCCCATCACGTGGCCCTTCCTCATTCGAGGCGTCTCGTTCTGGACCAACGCCCCCAACCGGGCCCAGATCTACTTCCACGGCAACTTTGTCGGCTGGTACATTGAGGACATTGTCATTGCGCTGTTTGTTGGTGCCATTGCCGCCGACCAGTTTATGCGAAAGCGTCAGATCACCACTTTCGGCCGACGAGCGTCCTCCAAGCTCTACCACTCCATGGGCTTCTTCTTCCTCGCCTGGAGCACCCATTTCTTCCCCTTCTTCCTCATGGGCCGACAAAAGTTCCTGCACCACTACCTGCCTGCCCACCTGTGTGCTGCTCTGCTTGCTGGAGCTGGTTTCGATTTCATTTTCGGCGAGTTTGACCGTCTCGACGAGGAGGCTAATGCGTCCAAGAAGGACCTGGAGTACACTCAGCGAAAGAACAAGGCTCTTCAGGGCGCCACTATTACTGTTCTGATTCTGCTGACTGCTTGTTTCCTGTTTTTCTGTCCTCTGACTTATGGACTGTCTGACCAGAGTGTTTCGGCGATTCAGTGGAGACAGTGGATGAAGTTTGAGCTTCATTTCAGCAAGTAAGCGAAGCTCGTAACGAGCGGAGCGAGTTACGAGTGAGCGAAGCGAGTGACGAAGTCACGTGCTGAGCGAGTAGAGTGATTGATGAGCTGATTGATGAGCTGTACAATCAGCTACAAGTAGCTCATATATATAAGAGGTGACGGGCTTGAACCTACCGAAAAAGGTGGGAAGACCCTAGATAATAAAATTGTTTGATAAGAGAGAGGTAGTACAGTAAGTGTGCTTGTAGCCGTTTGTCTGTAGGATCCGGATCATTGGGATCCTTTGTGATGTTTGTTCTATAGTGTTAACTACCTGTACGGAAACGAAGTACCTCCTACACTTCCAATATGAGTGACAGGAGGATGAGAACTACATATATGGAATCTCCGCTGTCATGTGATTACAAGTACTTGTAATATGGTAGTCTTGTAATTCTTTCACCGTGGATATTGACCAAGTTGTGACTTACTTGTACTTGTACTTGTAACTTCTACCAAGCAAGTATGGACATGTATCATCACGTAAAAAACATAGATGGGAAGAAGAAAGCTGTATCACAAGAATCATTGAACTCGCAGCTGTCCCACGTTTGTTTAATTTTCGCAATTGGTGGATTATTGGCGATTTTGAAGGCATTTCATACTCATTATGGATATCAAGGTGAGACGATCTACAGTATATGCACTCCACTTGACCTCTATAAATTGGTTTTTCGAGCATGTTGTGAAAAACCATTTTTGAGCGTCAATGGCAGCATTTGAGTGGAAAACCAAAGTCTCAAGGTACAAGTACAGTACCTATACACGGAATTTTGGTGACGTTGGTTTTTTCGGATTATGGTCATTAGAAGTACCTTAAAAAAGGAACAACTGTACTTACAAGTAGACTATCCAAGTAGTTAGTGGAAATTAAGTATATGTTCAGCCCAACTCTAACTATTCAGTAAGAAATGTTCTTTGAACAGAAAACTACAAGTACAATACTCGTACAAGTACAATCTTGACATCTCTATGAATGACCAAATATTGAACGAAAATAAAATCAAATAAATAAAATCAACAGACTAAGGTGATTGTCGTTAAGAATAAGACACATCTATCACCACGACCTCCATCTACCTCACTTGCTATTTAAACGTCAACCATAATCCAATATGCCCACCTTGACAGAAAGAAGAGACAGTAGAAAGCTCTCACTTACAGTACTTCGTACAGTTACACACCGGAGATAGACACTACCAATGAACTTCAACACGTCTCTGAATATTCCGGTTTTTCTACCCCATGTCTCTGATGTCTGTCTACAAGTAGTTTACTTATAAACCCACCTCCCCACCTCTTCCCCATGTCTCATTTCCACTGTCGATCATGTCGATCATAACGGTGGATCTAGAAAGATCTGAAGAAATGAAGATCTGAAGAAATGAACCAGTTTCCCCCAACTGCTTACGTAATCAAAACCGTCATATATCTACTGTACTTTACCTCGGCTAATATCTTTGTCTGCCTACTTGTACTTCTTCTACTCCACCTCCGATAAGCTCGCCAAGCTTTATACGCCAATTCCTTGTTTAAAAGTCGTTGGGAAACTAATAGCTACTCCAGCTACACGGCTTTCACGTGCATTCCCGAGGCCCGGAAAAGACCCTGCTCGGACCACGGTCCGCCACCTTCCGACCCTCACCCCTTCCAAGTCACGTGACCTGCTCAGAACTACCACACTCGCATATCCGCTGCATCACCGGACGCAGCTTCGCACTTTGATTTATAACCAAGGTTTTATCTTCCCCGCAAGAGGGGAAAGATGGGAGTGGCGGTTTTGGGCTGTTTTTGAGATTTTTTGGGTGGAAAAATTTGCACAGAAACGGGCGTGGGGGTGCCGCGAGCATGCACCTTCTGCGGTATGACTCCGGTGACTCAGGCGATGCCGCAGAATGAGTACTTGTTGGATGTCTACTTTCTACATTTCTTGCATGACCCCCACATGAACCTAACTATTTGAAACTTTATAGTCACTACTTAAGTGCTAGCAACTGCTGTTGTGTCGTTACAAGTACAAGACACTTACAAAATGTCCCTCACCACCCCATCTAACATCCACCATCTTTCTCGGGTATCAGACGTGCCTCTGTCACAGACGTTCCGCGGCAACATCACGGACTTTGTGCGATCTGGCGGCTTTGCAGACGACGATTCCAAGCCGTGTTGTATTGACGCCAAAAGTGGACAGCAATTGACACAGAAACAGGTGTGGGAGTACGCTGACAAGTTCCGGGCTTTGTTGCACCACGACAACAATCTGTGTCCGTTCAACGCCAACACCACAGACCCCGCTCTTGGCGATGTGATGATCACACTGGTGCCCAATCACCTGTTCATCACCTCGTTGCACTTTGCGGCACTCGATTTGGGAGCAACCGTGTCACCTGGTTCTGCGGGATACACCGTGGCTGAGCTCGTGAACCAGATCAATCTCACCGGAGCTTCTCTCATTGTGTACACACGACCCACGTTCAAGGTGGTGAGAGAAGCCCTGGCTCAGATTGTGGTGCCGGTGAAAATCGTCGAATTCGAAAGTCTCATTGAACGGGCCGAATTCGTGCAATCCCACAAGATCCAGTCGACCAAAAAGGTGACCCTGACGCCCGAAGAGTCGTACTCACGGATCGCGTACCTCGGCATGTCGTCTGGAACCTCAGGAGGCCTCCCCAAGGCCGTCAGACTGTCGCATTTCAACATGGCCAGCTCGGCCGAGCTCTCCAAACGAGCCGCTCCCTCAATTGCAGGTGCAGAGCAAATTGCAGGAGCTATCATTCCTGTTAATCACGTCTACGGACTCGCAAAGTTCCTCATTGCCATGCCAAAGTCCGGAGCCACGACGGTGTTCCATTCCAAGTTTGATCTCATTGAGATTCTCGAAGCCCAGCAGAAATACAAGGTCAACATGTACGCGCTGGTGCCTCCAATTATCGTCGTGCTGGCCAAACACCCTGCCGTGGAAAAGTACATTCCCTCGCTGAGAGAACATCTGCGATACGTGTCTTCTGGAGCGGCTCCTCTGGGTGCCAACGTGATTGAAGCCTGTAACAAGCGTCTGGCAGGCACAGCTTCCGGAGAAAACGAGTTTGGAGGTCTCAAAATCGTTCAGGGATACGGACTCACAGAAACGTCGCCTGTGGTGTCCACTTTTGACCCCAATGACCCTGAACGACACGCTCGATCGTGTGGCAAGCTCGTGCCCAACACCCAGGCCCGAATCGTGTCTGAAGACGGCGTTGACCAGCCGGCCTACGAGATCAAAGACCTGTCTCAGCTGGAAGCCGAGCTCAAAAAGGGCAACCTGCCGACCGGCGAGCTGTGGCTTCGGGGACCCCAGATTATGGACGGGTACCATAAGAACGACGAGGCGAATGCGGAGTCGTTTGTCGACGCTACAGACTACACTGCCAGCATGCCGTTTTACATGAAGCGGTGGTTCCGAACCGGCGACGTGGCTCTGGTCGACACTCTGGGTCGGTACATGATTGTGGACCGGACCAAGGAGATGATCAAGAGCATGAGCAAGCAGGTGGCTCCTGCAGAGCTCGAGGACATTCTGCAGGGCCATCCGCAGGTGGCTGATGCAGCTGTGATTGGTGTGCAGCTGGAGGACAAGGGCACGGAGGCTCCCCGGGCGTTTCTGGTGCTCAAGGACCCGAAATATGACGCCGTCGCGATCAAAACGTGGATGGACGCCCAGGTGCCCAAGTACAAGCAGCTGCATGGAGGCGTGGTGGTGCTTGAAGCGGTGCCCAAGAACGCCAGTGGCAAGATTCTTAGACGGCTGCTGAGACAGAGAGAGAACGATGTGGTGCTTGGAGTTGACAAGGCCAAGCTGTAGATTTAGACATTGTGTGAATGATTTAGATGAACAAAGATATATCGGACTCCGAATGGAGTTGAAATGAGTCTGTGGCTTAAACTAGTCTTATCTGAGTTGACAGTTTGATAGATGAAGGTATTTATTACAAGTAAGCCACTTGAAGGTGTGGCTTGTAGGGGTGAGATGGTGAAGTGAGCTTTGAAGGAGTGGTTGGTATGGTTCAGAATGTTGAAATTACTGTAATTGATTCATATTTTGACAGCATTAATATTTTTCCTGTTTTCTCATCATCAGTTGTCTTAACTAACTTTGTTCACATTTGTGATGCAGGGACAAGCTTCATTGTGGAAAACGCCACAACGTCTTTTGAAGTTTAGCGTATTGTGGACATGTTTCAGAAGTCACTATGATTGCAAGGAGACGTCAATTAGTGCTCAGATCACCATTACCAATGAAAAAATTGATGTCATCATTGTCAGTGGCGTCTGGATACTTTCACCTTGACTAACCCTGACTAACCCTGACTAACCCTGGATGAATGATATCTTCACGAATAACCACAGTCTCAGTTCAAAGTTACACTAATAACCGTCTCAGTTCAAAATTGTGGCTAGTCCACCATCTCCGCAATGTGGCTATCATACGTGATCTACTCTCAGGTATATATACTGCTGAGAGAAGGCTGAAATGTCTAGCCCTGATTAACCCTGGTCAACCCTGACTAACCCTGGCCAACCCTGACAAACCCTGGCTAACCCTGACCAACCCTGGCTAACCCTGACCAACCCTGGCTAACCCTGACAAACCCTGGCTAACCCTGACCAGCCCTGACTAACCCTGACTAATCCATGCCCTTCTCCGAATCTCCTCCTCTCCCTCAGGGAGCAGGATACGGCATTTTAGTCGGCGTTGGAGCCCTCTTTGCAGTGTTCATCGTCTTCACTCTGAGAGTATCCCTCAACTATCTCGGTGAGAAAGCCAACAAGTCTGAAATGTTTATGGTTGCCAACAGAACAGTCGGCGTGGGTCTCACAGCCTCGGCAGTCTTTTCCTCGTGGATGTGGGCTTCAGAAACCCTCTACGGAGCAGTCATTGGCTACAATTTCGGCGTTTCTGGGCCCTACTGGTTCGCAGCAGGTCTCACCTTCCATATCGCTCTCATGACAGTCATGGGCATCCAGGTGAAGCTCAAGGTGCCCAATGGGCATACTCTGTTGGAAATCATCAAGTTCCGCTACGGAGTTCCGGGGCATATCATCTACATGGTGCTGTGTCTCATCAACAACATTTTATCGTGCTCTGGCATGATTCTGGCGACTGCAGGAGCTATCACTGCCATCACAGGCATGCACTCTGCTGCTGCCAGTATGCTGATTCCGGTAGGTGTGATTTTGTACACCGCAGCTGGAGGTCTCAAGGCGACGTTTTTGACGGACTACGTTCACACAACTGTGGCTCTCATTTTGTTCATGTACTTTTGCCTGGGTATCATCACCAACAAACACATTGGCGGAGTGTATGGTCTTTACGAGCAGGTGCTTAAGTACTCTGAAAACGCCGAAAATTACGTCCAGGGCAACTACGAGGGATCTCTGTTGTCGTTCAAGTCACAGGGAGCCGCTCTCTTCAGCATTGTCCACAATATCGGCAATCTGGGCTTAGTAATCATGGACACGGCTTTCTGGCAGAAATCCATGGCTGCTGACATGAAGGCTACCGTTCAGGGCTACATGATCGGCAGTGTTCTCATTTTTGCGGTTCCCTGGGGTCTGGGAACAATCTGTGGACTAGGAGCTCGAGTTCTGGAACAGTCTGGAGTCATAGATCCGCTTTCTGTGCATGCCATCGAGGTGGGAAACGTGTTTCCTCTTGTAGCAAGAGCTTTGCTGGGCAAAGGAGCGTCCGTGGGCATTGTTTTGATGCTGTTCATGTCGTGCACTTCCACAGTGTCTGCAGAAATGATAGCCGTGTCCAGTATCATTTCTTTTGACATTTTCCGCACGTACATCAAACCCGATGCTTCAGACCGACTCATTATTCTCGTGTCCCACATTGGAGTCGTTTTCTTCGGTCTGCTTTCTGGAGCGGTAGCTCTGGCCTTTTACTTTGGAGGCATCAACCTCAACTGGATGACGTACTTTGTGGGCATCGTCATCACTCCGGGAGTGTTCCCTGTGATTCTCACCATCATGTGGAAACGCCAGTCTCGTCTAGCTGCTCTAGCTGCTCCTGTTCTGGGTCTACTCACAGGTCTGGGAGTATGGCTCGGTATGGCTCATATCTACTACGGCGAAATCACCGTGACAACGACGGGAATGCCGCTGCCGAACGTCTGGGGCAATATCGCCACTCTCATGTCTTCCCTGGTGTACTCAGTGGTGATCACTCTCATTCGACCTGAAGACTTTGACTGGCTCGTTTTTCAAAACATCAAAAAAGTCAACGAAGATGAAAAGTTGACAGATGAGGAGCTGACGGATGAAGATCATGAAGGAGAGGGATTGCAGCTCACGAAGAAGGATTTTGAACACAAGAAGTCCCATATTGTTGTTTCTGAACCAATGTCTTTATCAGACAGTTCTTCTGCTGAAATCACAACAGAAACCTCGAATTCCCTCTTCCAACCACATCTGATCATCCCTGACGGTCTGACAGGCTGGAAAAAGTTCCTGTACTACATTGGATGGGATACTGAAGAGACCGATTACAGTGCTCATCCGCTAGGAGCAGAATCGATCCCTATCATGCTGTACTGGTACAAAGTGGCTCGGATTTTCGCAGTCGTCATCTGTCTGGTCACGTGGATCGTCTGGCCGTATTCACTTTACAGACACTGGATTTTTTCCAAGTCTTTTTTCTCCGGATGGGTGGTGGTTTCGATCATATGGGTTTTTCTGGCTTTTATTTTTGTTGTTTTGTTTCCTCTGTACGATGGCAGAAAGTCGCTGTTGACGGTTTACAGTGGGTTAAAGAGGGATTGGAAAAGGTGGAGGAGTAGAGACAAGTTGAATTATTTATTATTACGTAATCTTGAAAAAAATATGATTATTATTAGTGTTCATTGATAATGAGGAGGTGCTTCTGTCATGCAATGAGTCTGCCACACCGATGAGTTTAAATGTGGAAGATGAAATAAGAGGCGGTTTTGGGAGTGTTGGGGGATTATTAGAAACTAATTAAACATACGATAAGTATGTTAACCCTCCTCCAAATGGATTTCCTTTTTCCCGTAGTTTTTCCGTGACTTTTACCCGTTTCTGTCATGTTGTTCCACTTTTCTTCTTTTGGACCACTCAATAGAAACTCAATCATATCAACATGTGTGGTATAGAGAAATGTCTGTAGAAATGGACTTTTTTGCTCTGTTTTACTCATTTACTCATTTCTCATACACCACCAATGAAAGACAAAACCTCTATCGAGTTGGAATCCATCTCAGACTCGATTCCAGAGTCTTCTCTTCCTCCCTACTCTGAATTTGACCAGCCGGCAGAGCCATGTTCGGTGTTCAAATTCACGATTCGCAGCGATCTGCCGTACATTTCCGTCGGCATTGTCTGCTGCGCTTTGGAGGCCGCAGTAGGACCTCTCCAGACCGTTCTTATGGGCAAAATCTTCGATGTTCTGGCAAGACACATGAGCGGGACGTTGAAGGGCGATTTTATGGCGGAAATCGGCAAATATTGCGGCATGTCGCTGGGTCTTGTCGTTTTGGGCTTTTTCACCGACTTTTTCTCCAACATCTCCTTCATGAGATACGCAGACAGACAGCTTCTTCGGTTGTCGCGAAAAATCAAAGACACGTTTGTCAAACACAAGTCCATGGCCTGGTACGACCACAACCAGGGAGTCCAAGGTAGTCTCAATGTGGCATTCAGAAACATTGAAGACATCCAGTCGGCTTGCTGTTCAGCCATAGCTTTTGCCATCAAGGATGTGTTGACTATTGCCATTTCCATGGGAGTAGCCATGTACCATTCGTGGAGTCTCACGTTGGTGATTATGGCAGGTCTTCCACTCATCGTGCTAGTAGCCATGGGTGTTGCTCCCAGACTTCAGCGGCATTTCAGAGACTACAAGGAGGTGATTACAGACGCGTCGGTGATGATCGATTGGAGCATGTCTGGTTTGCAGCACGTGAAGCTGTCGAACGGACAAAGAAAACAAATGTCGATTCTGCAGTACCAGATGCATCTGGCGACCGTGTGCTACATGAAGTTCACCACCTGGTCCGCCGCTCAGCAGGCCTTCATGCAGGTGTTGGCGTTGGTCATGTTTGTGCAGGGCTTTTGGTTTGGAGCCAAGCAGGTGGAGAGCGGGAAGCTGACAGCTGGAGCAGTCATGACGTGCTTCTTTTCTGCCATGACCGTCACCTCGCATATCGCTTCTATCACCGGCCAGATGATGTCGATCATGAAAGCCATGGTTTCAGCTGGACTGGTGAACCAGCTCATCAACAGCGCAAAACCGAGCAAGATGGATATCCGACATTATCCGGAGAAGTGTGAGGGCAACATCATCGTTAACGGCGTCACTTTTGCTTACCCTACTCGTCCTGATGTTGCAGTTTTGAAAAACGTCAATTTGGAGTTCAAACAGGGCCAAACTACTTTTGTGGTCGGCCAAAGTGGCTCGGGAAAGTCCACCATCTCGAATCTGCTTCTCCAGGTGTACGACTCGTATGACGGTGAAATTCGAGTGGACGGGTTTGAAACTAGAGGCGTTTCTACCAGATGGCTGTATGAGAACATCAATGTTGTCAGACAAACCACAGCGCTGTTTGAGACGTCTATCCGGGAGAATATCCAGCTGGGACGAGGCGCAGACTGGAAATCCGTCACCGAAAAGGACATTGACGAAGCCTGCCAGTTTGCTCTTCTTTCCTCGACCATTTGTGACTTACCTCTTGGACTGGACACTAAAACCACCAATCTGTCTGGCGGACAGCGTCAACGGGTCGCTCTGGCCCGTGCCTATGTTCGAAACTCGCCTGTGTTGATCATGGACGAGTCCTTGTCTGCTCTAGATATCGTTTTTCGAGAACTCATGGTCGAGGCGATCAGAAAGTGGCGGAAAAACAAAACGACCATCGTGGTCACCCACGAGCTGTCTCAGATCCAGTCTGGCGACTACGTGTACCTCATGCGAGACGGCGAAGTTGTGCAGAGCGGTCTGAGGAAAGATATCGAGAACGTGGGCTACTTTAAGGAACTCAGAGACCAAGGAACGACAAAGGAGGCTGATAAGGAAGCTCCACCGGTGAACCAGATTGACGACTACGACACCAACATGCTCCGAAACACGTACATTCCCATGGCAACGACGAGACGGGTGCGAAAGTGGGTGGATTCCAAACCGCAGCCTCAGGGAGACGTTTTGGACAGAAAAAGAACACCTGTGGGATACCTGGAGTTCTCAAAACTGGTCCTCAAGACGGTTCCTAACAAACCGCTGTTTTATGCTGGTTTATTCCTCTCGTTTCTTCTTGGAGCAGCTAACCCGGCTTTTGGATGGACTATCTCTCAAGTCATTTCGCAAATCATGCCCACCGACGAGTCAGTGTCTTCTCTGAACCAGAAACTCGTCAAATGGAGTCTCATCGTCATTGGCATCGCTTTGCTTCAAGGAGCTCTGGCTTTTTCGCACACTTATGCGCTGGAAAGAGCTGCCAACGGCTGGACTGTGTTTTTGCGAAAATCGTGCTTCAAAACCGTCGTCACCCGCGAAATGAGCTGGTTCTCAAGAGCTGCTGACTCAGACCACGACACTCCAGACATTGGACCGTTCCACTTTGACAGAAACTCGGCTGGCATCACGGAGCTGATTATCAACGAGACCGAGGAGCTCAGATCGGCAGTCACGACCTTCTTCTCGGCCATCATCAGCATCTGCACGATTTGCGTCGTCGGCTTCATCTGGTCGCTGGTCCAGGGCTGGAAATTGACCCTCGTCTCTTTCTCCATCTTCCCGGGCTTCCTCATCACGTCTCAGCTCTACGCCTATGTCTCCTCAGTGTGGGAAATGGGTCTGAGAGAGCGAATTGTGCGTGTCCAGAGTCTCATTCACGAGTGTGTGACTGGAGTGTCAGAGGTCCGAATTCTCAATCTAGACAACTACTTTGAACACAAGTACGTGAAACTCGAAGAAGCGGTCTGGAAGTACGCCAAAACTCGAGCACTTCTCGTGTCTCTCACCTACGCCTCTCACCAGGTCTTCACACCTCTCCTCCAAGTCATCATTCTGTGGGTGGGCATGAAACTCATCAACGACGGAGAATACACGATGGAAAAGCTCATGGGAGTGATGGTGATCCTCATCCAGGCCATGACGACAGCGGCAGGAGCTCTCGAAACCATTCCGCAAATGTCCAAGGGCATGAACGTCACCAAAACGCTGTTTGCTCTTATGGACGAAGGAAGAGAAGACACCTCGGAAGATGGAGGCACAGAGTGTCCCGATTTGCACGGAAACATCACCTTTAGAGGCGTGGACTTCGCCTACCAGTCCAGAAAGGCAGCTCCAGTGCTCAGCAACTTTTCCATGAACGTCGAGAGTCAGGAAACTGTCGTCATTGTGGGTCCTTCGGGATCGGGAAAAAGCACAGTCACCAACCTGCTGACTAAGCTGTATCCGTACAGACGAGGCTCTGTTTCGATCGGCAAACACGACATTCGCAACATTGACACCGCGTATCTGCGTCAGCGAGTTGCTGTGGTTACCCAGTCTGCTGCCTTCTACAGTGGCTCAATCACCTCGAACCTCACGTACGGATGTGCAGCTGATCCCGAAGAGATTGAGCGGGTGTGCAAACTCGTCGGAATCCACGACTTCATCATGTCTTTGTCTGACGGATACAACACGGTTATCGGCAACGAAACAGGCTCAGGAACAGCTCTACTGTCGGGTGGTCAGTCTCAGAGACTCTCGATTGCTCGAGCTCTGCTGAGAAAACCCCAGGTCCTCATTCTCGACGAATGCACTTCGGCCCTGGACAACGCCTCGGCCAAGGTGGTCCATGAGCTCATTCTCAAGCTCAAAAGTATGCGAAAGGTGACCATGATTGTCGTCACACATTCTCACGAGCTCATGAAACTGGGAGACAGAGTGTTGGTCCTGGGATCTCATGGAGAAGGAGTGGTGGAACAGGGTCCTTACAAGGAGTTGATGGGTCGTCGGGGACCGTTGTTCACGTTGGTCAATGGAGGTGTTTCGCAGTAGTTTTGTATTTTTATTGATTTGTGTGTTTTTGAGAAAGTAATCAAAAGTAGAGAATTAGCAGTAGCTACAGTAGTTGTCTATATAATTAGTTGTAATGTGACCATAATGGTTGTTCTCATAGTTGTCTATGTACAGTATGTACTATTTTTTTTTTATAATCACATAATACATCATACTGTATTACTGTAAGTCATTCAGTGGTTACTTGGAACATGGCTAATAAATTACTTGAAACAAATAATTTTTTTTAAAAAAAAACCCAGGTGAGATTATATTCCTCTTGAAAGTCTTTTCTGATACGAAAAAGCCTTGAATTTTGGTCACATTGACCTGCTTACGACCACTCTCTTCAACAACCCTGACTAACCCTGCAGTGTGATTAGTCAGCAACGCGAATACCCATCCAATTGAGACGAAAAGAAGTTCACTGTGCTCTCCGAAAAGTACCGATTCCAGCTGAGCTACCTTCGAGTTCCAACAACCACTTTCTACATCCATCATCTCCACAAAGACACGCGACACTTGGCATGTCACTGCTACAATGGAACACTCAGACGTGACCCCCCAGTTTGCCCAATAATGGCGCTACGACAGTCAAAAGTTGATCAATGGAACCCCACCATCTCGCTCATTCCAACGGTATCACTCTTATCGTCACCAGAGTACTACCCAAAAATTGACCACTTTTAAATCGATAGTGAACCTCCTTGTTTTCACGATATTGATCTGATATTGAACTTTAAGAATGCAGGTGAGCATGACTATATTGGATGTCATGTGGTCCAAATAGCCTTACTGACTTCTTTGTTATCAAAAGTACATATTCAGGCCTTCTCCTCTTTAATTCAGTCAGTAATATTCCTCTATGGTTATCATCTACATGGCCCACTCGCCGGCAGGAGTCAGATCCTCTCCGAGCTTTCGCAGCTCCTTGAGGTCCAGATCAAGCAGCTTGTCGGCGAGCTTTCGGGGGTTGTAGTTGCCGTACTTGATGGTTTTGTGTCCGACCACAGCCACCTCGTCGGAGGGCCAGGGCGACTCGTCGTAGATGAACTTGACGAGGTTGGTCTGGTACTTGTTGGCGAGCTCAATGGCCCACTCGGGGAGATCGGGCAGACACTTCCACATGAACACGAGGTCCACGGCGTGTCTGGCCTTGAGCGATGGGTCAAAGGGGTCCACCTGGTCAAAGTACTGTCTGTACACGTCGACGCCTCCCTTCTCCAACTGGTCGAGCACCTCGGCGTTGGACACCACGAAAAAGCTGTCTCCTCGGAACTTGCACACCTCGACGCCCGTCTTGATGCTGTAGATCTCCTTGACCTTCTTTCCGGTCTCCGAGGAGTTGAGCAGCGGCTCGATGTCAGCAGCAGGAAGCACACGTTTCACAAACAGAGAGCCCTCGTAGTCGTTGTCGGACACGAGGGCGGTTCGCAGCTTGGGAATCGCCTGCAGCAGGTTGTCCGGCAGAAAGTCGTCGTACGTGTAGAAGCCAAACGGGTACTCGATCTTGTAGCTGGCCTTGACGAGATCGTAGGGAGCCACCTTGGAGGGATCGTCGAGATCAGCTTCCTCAACGCCAAGCTCCTTGGCAGCCTTGGCTCGATAGGTGTCGAGATACGCCGCGGGAAGAGGGGGGAAGCAGCCCATGGAGCCCGACGACATGAACGCTCGGCTGATGACTCCGTGGTGTTCCAGACCGTCCTTGAGCACCAGAGCGTGGACGCCAATGGAGCCCGACGACTCGCCTCCAACAGTCACCCGCTGGTTATCTCCGCCAAACTCGCCAATGAACTTGTTGACCCACTCGACAGACGTCCACTGGTCTCTGAGACCCCAGTTGCCCTTGCCGTTCTTGGAGGTCGAGTATCCAAACATTCCGAGTCGGTACTCGATGACGACCATGATCACGGGCTTTCCAATGGCAGCTGAGTGTTCAACAAACGGAGCAGGATCAGTTCGTTTACTGTAAATGTTGCCCACCAGGTTGGCTCCTCCGTGGATGTACAGGTAGACGGGCAGAGGGTGCTTGAAGTCGCCCTTGGGCTTGACGATGCGCAGATTCGTGCACAGCAGCTCGTCGCTCTTGTACTCGCCATCGTGCATGTCGTGCTTGTTAGGGAGCTGGGGACAATCATAGCCATCTTCAGTGCAATCGACGGTTTTTCCCTCGAAGTCCGTCTTCAAAATAGGAGGGGCAAACCGGTGCTTGACGTCAGCATAGAGAACGTTCTTCCATTGCACGGTGTCGCCGATAGGCACGCCCTGGAAAGAGCCATTGAGTTTTTTCGAGTTGATTGTGGTCATTTTGGTGATGGAGTACAAGTTCTTGTAGTGACAATTGCAATTGAGTCTCTCAAACGTCACTTATATAACTCCACTTGCCTGATCATGCAGCCCAGATGCGCTAATAATTCCATACGGCCTTAGCGTCGGCGTTAGTGCTAGCCGAGAGTTTATCCGCGACAAGTGTAGATATGTCGACTTGATCGAGAGTAGATGGGTCAGAAAAACCGGCGTATTCGCTTATGCGCCAAGCCGGACCGTTGCCAAGGTGCTTAGTAAGCCAAAAGTCCTCGAACGACGCGATTTCCACGTCGTCGGATATCTTTCTCCGAATCTCCGATCTATCTGCAAGCGGCTAACACCCAACGCTATTAAAAGTGGTCTCGGGAGTTGTACTGGATATACTAGTGTCGTTTTTGACGTTGGTGGTGCGGATACGGAGTACACAGTTCAAGTAGCTACTCTTACTGGTATGTATCCGTGTACTATACCATGTCCTCCACACTGCCACTAGCCGGGATCAAGCGTGGGTTTAGCCTGCTCAGCTGTTTTAGCCACCTGTCAAAGTGGGGAAGTCTTACTAAAGGGCTACTAACGGCAGTCTAGACCGTTCACGCGAGCCGTGGAGCTAGCTTAGTTTGAGCTGGTGTTGGCTGATATGTTGAGTGAGTTACTTGTACCGAGGTTCGACGTATGTGGGAAAGTGGGTCTTTGCTGTCAAACGAGAAGACGGAATGCGGAGAGAGCGGAATACGGGATGTCGAAAGATGGAGAAGCCGATATTCATTTTACCATCAAAATATATTTTTGTATGGGCTTATTTAGACTGAGTGGTGTAGCTAAAGTAGACAGGGTAAAAGTGTGGGGGTGGGGATGTGGGGGTCATAAAAAATATGAGCTGGAGTTTATGATTACGTAATCATGGTGAGGTTCATTAACAAGTTTTTCACTGAATGACTCCCAATTGAGTAAGGAAATGAATTGTTGATCTCCTGATCTCCTCAACCACACTGTCGATGACCAATCATTGACGTCATCTACAAGTAGTCGGGATTTGTGCTAGATTGGTCAATGGCACAATGGCTGAAGACTTGTTTAGGCTACAGGTCACTAGACAAGCTACAAGGAGGTGAGGGATAGCTACTTGTAGCTAAACATAGCCAGATGAAGACTCCGAGGATGTTCCGTGGTGAGGAGAGAGTGAGGAGAGAGTGAGGAGAGAGTGAGGAGAGATTGTGAGCACTCTGCTAAGTGAGTATGTACACTCGTTAAGTGAGCATGAGCACACTCGTTAAGTGAGTACAAGTACTCGTACCCGTTCTCAAGAGGATCAGGTGTCCATCTACAAGAAAGACACCCCACAACGTCAACTCCGGATGCGTGGCTATAGGGGTCCACTGTGGACGGTGATTGACGGCGATTGAGTACTTGCTCTGGTGGCATCTGATACACCGTTGTGACTCATCATGTCTCCACTGACCCGCTCCACTCCACTCACTCCACTCACCCCACATTCCACACGACGTGTACAATGTGAAGCTGTGGTGATATCATCTGTGGCATATCATCTGTGGCAATGAACGGGTGGCATTTTCAGAGGTGGCAGTGACGTCGTTTGTTGTCACGTCCGGCTAAATTTCCGCGACGCTAACGCATAATATTGGCCGATGCAACAGTTGACCAGTGGATAAAGAGAGCAGAGGAAGAGGAAGAAAAGGTGAAGAAAGAAAGAAATACGAAAAGGTGGAAAAGGTGAGCGAGAGGTGGGGTGAGGAGCAGTGCATGGAAGCATAAGGATGTAAAATGTACAGAACCCTGACACATGTGACCAGACACATGGGGCATATTACCAAAGAGGCAAACCACACAGACATGGTCTACCTCCTCCTCCTCCTCCTCCTCCTCTTCCTCTTCCTTATCCTCTTCCTCTTGTACTCCTTTTGTACCCCTCGACAATAGCTCGGCACTAATCTCCACACTACTCTGACAATGTTACCACACTGGCACTAGACCGATCGAGTACGTAATCGAGGCACGTTGGCCACCGCGTTTTGTGTCCCCTTCTCTCCCTCGCCCCAAGGGTTATATATAAACGGCGGCACGGGTTGGTGGGGACTCGAGAGCCGTCTCTATATAACTCATGTCTTGTGCTTCGTTTCACCAGCACCATGACCACCGAATACGCTTATTACTATCTTGATCCGAGTGAGTGTGGGGAGTTTGGTATTGTTTGGTTGTTTTGATTTTTGATTTGTTTGTGATATATTCTGTTTTTCCGGTTTCTTTTCCAGATTCTTTCGAATTATTGTGGTTTTTGCATAAATTCTCATTTTTCTTGAATTGTTGGTGATCTTCTCATTTGTCTTCAGTTTTTCCGATTTTCCCGACTTTTCCATTTTCTCAATTCCCCCTCCCTAACCAGATTGGAACGCCTATACTGCGACGACGGAAGAGCTGGTGATCATCTGCGGCAACCACGACCTGACATACAGCCTACCCGTGAGACGACTGGAGCTCATCTACGTGGTGCTGACGGCGATTCCGGAAATCCGCGCGGAAATTGCCGCCTACAGCGACTGCGGAACCCCGTAGCCACAGGCCACTCCAGTTGCAACCAACCTCATTGTATTATTAAATGTAGATATTTATAACTTAATGGTAGAGAGAAAGGGAGGGAAGTGTAGATGTGTGGTGGAAGTGAAGAGATGGTGTACAAAGAAGAAGAAGTGATATAGATGTAGTGGTATCATTTTGTGTCTTTCATTTGGGTAGTTTTCTGTAGTTTTCTTCCTCATAATGTTCTAGTCCCTTAGCCTAGTATCTTCATTCCCAGTCCTCCTACTTATACTCACCCTACTCCACCAATGCTACACTATCTCCAATCCGTCCAGGAGTCGTGGCGACGCGTCCTTGTGTCATTGTCCTTGGCCGCTAAGTCCGCACTAATGCACCGCACGAGCTAGCCTCCACGCGCTATACGTCCAGGAGTGATTAGTAATCAGAATTAGTAATGGTACTTTGAGGCTCATAACAGCCCCATTTGTCGTTTCATGTTTGTTTCATCGTTTTAAATATGATACAGCCTCATGACTTAATACTCCGAAGTCTTTTCTCCAACTATCAACAACACATCTACCAACTTGGCACTCTTTGTCCACAGATGTAATCACATGGAACGCACCTGACGTTGCACCGTGGAGAATGAAGTGTGATTTTTTGTTCCTGGAAGTGCTTGATCAAGAGTCTGTAGATATCACTCTGATGAGTGTACTCTTCATTCAAATTTGAACGAATGGAGCTATAGCTTACTGTTTTCTAACAGAGAAAATTTCAGGGCAAAATCCTTTTCTCTCAGCTCCAGATTTGCTGTTACCATCTCTGCAGCCCTTCTGGAACCCTCAAAATGTACTCCAACTGACTTCGGAAGCTAACAAATGTTCAACAAAAAGGGTGAAAAATCTAACAAATTAGGAAAGCGTGGAACATGGAAAATCACAAATTAAAGCACCACATTGTATGGCACTTTTCAAATATTACTACATGAATTAATTCTTCGCGTTCGCAGCATCATTATGGTGTAGTTACTTTTCCTCTAGGATGCGTACAACCCCATAAATGAACCCCTGCCGGTGGCCAACTTTTGGTGTTAACAAATTCCAAGTATTAGCTCGTGAGAGATTTGACATGTCAGAACTTCCCAACTAAAGCTAACAAAATGAAAAACACGGAAACAAAGAATACTCGATTACAATGTATGACACAAGTTCAAAATTATTATATCAATCAACTCCTCTAGCGCTCAGCGTCATGGTGGTACAGTTCCCATTTTCATAGTTGTTCTGGAACAACGAATTTGAACCCCTAGCTGACTTTTAGTGTCAACAAATGTCCAACAAAAAATAGACTTATACAAGTCGGAACAACGAGTTACACAGAATATCCGATTACAGCACCACGGTGTATGGCACTGGTTAAATATTATTCAATTAATCGAATCGCGTCTTAGCTTTGAAAAAACACAGTGTCGTGTTACCCTAACTCCCTCATAATATGTTCATCAACAAGTACCGTTCAATGAGTGGTTCTACACTTGTATACAATTACAGCACTTTATAGAACTTGACCAGGTCAGAGCTACTCTCGATCTATTCTACTTTCAATAAATGACACTTTCAGAAATGTAGACATGGAAACTACAGTGGTTCTCTCTAATTGTAGTAACAAGGTGCTATAGTGTTGACTGCCATATTTACTCTTCTAAAGTCTTGTAAGACTACTTGTACTGATAATAATCTCCATAATACCTTTCGTATAAATGACGTCACATTTGATGACCGTCTTGAAATGATTGTAAAAATGGCACTCAAATTTTAGCAGATAGTCACTTCGTGTTTACAGACATCAATTGAGCACTTTTGATTATCTGTACTCTTCAGTTAATGAAAACGATAGATTGAGAATAGTTCACATCCATAGTCTTGATAGCACCAATAATCACATCTCCATATCTTATGATACACAACTGTTATTTCAAGAGTTGTACAATGTCTGAATGGTGCTTATATTCACAGCCCTTTGAGAGAAACAGATTGTTCCTTGTACAGTATCTGATGTGACAACAGTATTACTTATTAATACTCTACAGTATCCTTGCCAAAACTACATTCTACTGTCAACTGTGAGTTAATCAGCCAATTTCAAGTCCTCTGAATCTACAAGCACACTATCTCTCAGGCACTCACTACCGCTCGTGCCTTCTACACAACGAAGCACTCGCTCCGCTCCTGCTTCTCAACATCAAGCTTCATTACATAAGCACTCGCTCTGATTCTCAATCTACAAGCACTCGCTGTGCTCGCACTTCTCAATATCAAGCCTTCATTACATTACGAAGCACTCGCTCCGCTCCTGCTTCTATCGCTCGTGCTTACAGATGCAGACACACATACGGAATATCATCCACATCCTCTCCATCCTGGTCCTCCGCACAAACCTCAAAAATCAGCGTCTTGACATGCGGTTCAAGCTTCTTCTTGGTGACCGCCTCCACCAGCTCCGTCAGAGTGAGATCATACTTCTCATTGAGCTTGGCAGGAGGGAAGAACGAGGCGTACAACAGCGACACGTTCTGCGACAGCATGGTCACCGTGAGGTTGTAGTTCTTCTCAAAGTACTCGAGGAACTGCTTGAGCGTCAGGTTCTCGTGGATGTCGTACCGTCCCCAGATCTTGTCGAGCTTGACACCCGCAATCTCCATCTTCTGCGACGCAATGGGCTCGGAAAAGCCCAGGAACGGCAGAGCCAGGTTGACAAAGCCGTTCTTGTAGTCCTCAATCACCTCCCGCTTGTCGACCACCTTGTAGAGTTCCAGACACACAAGACCGGTGACCAGAGCAGTGGTAGTAGCAATGGCAGGAATGATTCGGCCGGCAATGAACTTGGTCTTGTGTCTGTCGGCACCGTCAATGGCGTAGTTCTGCGCTCGGCAGTTGGAGGCCGCGGTGATGAACTGGATGTGGAAGTTGGTGTCGTCGTCCTTCTCAAACTCCACGGGGGTGAGTCTGAAACCAGCCAGCGACGAGGGAGGAGGCAGCGAGTTGGCCAGCTGAGTCAGCTCCTCGGTATCTGCGTCCACGGGGTCAACGCTCTCGTTCTCGTTGGCCTGGATCTTGACGCCGGACTTGGGCTCAAACTTGGGCACCGTCATGCTGTCAACCACCTCCTTGTACTCGGACACGTCCAGATCGTCGCCTCGGATACCGTAGTTGAAGGCTCGAAGATTGGCACCAGAAATCAGGAAATCGAGATGGTCCTGGTTGTTGAAATCGAACTCCAGAGCGTCAGGAGCTCGCTTGGGACCGGACCAGAAAGGAGCTCCGGTCGAGGTCGTGGCGTCCTTGGGGAAGTTGTACAGCAGCTGGCTAATGTCGCCGTTGAACTTCTTCTCAAACTCCAGACGCGCCCACTGAACGCACTCCTTGAAAGTCGTGGGCCGCTCGTCGACCAGGTACGACTTGATGTTCTCCAGCACGGACTTCTGGTCGCCGGTCTGCTTGAGAGTCGACTCCACAAAGTTGGGCTGGCTGAGGAACAGGTTCACCGACTCAACGTTGTCGGTAAAGTAGCCCTGGAAAATGGACTTGGCCCAGGCAATGGTGTGGTCGACCTTGTTGGGGAACGATCGCAGAGTACAGAGGGGAATGCCCTTCTCGGGAGGGTCCTGGGAAGACGAGTAGGACTCGGTGAGGTTGGGGTAGACCACCTGGACGTTGCCCTTGGTTCCCAGAGTGCCAGACTCGAGCAGGGGCTTCTGGAAGAACACACATCGTCGGTCCACGTAGGTTCGAGCATCAACATTGTCCAGAGCGTTGGTCACAAAGTCCAGCGACTTCCAGAACGAGTCGTCGAAGATGTTCTCCGTGTCGGGGCCGACCTTGTCGAGCTTGGCGTCAAAGTGGCCCTTGAGGTCGGGGTTCATCTCGGCGACTGCCTCGGTCGCGGTCACGGACTTGTGTTTGCCGACATCCTTGGGCCGGAACAGAAACTGCCGGTTGAGGTTGGACTTTTCGATCACGTCGTTGTCGGTCACGTGGATCTCGCCGTTCTTGCCGAGACCCATAAGTGCCCAGTTCTTGAGCATCTCGCAGCCAATGGCTCCCGATCCGACCAGGAAGGTCTTGACAGCAAAGATCTTCTCGGTGAAATCTTTGCCGAAAACAGCCACCTGACGGTCGTATCGAGAACCAGAAGGAGCCACAGCCTGCTCGTCAAGAGTGACATCCTTGGGGAGAGACTCCAGAGAGTCGAAATACAGCCACTGACGAATGGGGCCGAATTTTCCAGAACAGCCCTTGAGCACCTCCTGAGCAGCCATGCCGCCAAAGAGGGCAGTCATGGCAGGAAGCTCACCGGCGGCCTGGAACGACAGCTGGGTCAGCAGCTTGTCATCGAGCTCGCCGCCCGAAAGAACGTCCGGGTACTCGCCGGTGACGCTCTTGGCCAGGTGAAGCACCTCGTTGGCGTCCTCCTGGTTCTGGGGCCGCGGAGGCCGTCCGTGTTTCTGCACAAACGCCTGCACGGCCATGAAGCCCACGTGGAGCTGTGCGGGACGCTCCATTTTGGCAAAGTCGGAGATGAGCAGGTCCGGCTGGGCCAGCTGGGTCTTGAGCGAGCCGAACGCAATCTCCTGGGGCATCTTGACCTGCGTGAAGAGTCCGCCCTTCTTGTACGAGCCCAGACCCTCAACCGAGCCAATGTTGAACGAGTAGGGTCCCGTGACCTTGATCTTGCGGGGCGTGTCGCCGTTGATGTCCAGGCCCTCGACCTCGGTAAACTTGACGTAGTCGCCGTCCTCGAGGTTGTGTCTGGTTTCGTCCAGAGCAGCCACGTTGCCCTCTTCGTCAATGCCGGCAATGATTCCGGAATGGGGCTCTTCGCCGTTGGCGTCAATGAGCGCAAAAGAGTCGCCAAAGTCGACGAAAATCGACCCAAACAGACCCCGCGTGTCTGTGCTGACAAAGCCAATGTTATGAGAGTGTGTGATGGCGTTGACCCGGAGCTGCTCCTCCAGCGAAGCGTTGGTGAGCACCACGACCTGGAACCGGGCAATGTCGGCCTCAGAAAGCGACTCGGACTCCAGGACGTGCACGGGAACGTACGAATTGAGCTCAGCCAGACGGGGCTGAGACACGACATCACGACGTTCACCAACATCAGCTTCTCGCAAAAAGAACTGGGCGCCCAAATCCGCCACTGTGGTCTTGCCAGGGTCGTACAGAGTCAACGACTTGACGCCCGCAAGCACAATGTTCTTTGCAATTTCGATTCCCAGACCCTGGAGACCGACAATAAGAACGTTGGAGTTGGCCATTTTCTTCATGGCCTCGTGACCAAGCACATAGAGCTGCCGAGAGTACAGCGACTCGTCGATTTCGCCGGCATTGTCAATCTGCATCTTGTCCGATTTGTCCGACATGTTGAGTATCAGAATCTAGTGTAGTGTAGTGGCAAGTTAGAATCGTGTGGAAGATGAACTTCAACTTGGCCACCTGCACCTAAACCTTGATGTAAGGTTAGGGTAACGTACGAAATGTGGAGCAATGTAAATTGACGTCAAAGATGGAATGGAGTGAGGTAATAAGAGGAGGGAAGGGGGTGACGTCATCAGTCAATTGACTGCATTGGCATTGACAAAAGGCTCTGGCATTGTGTGAATTTTGCTTATCTACCCTGATTATGTAAGCGGCTTAAGTAATCACGGATTACGTAATGCTTATGTAATCACAGCCTTCAATAAATGAGACGAGATGAAGTAATTAGTCTTATTTGGGTAATAATG
This sequence comes from Yarrowia sp. JCM 30696, assembly GCA_001600535.1. NCBI lineage: Eukaryota > Fungi > Ascomycota > Dipodascomycetes > Dipodascales > Yarrowia > Yarrowia sp. JCM 30696. Next base: position 1,701,635 of record BCKG01000001.1, on the reverse strand, counting down.
ATTGATTATTTTTCATGTTTAACTACCTGTTGTGCGCCTTAATCAACTCCGCCCTGTTCAATCGCGTTTATTATAAATTTCTGACATGTGCTCAATTGTGATTATGTAAGCGCTTACATAAGCATTACGTAATCATGGATTTGTCAGCCAACAGAAACGACTTCAACAAGGTGAAATAGAGGTATTGTAGGGATGACGCTTCTGTTGGAAATAGAAGATATCCACTAATCTCTTGTTTCTTGATCTCTACTCATTCTCGTGTAACACTGTCAAGGGTGAGGGTCGCTTATGTAAGCATTATGTAAGCATGGATTTGTCAAGCAAAAAAAATAACGTCAGAAATAATATCAGAAGCAAGGTGAGGTGATTCACCAAACTATAAGGGTGCTTATAGGCTGTCAAGATTCTTAATTTATCTCGCCGTTTCCATCTCTTCTATTATTTACCAATTTCTACCCTATCTGCTTATATAAGCGCTTATGTAATGATTATGTAATCATAGACATTATTATAAACAGACATTGTCTGATGGACCAAGGTAGTCGATGTCAGTATCAAGATCACAACAACAATATGCAATCTCGAACTACTGCTTCTTTCATCTCAGAGCTACCTGCTTATCCTGCTCATTCTGACATGTATGTAATTTCGCTTATGTAATGCTTACGTCAGCATATCTGTCTTACGCACAGCAATGTAAATCAACGAATGAGGAAATCAACGAATGAGGAAACTGCGAAACTGAAGCAAGTGATCTTATCGGGCGAGGTAGAAAGTTTTCTGGGATTGTTGTTTCATTTCTTATCTTCTATCATCGAGCTATTCGCTAATTAAACATGACACTCCTTATCGGCTTAATCTTAGTGAGTTGCTTACGTAATGCTGACGTAATCACTAATAACAGGGGTATGGTGAGGAGCTGTATTTCTGTAGCCAGAGTACTTGGGGTCCAAATTTAAACTGTGCCTGCTTCATTGGATGCTTGCAACAGATGCTACACCACTCAATTCACTATTTCAAGAAACCAAATGTCGATTACCAGGTGTGCTTATGTAAGCATTACGTAATCACACTCAGAAATTTAGAATTGGTGAAATTGACAACCTGAGTCATGTTACATCCAAGTCATTTCTTTAATAATCAAATTCAAACCTCTTCTACTTTATCGGTTTGTCTGTCATTCCACCACTCCCGGCTTTATCTTCCCTAAGATGCTTACATAATGCTTACATAATCACCCAACTCCCACCTGCTTACATAATCCAACCTTATTTACGAAACTGCCTGCATGGATAAATTTATTTCACAACCTTCATCAATCACTTCAACATGAGCGACCGACGACGAGTTTTGGGTCCTGCGGACTCTGTGCCGTTCACTCTGGACAATATCAAGCCCAGCGCGGCCGAGCAGACCAGTCTGGACCTCGGCAACATTTTCGTCAAGACCGGCGTGGTGGAAAACGCAAACGGATCGGCGTACCTGGAACTTGACGATATCAAGATTGTGGCGATTGTGCATGGACCTCGGCCCATGAGAGGTCTGTTCACGACTTCTGCGATTCTCAATGTGGACACAAAGTTTCTGCCTGTTTCTTTGTGCGACATTGAGTCCAAGAGCGCCCTTGTTTCGTCCACTCAGCTGACGCAGTACATTCGATCAGCCTCAACCACACAAAGCTCTTCTCTGCAGAAAAACGTGTCCTCTTATGTGCACACGTCACTACTTCCCAGTATACTGGTGGAGAAGTACCCCAAGTCGACGATCGATGTGAGTATATCTGTTCTTTCGTCGTCCAACAACACCAAGACGACTGTTGCTGCCGCTGTGTCGTGTGCCGGAGCTGCTCTGGCTGACTCGGGTCTTGAGTGCACAGATATTGTGACTGCGGGAAGTGTTCTGCTTGATGGTGACAAGGGCGCTGTTGTGGCACCTTCTAGAGCCCCCACCCGTGAGATTGACGGAGTGGTGTCGTACATGGCTGCCAGTAAGAAGATTGTGGGCATGTGGATTGAGGGAGGTAATGTGAGCGAGAAGGAGATGGAGGAGGTGTTTGATAGAACGGAGGAGATGGCGAGGGAGGTGAGGGGGGTTTTGCATGGGGTGTTGCTGGAGCAGTAAGTGCGAGCGAAGCGAGTACTTACTGTGAACTGGAGCAATGAGCGAAGCGAATTGCTCTAGAACAGCACAGATAGTGAGCGTAGCGAACTGTCTGTATACGCTCACTCTCTGTATCATGATATTGATCTTGGCAGTGCCCATTGTCATTATCTTGGCAGTGCCCCATTGTCATGATCTTGGCAGAGTCTCGTTGTCTTCACCAGGACTCTGAGTTTGGATGTACATTTACCATCTCTATGCTGTCCATGTGATGATATTGATCTTGGCAAAGAGTCATTGTCTCGACGAACCGCTTTATTGTCTTCTCAATGTTCGAGATGTACATTTCCCATCTCTAAGCTGTGCATTAATTGGCTTGGCGTGAAGACGTGATACTTGTCATTGAGCACAAGGGAGACCATCTAGATGACCTCAAGAATATAGATAACGCATTGAATTGACTGTAGCGTGTAGAAGGACTCTTGTAGCAGAAGTCCGAAAACTTCAGTTGAAGATATGATATTGATTCAATTGCTCGTAATCAGTAGCCTGTTGTACTAATAAGTCATAGGTGTTTGATTAGATGTGGTGACTCGATCAAGTCTCATATAAAGCAAATCTTTATGGTAAACAAATGACCTCTTGAGAAACTGGTTAAGAGACAGTTTAATCAATCTAACAATATCAATAAGTCATGTCTAATCATCATTGCTTTCTGTAACAAATTGGTTAGCTTCTGTCTTTATTTACTTAAGATGCCTTCTATGAGATACATGGTCATATTCAAGTTTTTCCTAAAGGGTGAAAAACTCAGCAATACGGAAAGGGAGATATTCTGCAATGACTCTTGGTGTATTGAGCACATTGATGAACTCCACATTGTTCTACCTTTTTTCTACGACTTCTGACCATTGTTTTTGTTTATGACAAACCATAGTAACTGCAATGTGTTATAGATGCTCCTCTGAAAAAAGATAGAAGAATGGTATAACTATGGGGACTTCGATAAGTGGTTTCGAATGGCGTATTGAATAATTCTTTCAAGTATCTATGTTTCTATCTACTTCTCAAGATCTATCAAAGACTCATTTTTGTTTACTTCGGTGATAAAACTGGATACTTTATTAAACAAGACAGATAAACAATAGAAGCATGTGAAACAAATTGAGATACTTATATGGACTTCTAGGTAAGTTTTGACTACTTCTTTGGTATCCAGACACTTTTTTTCATCTTCTATATTGTGTTAAAATTCTCTTAATCAGAAAACTACTGTAGTTACCTCTCAAGAATCTTCTGGAGCACACCTGTGTTAAGCAGGAGTTGACGAGACGCATCATTTGACGCCCTGGTACTCCTCAAAGTTATTTTCTTTCATAAGTCCTTCTTTTCAGTACTTTAGAGCACTTTTGATCTGACATGATGGGTTAAGATCTCCTCGAATCTGAAGATATAGATAAGACACAGCTGGTCGTTTATCTTCTAAGGTATAGTATTAGACTGGAATAGTATTTGTGCAAAACTTCAGTCTTCTTCTAGAGATATTCTTTTTTTATCTTTTTCAAAACAACCACATGTTTCAGGGTTAGTCAGGGTTGACTCTCAAAGACCTCCTCTAAAGATACCAGTCATACAACAATAAGTCATGTCTATTAAATCAGTTTGGGTACGTATATCCTCCTATTTCACTTGTATATTCACTCTTAAGACCTACAACTATTACTTGTATTTGTAGTGAGTTCTTTTCTGAAGTCAACTGTAGATGGACAAATAAACATAAGAAGTCTGAAGAAACTTGTAACAGTTCATCAAAAACCTATATCGTCAGATCCTACCATTAGTCATCATCACTTCACTTAACCTGGTCACCCATTTTTCTACTCATTATTCTGAAACATCTCCCTTCAATAATACTTATCACCATCAAGGTGTATCAGAACATAACCCTCCATCTCCCGCAATACTGCTCCGATTTGAGATCTAAAACCAGCAATCGATTCCTCAACCCCCGCCCAACAACTCTCTCCATACAACCCAACCCCCATCTCTTCTCCATCACCTCCAAAACTGTCCTTCTCATTCTCACCACCTTTGCCACCTTAATTTTGCAAGTTACACAAACACATTTCACCCACTTTAAAAAAACAGTCCACCTTAATTCCTTCTCTTCTTCTTACACTTCACTTCACTTCACTTCACTTCACTTCATCTCATTCGAACACCTCACTCGAACACCTCACTCGAACCTCACTGTCATCCCACAAACATAGCGGCGGACGCAATCATGTTATGTCTCCAATTCGGCGTTTGTGTGGTGGTGATGGGGGAAGGGATGGTGTTGAGGGGAGTGTTGGATTGAGGCACTACATTGGGAGTGTTGTGGGTCAAGCAAGATACCACCATACTCCTCTCCGACACAGCTCTACTCCTGGCTGTTCATGTTGGGGTCTTCTGCGCTGTTATGGAACTGCAGTGATTTGGGGTCACAGCCACGTCGTCAGCACAGTGTTCTTGTGGTCATTACATCAGTGTTGTGGTCACTACATTGTTCTTGTGGTCATTACATCAACTTTGTGGTCACTACATTGTTCTTGTGGTCATTACATCAACTTTGTGGTCACTACATTACCCTTGTGGTCACTACATAGTCCATGTGGTCACTACATAGCCCATGTCACCACACTAGACATGTCCCGTGGCTGATTCTTGGCTCCCTCGGCTCTCTTGGCTCTCTACCTCACCTCGCTTCCATCTCTGGCATTGCATCGTCTCCAGGTCTCCTCACCCTGTACCGCTGCTCTCCTCATAGCAGATCTTCATCCAGGGAACCACAGGAAGCAGAGTGTGACTGTGGCAACAGTTCCAATCATGAACCACAGACTCTCCATCTTCTCAGAGACACCTCACTCATTCACTCCTGCTTTCACAGGCATCTGATCTGATCTACTGAGATATCCTGCTCACAGCGAAGTATCCTAGGACACGAGCTTCAACTGTTCTGTTCTACTCACAGATGGACTCTCAGAAACATAGCCACTCGGTTGGTTCGTTGCTAAAGTTTTCAGATGGCAATCTACTACGTGAGTACTACGTCCTCAGAACAAGACCATTCACTGCGTTCATGGTTCCGGTTCCTTCGTTATCATTCAGATAAGCATATTTACTAATTATTACAGCACTCCTCCGGCACACTTCTATCAGTGCAGCTGTCCTTTCTAACCTCCTCTAGCTTCACTCCACTGACAACAGGCAGTCACTGAGGTTGCCTCACAAACAAAATCACTTTGTGATTCCAGTTTGTGTGTGATGGGTGGTTTGAGCGTCGCCAACAAAATCTCTCGCTTCGCTCGAGATTCCAGTTTGCGACTAAGCAGTCAAGCCTCTCAACACCTCCCTCACCTTCACCAATCTCTCGGCCAGATTCTCCACACTCTCGTCCGACTGCAGCACCTCCTGTGCCAGTTCCACGCCAAAGTACGCCTGGACCGCGGCCTGCACTCGGTGCACCACCTTTGGCTCCTCCAGGGCCCAGTAGTCGTCTACCTCCTCAGGCGGAAACTCCATGGACATGGAGAAACATCTCTGGACAATTGGCAGAATCTCCAGAGCCAGCGACTTGCTGTCCGTCTCTTCTCCGACCTCAATCTTGGGTGCGACGATTTCAAACGGCTCCGAAGTGCTCAGAACCGTATGCTTACCGGCATGATGGTACCGGAACTCGTAGACGCCGCATTCCCAGAAGAGCGTGTCGCCCTGGAACACGACTTCGCCGTTGGTCTTGGACGACGACACGATGCCGTCGAGATGCGACTCATGGCCGGTTTCGTCGATTGCAGACCATCGGCCCTTGGAGGGGAGAGAGGTGACCTCCGGAGAGGTGTTGTCGTGGACTCGGTAGAGGCCGATCCAGTCCTTGGCCGAGCGGTTGGCCGACGACTGCCACTTGACGTGGATGGGGGTTCCAAAGGGGTAAGACACACGGTTGTTGGCACACTTTTCGCCGCCAACGAGTTTGACCGAGTAATCGGCGGTGTCAATGTTTTCCGGCACGTCGAGCATTCTCGTGAGGGTGAGTTTGGCGGGGTACTGACGCAGGAGAATCTTGGAGTCGTTGACCACTTCGTTCAACGTGGGCTTTGCCAGGCCGATAAACTCCTCGACCACGGTGAGCGTGTCGTTGATGACCTTGTCGACCGATCCCTGGAACTGTCGGACCCGCTTCTCGAACGGCGATGGCAGCTTGAGCGAGTTTTTGATCGTCTTGGTGACTCCGGCGTCGTGTCGCAGGTTTGTGCCGTAGATTCGCTGCATGTGGGGCTGCTCGACAAACTTGATGAACGCCATGCCTTCGAGGGTCCAGAGGAACGCGAGGATTCCGACACCGGGGGAATTAGTCATCAGGGCAAGTCCCCAGATGCCAGCAATGCCGAAAAACCGCTCGGGGTTGTTGAGGTACCGGTAGATGCCCGAGTAGGTGAGGTTCTGGCGTCGGTCGAGGAAAAAGTCGCCGTAGAACCAGCCAAAGTGGCCCAGCGAGTCGTGGATGGATTTCGAAGTCCAGCAGTGCAGAGCGACAAGCAGAAGACCGAGAATGTACTTCAGGGGCCACAGGGGGTCCGTCGAGGGAGCTCTCCACTGTCTGAGGCAGAAGAGTCCAAAGGTGGTGTACGAGAGCACGGTCGACAGATTGTACCACACCTGCCACTGCTCGTAGGCCTCGAACGGGTAGATTCCAAACTTGAGGAAGGTCTTGGTGAAGGATCGTCGTTCAGACTGACGTCGGAGGATGATTCCGAGGCCGAGAGTGTGGAACAGACGAGCAGACAGAGCCATGAAGAACGTCACCGTGTACCACAGGCGGTTGGCAGGGAGGAAGTACAGCAGCATGGTGTACACGGCGGCTCCGACGGTCATGATATCGGTGACTCGGGTGATTTGGAAGTTGCTGAACACCACCAGAGGAGGCAGCGAGTGTTTCTGGACGGTTTCCGGTTCTTCAAAGATGGGGGTGGAAGAGACTGACGACACGGACTCGTCTCCCTCGACGATAGCCGAGAGTTCTTCTCTGAGCAGCGTCGACGATCGTTCTCGCACGTGCGACGCCTTTCGTCGCTGTTTGGGCTGGTGGGGGTTGTACGTTTTTTCGATATGGGGGTTCTCGACCACGCTGAGGAACACAAACTGGGCAGCATGACCAGCCAGCGACGCCAGAAACAGCGTGTAGCTGCATGCCATCAGTGACGCGGCGTAGAAGCCCGCGTATCCAATCGAGTACATGGGGTGGGGTGCCATTTCGAAGACTCCGTCGAACGTCAGCTCCATGTCCTTGAGGAAGAAAAAGTCGCCCCAGTACCATGCGTAGTCCTTGACGACTCGATGGGCGTCGGTTTTGGCCCACAGGTTGAACGCTAGCATGAGCGCTCCAGCCAGCCATCGTCCAATCACCAGCCACCACGGTTGGTTGGTTCGCACAGAAAGCGCACACGACCACGCCAGCATAAAGTAGCAGGTGAAGTCGGACATGAGAATGAGATCGACCACGTGGCGGAAGAGGATCCAGGTGTTGAACTCCACGGGGACGTTGTAGAAGTCGTAGTTTTTGTCGTGGGCGAACCGGGTCTCGAACTCACGCTTGATGAGTGCGTGCCACCACGACTTGTTGTCGGGGGAAAAGACCCGGTACTTGATCGCCCACTTGGTGAGCTTGTGGTAGTTGCTCTGGTTGTGCAGCAGCCAGCCAATGCCGCCGTTGTACGCCAGCCGCCAGAAGGCGAACAGGAAGAGGTAGACGGGCACTCGGAAGGAGCTGGGGACGATGAAAAAGAGCGCCATGAAGGTGGCCAGGATGGACACGATGATCACGTCGGTGAGCGACTTTGAGATTCGCGGATCAAACAGGTTTGTGAGCATATCCTCGGTTTCGGGGACGATGAACGTGGTTCCATCGGGGCATTTGCCAGTGTATTGGAGGGGAGCGGAAGGTGATTCGCCAGAAGAGGCGGCGACATCAGCTTTGTCACCCGCGACATCCGCAGTGTGACCCGCGACATCTGTCTTGTCACCCGCGACATCACCCCCGACATTCTCCCTGTCACCCCCGACATCCTTAATGTCACCGACCTTACCGACATTCTCGTTATTATCACTCTTGTCACTTCGCTTCCTCAGCGAGCCCTCCAGATCGACCGCCGAGGCCTTGATGGCAGCAGAAGGAACGGCCATGGTGTATAGTGTAACTGACAAAGTCTATGGTCGCACGACCGAGACGATTAGCTGAATTTAAACTGCTTGGAACATACTTTCATGTGCTATAGGTTGAGTATGATAAAAGTAAAGTGGGGAAGTTGCTGAATAAAAAAAAGGGAAAATTTTGGTGAATATATTAAAAGGATATTTACGTAAGCATAGATCTTTCCTGATTTTTCCTGATTTTTCCCATATTTTTTCCGATGTTTTCTGAAATTTTCAAATTTCCATTTTCCACCCAAATTTACTTTGTGGGGAGCGGAATCTTGCATACGTGTACGGAGATAGAGTACATTGGAGGATGTGATTGGGGCTTGTGAAGAGCTGGTCATGTGAGGTGAGTTGGTGAAGTCATGTGGAAGTCATGTGATGTCATGTGACATATCATGTGACGTCACGTGATATATCATGTGATCTACTCCTTTCGTCACGTGACATCTCCTCTTCACATTTCCCCTACCCTTCCCTCCACCTCTCCTTCCACAGCATTCTGCGTCATATTTCAATTTTCTCCATTTTTCGGGTTTTTTTTGTTGGGAAATCCCCTGCTGCTGACAGGCACTTTCATGTATATTGCAATCACATGCCGGCTAGTGTGGATGGGTGACGACATGCCAGCTAGTTTTTATTTATTTTTATTTTACTTATTTTTATTATTTTTATTTATTTTTATTTATTCAATTATTTTTATTTATATTTTATTTTATTTATTTTAATTAAATTTTTTAATTTTTTTTTAATCCTTTAATTCAATCTCTCCTTTACCTCCGACTTCGGCTCACATTCGGCTCACCTCCTGCAGGTGCGCGTTCCGACTGCAGATGCGCATAAACCATGATCCAGGTAATCAAACGTGCCACAACGACAACGACGACAGTGATACCGACGATACAAGACACACTTGTGGCTCCAGTTGTGGCAGGGATCCACCAAGGACAATAGAGTTATTTTAGGTTTGCCGCTAATCGGCTTATGTAATCATCGTGGACTTAGCCGCCCGGCGGGTATCTTAGTGTGCAGGAACCGAGTCACTCTCAAGCGGCTGTGCTTATGTAAGCCGATACGAGAGGTCATTAGCCGCCCTCGGCTAAAACGGATTCCGAGAATAAGCGCCGGGCGCTTATTCGGATGATGACGTACTCAGGACTATTTAACCCTGACTAACCCTGGCTAGTTTTGATTACATAAGCAAATACCCGCCCGCGGGTAAATGGTGGCAAGAGTGCCATAAACTTGCTTACGTCAGCAGATACCCGCCCAGCGGCTATCCAGAACTTGCTTATGTAACCGCCCGGCGGCTATTGATCCCTGCTCCAGTTTAACCGCTGGGCGGGTAAACCAGGTCGGTGCCAGAAAATGGCTTATGTAAGCAGATATTTTGCCGCGGGCTGCTAATTGCGAATGTGATCAACAACAGTTTAAGCACCAGCGGCTATATAAGCTTATGTAAGCCAATTCAAGTAGTTTATGGGGTTAATCAGGGTTAGCCAGGGTTATGTCGTCACTTAGCCGCCGGCGGCTATTCGTTTACGTAAGCAGTTGAAGATGTGATTACGTAATCCCACTTTAAGCGCCGGCGGCTATTTTCGTATGGACTCGAAACTAGTCAGGGTTAGTCAGGGTTAAATAGTTGCGATTCTCGGAACTTCTGGATAGCCGCCTGGCGGGTAAATATGATTATATAAGCCAGGGTTAGTCAGGGTTAAATAGTCCCGATTATGTAATCATCCAAATAAGCGCCGGGCGTTTATTCCCCATAGATTGTCCAGATAGCCGCTGGGCGGGTAAAAATGCTTATGTAAGCAGTTAGTGGCTTTGCCACCGATTCGTGGGAAGTGCTTATGTAATCAAACATAGCCAGGGTTAGCCAGGGTTAAATTGTCGCGTTGATGAGATCACCCAAATAAGCGCCGGGCGGTTATTCGCCATAGATTTCTTCAGATAGCCGCTGGGCGGTTATCTGCTTACATAAGCAGTTTTATGGCTTTGCCACCGTCGCGCGGTGATGCTTACGTAATCACTGGGTTAACAAAATATTGTTCACTCCTGAACCCTCACAAACAAAATCACGTGATTCTTGTCTTTAAGCGCCGGGCGGTTCAAGAATATTATGGTTACATAATCAATTTATGGGTTTGCCACCGCCCCATGGGATGATTACGTAATCGAGTCGATTAAAGTTACGTAATCAGTAAGTTGAAAGTACGCCAGGAATAGTCGTCGGGATAGCCGCTGGGATAGCCGCCGGGCGGGTATATGTGATTACGGGAATACCCGCCGGGCGGCTAAATTACAAGTATAATTTACAAACGTACCAAACAAAATTACTCACTTCGTTCGTAATTCCAGTTTGGTACTCGTACTCAGGCAGTCATTAAACCCCTCTACCCTAACCCAAACCCTAATCCTCCTACTCTACTTATTACCTCACATAATCGTGCATAACATCATCACCATGAGACTGGTTGGATTGGTTTTTCTTTTAGCCGCCTGTTCTGCCAAAGAGCCGCGGTGGACGGTCAATCCCGGGCAAGTTCCGGACTACGTTTTACGCCACTGTCCCGCCGTGCATCTTTATTCCGAGGAAAAGTACCTTCCTGGCGATCCGGCAGATTATGTTTCGAATTTTGCGATTTCCACTTCTTCTGGGGAAGTTGTTTTGAACGGCAGTGATTCGGATCCCGTGACCTTGGCTCGGCTGGGTCAGTTTTCTTATGAGAAACATTCTTCTCAGACGTTTATGACGTCATTGACGGACTTTGACGCCGATCCGGACTGGATTACCGGAATAGGCAATATTCCGCATTTGGTCTCTGGCCGGATTGACGGTGCGAAATCGGTTTTGGTTGTGGTGGACAAAGGCGATGGTCTGGTCGACGCCTTTTGGTTCTATTTCTACCCGTTCAATCTCGGTCCGTTTGTGATGGGCGGCGGACCGTATGGCAATCACGTGGGCGACTGGGAACACTCGTTGGTTCGATTCCGGGACGGGACGCCTGAGATTTTGTGGATGAGCGCGCATGGCGGCGGCAACGCGTATTACTACGATTCGGCGGCTAAAATGGATAATGACGAGAACCGGCGGGTCATTTTTAGCGCCCGCGGCACTCATGCGAATTACGGAGCTGTTGGTCAGCATTCGCACGATCTGCCGTTTTACATGTTGTCCGATTTCACGGACCGAGGTCCGCTTTGGGATCCGTCGCAGAATTATCACGGGTACACGCTGACTCATCGAGAGCGAGGGAGGTCTGGAGCTGACCGGATCTGGTTTGAGGGCCGCGTTTTGACATCCGACGGAAAATCGCCTCATCCGTCGTGGCTCAATTATCTCGGCCGATGGGGCGATAAACAGTTGCCGAATTCGGACGTTCGCCAGAAATGGCATCCGTTCAACTGGCGGTATATCGACGGTCCGCGTGGTCCTATGGCCAAGAATTTGCTGCGGAAATCGGTCTGTGAGAGAAACAAGTGGTGGAACCTGTTTAGGACATGTAGGGTTAGGCGAAGGGTGGAGACCGCGGAGGGTATGGAGGCTGAGGGTAAGGGCTGTGTGGGGATTTGGGACGGATGGGGGTGGTTAGGGTGGTTGCCGTGGGTGGTCACGTGGAGGGGGTATGGGTGTTGGGCGTTGGATAGAGTGTTTGGCTAGCAATTGCGAACGCAGTGAGCAATTGTTAGACGAACACGTGATTGACGAACGAACAAACTGGAATTACGAACGGAGTGAGTAATTTTGTTTGTGAGGGGTTCAGGAGTTTGACAATCGTTAATGAACAAACTGGAATCACGCAGTGATTTTGTTTGTGAGTGGTCTAGAGTTCTTGACCACTGGAGTTTGAATCACTTGGTCATTTTGTTTGGATGTCTTGTTGTTTGGAATGTCCTAGAGTTCTGGAATCTTGTCTGGATCACTTGGCCATTTTGTTTGTGTTCACTAGACTAACTGGAATCCTCAGTCATTTTGTTTGGAGTGTTGTGGAGTGTTGAATGTCTTGTTTGAACCACTCAGTCTTGTTTGGAGTGTCCTAGAATTGTTGACTACTGGAGTTTCAATCACTCATTCATTTTGTTTAGAGTGTTCTGGAGTCTTGACTATTAACCTTGACTCACTTGATCATTTTGTTTAGAGTGAGTTTGCCAATCATTTAACCCACTTAGCCATACTTGTGTAAGTCAAGGCACTAAATTGTTCTGGACTTTCAAACTTGACTCAAGCTTGAACACTGGTATCGTGCACTAATTGGATATCCAGCACTCGTTCTTGTCTTTTCTGTCTCAGTCTTTGACCTCCATGTCCCATTCTCACCAATTCGCCTTCACGCCTTTAGGATATAGAAATGCAGTTTATTTATTGATTATTTTGATATGTGGAGTATTGTAGATGATCTCTGAATATGAAGTGTTCAATGACTGAAAACTTGACTCGAGTCAGAGTGCCAAGGGATGGTACTCTCAAGCCTGACTCCTAGTCTCTGCCTAAGACTTAGACGAGTGTCTGTGACATTATGTTATTGGCTTGTTTGGTATTGTTCTAATCTCTCCTGCAATGACTGTCTCATTGTCTGACCCTCATGTTGACTTGTCGGCCTGCCACTCTCTACCGCCTTCTATAGAACTAATATATTTATTGATTATTTGATTCCTTGAGTATTCAGAAATTCACTAATGACTCCATTCTGTAATTGGATTGGATATCCTAGTCATGTGTGACAGTACAGCACTTCATTAAGTCTCCAGAACCAGCCCAAAGATTGTCACCATCCAGACTATCTCTCGTTAAGAACTGGCTCCTCACTCTCACTCTTGTTTGACTTGCCCCCTCATTCACAGTTCCATCACCTTCCTTGCACTATAGAGCTATAATTAGTATATTTATTCTGTAATATTATCAAAGGGACAACTGTTAGCCGATGTTTGAAACTTGAACAGCAATAATAACTGGGTCTGCCCCTTGACAGTGCCTAGTTCTTTCATCTTTTTCCAAAGATTCAAAATGCAGAACTCCGTCCTGTGAAGAGTCTTAGCTGATTTTATTCTATTTGTCAACTCTCTGGTCTCTCATTCTTTGATCAACATCATTGGTCGCTCTCAGCCTTGCCGTGTTTCTCAAGAACTGCAGAAGAGCTCATCTTCATGGTGTCACGGGATAATGAAGGCAAGAATCAACTCTCATTTGAACTATTCAGCTCAAGCTCGTTGCACAGATTGTGAGCAGATCAGTTCTCACAGGAGAACAGAAAGTTCTCTTTTACTCTTGACTTCCATGAGTGAGTGTTAATGTTCACCTCAGCCTGGCTGCTCACCTCAGCCTGTGGCTTCCAATGTCACCTTGGGTTGTAGTCAACCTCGTGGATGTCCTTCCTTCAATTCTCTGCTGGGTCATGACAGTTACTCAAGGGTTCTTAGCCTAGGAGCATGAAATCGAGCGGCCCCAGTACCAAGGATAACTCAGGAACTAATGTGAACCCTGCTGTTCCCTCCCTGGCGACTCTCGCTTTTCGACCTTCTACGACGACTACGGTACTCTCTCTACGATGACACGAAGACTCCCTCCTTATGATCTCAGAGTGGAGATCCCTTGCAGCTGGTAGTTGCCATTGTCAAGTAGGGACACCAGTTGACCAATGCTGAGTAGTTTGGTCACACGGACACGTCCTCTAGCTGCACAGAACCAACCACACAACCGTCACATCCACCTGTTGCACAAACCAGTGTTTGTGAACAGAGGCAATGCATGGCCATGAGTCTTCTGCTGAGATCCATTAATTAGCCACATCTACAAAGGAAGAAGAACAACTTTTGAAGAACCACAGTGAAGAACCACAGTGAACAGGAACGAGAGTAGACAGAGAAGAAAAGAAGAAAAAAAAAGAAATGAAGAAGAGAACCAGAAAAGAAGAGCAAGAGCAAGAGTGAAGGGGACGACAGTAAAGAGAGCGAAGAAGAGTGAACTGAAGAATGTAGAGTAATAACAGGGGTGAGTAAAGAAAGAGAAGAAAGAGAGAAGAACAGCGACAGTTAATAGGACGGGAGTTAAGAGAACCGCAGTGAAGACAGTGAAGAGGGAAAGTGACGATCGTGAAGAGCAAAATAAGAAGAGCAAAATCAGAAGAGGAAAATAAGAAGAAGAGCAAGAAGACAAGACGACTGAACAAGAGAACAAGATCAAGCGAAGAAGAACGATGAAGAATGAGAATGATGAGTGAAGCGGGAGAGAGAAAGAGAAAGAGAGAAAGAGGAACACAGTAAGAGGAACACAGTAAATGCGACAGTGAAAGGGAATAAAGGGGGAATCAAGCCAAAAAAGTCACACAAACAGTGTCACAGAGCGAGTTGAATGAGGACAATGTTGGAGGTGTGAAGATGTGGAGATGTGAAGAGTGTTAGCTGTTGAGAAGTGAGTGTTGATGATCATCTGAGAGTACTTATCGTTGAGTGTGTTCCGGTTGTGCCGATTCTGTTCACATTGAGTGACTGTGGTTCATATGAGTTTCGGTGCTTCACTCATGTCACTCATGTTGCTGTTTATAGAAGAAGATCGAGAGAAGAGCGAGAGTGAGTAACCAAAGTGAACCGGAGCAAGAGAAGAGTGACTGTGAAGAAACCACTATGAAGAGAACGACAGTGAAGAACGACAGAGAGTCAAGAGAAGAAGAGCAACAAGAAGGGAAGAAGAGAAGAGAAGAAAGAGAAGAGAAGAGAAGAGAAGAAAGAGAAGAGAATCAAGATAAGAGAAGAAAGAGAAGAGAAGAAAGAGAAGAGAAGAGTATCAACGAGAAGAAGATCAACAAGAAGTAGAGCGATTAGAAGAGCAACAAGAAGAGAATCAAGAGAAGAGGAATAAGAAGGGGGGAATCAAGACATAAAAAACGTCACACCGACAGTGACACAACAAGTCACACAGTGATACAAGTGACACAGAGCCAATTGAACGAGGACAGTGTTGGAGATGTGTAGCTGCTGAGAGTGAGTGTTGAGGTGGAGTCAATGGTGTTGTGTTCACATTGAGTATTGTCGTTCACATGATTTTCGGTGCTTCATGTTCATAGAAGAAGAATGATAGAAGAAGATAGAGAGAACGAGAGTGAGTGACGAGAGTGAACCGGAACAAGAGAAGAGCGACTGTGAAGAGAACCACTGTGAGGAACGACAATGAAGAACGACAGTGAAGAAGAAGCGAATGAAGAGAAGAGCAACAAGAAGCGAAGAAGAGAATAGAAGAAGACCAACGAGAAGAAGACCAACAAGAAGTAGAGCGATGAGAAGAAGACCAACGAGAAGAAGACCAACGAGAAGAAGACCAACAAGAAGAGAATCAAGAGAAGAGGAATAAGAAGGGGGGAATCAAGACACAAAAGATGTCATAGCAACAGTGACACAAAAAGTCACACAACAAGCCACACAGTGACACAAGTGACACAGAGCCAATTGAATGAGGACCATGTTGGAGTGTTAGCTGATGACAAGTGAGTGATGATGATTGTCTGAGAGTGATGGTATACTAGCTTCGGTGCTTCACTCATGTTGCTGTTGATAGAAGAAGAAAGGGAGAACGAGAATGAGAGAAGGACAATAAGAGTGAACCTGAACAAGAGAAGAGCGACTGTGAAGAGAGCGACAGTGAAGAGAGCGACAGTGAAGAGAACGACTGTGAAGAGAGCGACTGTGGAGAGAACGACTGTGAAGAACGACTTTGAAGAGAACGACAGTGAAGAAGAAGAGAGTCAAGAGAAGAAGAGCAACAAGAAGGGAATAAGATAAGAGAAGAAACAGAAACAAAAAGATCAACGAGAAGAAGATCAACAAGAAGAAAACAAGACGAAGATCAACAAGAAGAAGAGAGATGAGAAGAGCAACAAGAAGAGAATCAAGTGAAGAAGAATAAGAAGGGGGGGATCAACACACAAAAAATGTCACACCAACAGTGACACATAAGTCAGTCAAGTGATACAAGTGACACAGAGCCAATTGAACGAGGACCATGTTGGAGATGTGTTAGCTGTTGTCAAATTAGTGTTGCGGTCGAGTCAATGGTGTTGTAGTCAATGATGTTTGTACTTACCGTCTACCGTAGTGTCACAAAGTGATGATGCAGAAGACAAGTCAGTTTCTGGGAAATGGGGCTTCTTATACACCTCCACAAGTTAGGCTCGTGACATGGTCCGTGTCGTGAGGAGTGATGTGTTAGAAGAACTACCTCAAATAGACCAATACGTACGTCACGTGACTCCAGCCTTCAATTTAGAAGGCTCTTTGTATTCTGTTGCTTGGTTAATTTTTTTTGTAGTATTTTTTCTTCTCTATTTTGCCATATTTTTCTTCTCTATTGAAACATGTCTAGTCAACTAAAGCTAAGTAACTTAGTCGAGAGTCTAAGTAACAGGTTGATCTGACAAATTTAGACTCTTATCATTTGTTAGATTTAGTTAAGAGAAAAAGTCAGCTGGGGGTTCATTTTCGGGGTTCCAGGGGTCGTGGAGAGATGTGAGTTGGACTAAAATGTAGCAAATAACGAGAGGAGTATTCTGAGCCGTCAATATTTTCAAGTCCTCATACAATGTTTTGAACGGGAATTGTTTTTGAGAAATGAATTACTTAGGCTATTACTTGAAGAAGACAAAGCATAGAACAAGAAAAAAAAAAACACTAGAGAAAGATAATACAAGTTGTGAAAACGGATAAGACATGACGAAAAAGAGCCTAGATGCAGTATTTGACAGACTTGTCTAAACCTGAGATATTGTTATATGGTTGAAGATGTATCTATTCAAGAACTATCTCTGTGCTTCAATTTTTTACTTGAGCCACTTAGAATTTGGCCCCATTGTACTGAGCTTAATACTTGGGTTACAGTACTTTACTTAGCTCCAGTTGAGACCAGTCAACAAATCATATCTCTATCAATATTCTTCTTTGGGGTTTTAGATTTTGATCATCATCTCGATATCTGGCTATCTTACCCCTTCCTCATTTTCAGCCAATTCCCACCATTATATCCCCATTTTAAGAGGCCCTGAAAGCCCACCCCCAGCCGTGCGGCTCGTTAATTACGTAATAATTACGTAATTTTGGGTCCACCTTATTTTTGAATAACACTAAGAAGTTACACAACTCAGGACTGAGTAATCTGACAGACTCGTGAGCGGTACCATTCGATCCGGGAGAATTTTCTCATCATTTTGATACGACTTTTGACCTGTTTCGGAAACAAAAAAGAAAGAAAAAAAACATCTTGAGCTTTTCATACTTGCAGGACAAAACTGATTACGTAAGTCACTGAAACTGGACTATATAGTAGTGAGTCATATTACGTCTTATGCAACCAGTTGAATGCTCTTTAGTTCTCTAACATGAAGACAGAAGACACGTATGTGACTTATGAAGTATTAATCAGAAAGAGTCTACCAAATGAGTCTATGAATCACGTGATCCGCTCAGACAAAGGAGATAAATGAATCTGCACGTGAATCTTGACATTGGTATCCACTTGTCTCAATCTGTCTTAATCAACAGTGACTCATTTTCTATCGTAAAAGTACCCTAAGTTACAGATTGGTCTTTTGAATAAGTTGAGACTCTCTGATTGGTCATTTCTGACAGTCAGAATGCTCAATCTTTACGATGGCTACGTTTCTGTCAGTGTTGCAATTACTTGTTTTGGCATTGATGTTTCTCGTTCAGTTATTTTGAAGTGGCACTTTTGTTTGAAGTGGCACTTTTGTTTGACGTGGTTCGATTCTGATCCTGACATTGATTCTGTGTACGAATTTGGCCACATATTTCTGTTGTTTTTTATTTTTATTTATTTTTATTTTACTTTTATTTTTCTTATCTTTTATTTACATTTTTGTTTGACATTATCATGTCCAATGTTTGTGTCATAACATTGACCCAGATCTCACCCTTCAGTCAATTGTTCTCTTGGCAATTTGTTTGACAATTCTGTTCGACAATTCCGTTTCTGGCTTTTTTATATTTACTAATAATTTTCAATTATTTTCAATTTCCATTTTAATTATTTTTTATTTATTTTAATTTTTTATTTTTTATTTAATATTAATCATAAAATTAATATTCAAATCCACGTCACTGTGGAGACGCTTGTACCCCTTCTCCCCTTCTTCTCCCCCTCTGCCCTGCCTGACTCATGTCAGCTACGGCCATTAGTTCCGCAAATCAGCTGAAAAAGGGGCGTTGACACTGACAGAATTATGTAGAATAATGTCACATTTAATTTAAATTTGAATTTACTGTAAATCGGAAAATGTGGAAATTCACGAAAATAAAAAAATGCTGGAATTAAAACGTGGAATTCAGGAAATTCAGCAAGTGTCTAAAAATGCAGAAATGCAAGTAATTTACCGTATTATTTTCTGTAATTAATGTCCGAATGTTAAGTGCCAAGAAATGCAGATTAATGATTTTTATTTATTTATTTTTTGCATAAATCCATAAATCACATTAAATACCAGAAAATGCAGAAACTCCAGAAATGTCATTTTTGTTGCTGCTGAATAACAGAAACGTAGGAGTTGTCAACAATGTTGTTTTGCCGGTATTATAAATAATGCGGAAATGTCAGAAAAACGTCAAATTGGAAAACGTCAAAAATTGGAAAATGCCGAAAAATATCAGAAATTCCAGAAATGTCAAAACATCTAAAAATACCCCTTCCTGTGCAACGTCACATGTCACGCAGCAGGATACGTGCAGTTTTCGTATTCTTCAAAAGACCCCTTCTTCGTATTCCACACTAATCCGATCGCACTATTTTTTCTTAGTCGTATTTGGGAAAACGAAAAACCAGGGAAATGTAACACAAAAGCTCTGTACGGGGTTCAATTCAAGCCGTTATTATTTCCTTTTGTAAGACACGTATCGGGGTGACGTATTTACAGACGTACTTTTACAGCACACACACGAGAATGAGATGTTCATGTCAGAAGGCAAAAGTGGCGCCATCTGAGAATATCTCCGTGAAAGTTGGCACAAGGATTTTGATTGCGAATGTGATTTTCGCATTTCCATTTTCGTTTTCCGGTTTTTTCCGATTTTTTTGATTTTTCCGTTTTTTCCGATTTCTTTTTTTCAACTTGGTAAACGATTTTATCCTTAATTACTTGTACACGGGTTTAATTTTAAACCAACGGCGAGTTAATTTCAACAAAATAAATAAAATAATAAAATAAAATAAAATAACATAAAATAAAATAAAGCAGCCAAATCTCAGCGAAATCAAATTAATCCACTAAGAGCCGCCTTTTAGCGCCGACTCCAGTTCACGTCAGTGTCAGCGAAATTGCGGCTTGTCCACGGTAATTCAGTTGAGGGGAATGGGTTGTTCTTTTTGGATGTATTTTTTTATTTTATTTATTTTATTTTTTTATTTTCCTGAATTACATTTTTTATTTATTTTTATTTATTTTAATTTATTTTAATTTATTTTTATTTTCCCCAATTACCAAAAACCCCCCCAACCAAATCCCTTATCCACCTCAAATTAGCGCATATTTTGACCCAAAATACAGACTCGTATCCACCTCTTAAACACCTCTTATTGCACCTTTTGTTCTTGTTTTTTTGATGTCGTTTTCTTGTCGTCTTTGTGCTTCGGTAATCTTGTTGAAGCTTAGTTAGGCTTGATACTGAGATTTCCGGTTCCGTTTTCAGCAGAAAAAAAAGTGGGGATAGTGGAGATAGTAAGGTAGGGGTTCGGTTGTGGGAAAAACAAAACAAAAAAAAACCAAGAAGGAAAAAAGAAGAAGAAAAAAAAGGGGGGAGGAAATAGTGCTGGAACACCACCTCCACCCAAAAATCGCCACCCCAATCTCCCCCCAATCGCTCCAGACACTCTCACACTTTCATGGGTTTTTTCCTCGAACCAAATCTCAAACCTAAACCTTAAATAAAGTCTGTTCATTACCCTCCCCAGAGACACTGTACCTGCGTGGGAAGAGTGATAGGAGGTGAGGAGTGGTTGAAATGGGGGCCAAATTGACGGGGGAAAAGGGGGGGATGGTAGAGAGGGGTGTATCACGTGACCCCGTGTATCACGTGACTCTCTCACGTGACTCTTTCCCACATATCTCCAAGTCTGTCCACCTCCTATACCTCAACCTTTTGAGTTATCAGGGGTCAATCGACGTTACACCGCGGCTGGTTGGAGACAAAGAAGTTTTGGGACAAGGAGATTAGCCCCAAAAAAACCCAGACAAACAAAGAGCGGAGAAAAGGCGAAAACGAATAGGAGAATAGGAGGGTGGATTTGGATTATAGGGGATTAAATCATTGATTAAATAATTGATTAAATAAATAAATAATCAATTAGATAATCAATGAAATAAATCGCTGAAAAACCAAATCCAATGAAATACCCCTTATTGGCTCAGGGGTAATTGGCAGCTAATAATAGCTAGATAACCGGCATACTTGTACGGTGTACAGCATGGACGACAAAGACATGTGAGTGTGGAAAAGTCGAAGTGCAAAAAAGTGCAAAAAAGTATGTGAGAGTGAGTGAAGTCAAAGAGAAAAGTGAGTGTGAAAGTGAGTGTGAGTGAGTGTTAATCGGAGTAATGGGGTACCCTTGGAAAATGGGGAAATGAACAAAAAAGTGGGAAACAGAACAAAAGTGGGAAACAGAACAAAAGTGGGAAACAGAACAAAAGTGGGAAACAGAAATATTCGTAAATATCTCTTGACCTCACCTCACACCTCCTCACCTCCCACCTACCTCCTCACACTCACCCCGTTTAGTCCGTTTAGTCCTCATGTCACGTTAAAGTTGCACTTTTCAGTTTATCCTCCTGCTGCATGCAATTTAACAGGTACATGGGATATGCTAGTGCTCCATCTTTTGTTGTGGCCGATCCTAGATCCAGGGTTTAAAAGATGGAGTGGTCCCAGATTTGAGCCCACTCGTTCCGGTCAAGCTCTCTCGCAGTTCGTGCTGCGCACTCACGGCTCACTCTTTTGATGGTCCCCACCCACTCTCTGCCGTCTCCTGGCAACGCCCACGGTCCCCAGAATCCCCACCACTACCAGTACGTGGACACTCCACCTTCTCCAAAGTCGCGAAAGTCGTTCAATCCGAAATACATGCCGCCGCTGGACTACCGGTACAAGCCGCTGTTCAAGCGCGACGGCGACGATCCCTTCAAGTACGACGTCTCTTCTCCGACTCCCGCTCAGTCTCCCTATGATGAGAGAAACGACAGAAGGTATGAGGAGAGGAATGAGAGGAGAAGTCAGTTTGACGACAGAAAAACGTCAGCCCCATGTGTCCCCACGGGGGGAATTTTGGGGCACACCGTCACGGGACACTCGGTCACGGGAGGAACTTTGGGGCAAAGTGTCACGCCACACTCCGTCACGGGAGGAGCTTTGGGGCACACTCTTGGCACTCTCGGCGCTCTTGGCACTCTGGGAAACCTCGGCTCAGGACACTCCCATTACACCACCGAACCTCTGCCCCGAAAACGAGGATATTCCGCGCCACAAAACAAGGTCCACCAGCTCCAGCAGTACTCGTCGTCGTCCAGGGCCACCATCAAAAAGGCCCGGCGAGCATACCGCTCCAAGTTCACCCAGGAACAGGACCGGCTGATCATCAGCATGAAAAACGAAAACAAAACGTGGCAGGAAATCAAGGAAATGGTCAAGGGAGAAACGCCCCATAACATCCAGCGGCGTTACGAGGTGCTCATGGCCCAGATGAACGGCAACTTGATCTGGGAACAGGACGATCTGGACGCCTTGGTGGATTTACTTGAGGCTGCTGAAAGACACAAATGGAAACACATTTCGTCGGAGTTGAGCAGGAAACTGGATAAGAAGGTGACCCCGTTGGCGTGCCAGAAGAAGTTTAAGGAAATGTTTGGAGTGGCGGAGAATTCGTCCTTGTTGGGGTCAAGCTTGTGTTATGCCTATTATGATAATGGATGGCAGTGTGTCGAGTGAACGAGTGAACTGAGCGAAGCGAAGTTCACGAGTTCATGAGGTGAAGAAAAGTTGCGAAGCGACTTTTCTGAACGACACGAGATGCAGGCTCAGTTCACGAGTTCATGAGGTCCATGAGACGACGAAAAACTCAGCAAAACCAAGAAAATCTGTGAAGCGGTTTTTTTTCTTTTCTGAAAGCTGCAAGCAGCTTTTTTTGTTCAAATGAGCAGCTTTTTTGGTTCCACTGTTCTGAGGTCTTCTCACCCACTTCCTGTTGTTTTCTGAAGTGTGTGAGTGCCCTACAACGTCTTCTTCAGTGTTCTGAGTGTCTCTTCACAGTTCTAAGAGTCCTCTCAGCCTTCTAGTGTTTTTCAGTGTCCTGAGTGTCTCCACACAGCCCTCTGCGTTTTTTACGGTGTTCTACAGTGTCCTGAGTGCCTTATGAGTGTCTTCTCAGTCTAGATGCTTTCTACAGTTCTAAGTGTCTCCTGAGCCTTACACCTCAATCGGCTTGCTTCTGAACATGTCTGCACTTTTTTGTGAACATTTTTTGTCGCCTCTTAGGTGTGCCAAAATGTCCAGTTTCAGTCTCGTTCCACCGTCTCTTGTCCAGCTTGACTCAGCCTACTCTCTTGTTCTGTCTCAATTTGTTTACTTTTGGCACCTTGTCTTTCTTGTTGAAACGCCCACTCTGACGACTTGCACTGTTTACCCTCCCCTCGGTCTCTGACCCGTTATTTATTGGTCTATCGTTCTAAGGCACGTTCCTGGTCCTACGAGTAGTCTACTGGTAGCCAGCCTAAGCCTAGCCCTCAGTCTAGACCGTATTTATTGCATCCGATTAATTACTTAAGTGTAGCCAAAAGCCGAAGTAGTTGTAGCCATTGTAGCACCTCATAATCTGTGACTCTCCACTCATAATCTCTCTCATAATCTCACCTCTCATAATCTCACCTCTCATAATCTGATTTCGCCCACCTCTCATAATCTCACCTCTCGCACTGACTATTCGCTACGCTCATAGTCACCGCTCATAGCCCCTATTCTTTACGTTTAATTAACGGCGTGCGACAGAGTTCGAAAGGCCAATCTGCGAGCTAGAGATGCACGGTGACCGCACACTGTAGGCACCCAAACACTAGAGTGCGTCTGGGTGCGTCTGACTGCGTCTGACTGCGTCGCCGTGCAGGTGAGACAGCCCCAGGGGACATGTATACGGTACCGCTTGTTTCAGGACGTCCAGGCCCCGCAAAAGACACAAAAGATATCGTCGACCGAGACCACTGACACGTCCGAGACCGATTGAGACCTCAACGGGCATGCTTCTCCTGTGCGATATTATTTCCAGAAGGGGGGGGAGGTAAGAGGGTACAGGAGGTACAGGAGTAGAAGAGGGTAACTAGTTGTCCGAGTGCAAGGGTAGCAAAGAAAAGAAAGAAAAGACCTCTTTTCATGGCCATCTTTCACCCCATCTCTCTCTCCTCCTCCCCCTATCTCCCGTCTTACCCCCTAATCATCCTGAGTTAGTACACCGTGGTAGCTTCTTGCGCACCTAAACTTAGCCCAAAGGTAATCGTGGAAAAGCACTGATTGGAAAAGAAGAAAAAAGTGATTGGAAAAAGAAATTTCAAATGTGAAAAAGAAGGAAAGACGAAGGCAGAGGACTTGGTAGACGACCTCCTAGACCAAGTAGACCAAGTAGACCAAGTAGACGACTTCCTAGCAAAAAACTCACATAGCCAGTTTACCACCCATACTCAATCTCTCTTTTTTCAGATAGAGTCTTGGAAGATGAGATGGTCGGCATCAACCCAAAGCTGCGTCAGGCTCGACCGTGTACGTCTGTGGAGCCGAGCCCTTGCTCTCGATCGTATCTCCGTGTTTAATTTCCGGCTGCACCAAGCTTTCTAGAAGGTCTGTTGGATGAGCTGAGGAGGTGCCAATGGGAGGCGATTTGAGAGGTGATTTGAGAGGTGATTTGGCAGCTGTGAAGTCATCGCTCAAGTCAGTGACGTCACCAGGGTGGGGTGGGTCCTGCCACGTCTCCTGAGAGGTGTAGCACTCACCACTTGTAGTAACGCCACTGCACCACACAGACGGTACATCTCCTCCAATAGGGGTGTCTGAGACAGCAGCAGAAGTTGAGTTCGAGGTTGAGTGGAAACTCTGCAAGTCACTTGAGCTCTCCAAAGTGAAGTTCTCACAGTCCTCAGACAAGCCCTCAGTCAAGTCCATAGACTCATCCGACTGGAACTCCAAATCGTCAGACTCGTAGAGATAGCTTCTGGGGTAGCTTCTGTGATAACTTCTGTGTCGCTTCTGTGGACGAAAATCAACTGACGTGAGTGACGACTGATTCCCACTCTCTTCCTCAATGGCCTGATATGCAGCCGTGTTTGCTGGCCCGGAAATTGGATGCCCGTTTGGCTCTCTTGGTTGCCACTTTTTGCGCAGACGGTCAAGCAGGGCCTGGAGCACGCCACAGTCGCGCTGCAGCAGCCGCAGACGCTGGCGGCTCTTTGTGCACGTCCACAGCCCGTGTTTCAGCTTTCCGCACGCCTCCTTGTCGGCCCTAAGAGCTGAGAGAGCTCGGTCTAGTGGCAAGTGTGGGCTACAATCTGGGTCTAAGAGACGGGGGGCTGAGAGATCACATGTGTGGCCGTCCGGGTAACCGTTTTCGGGCAAAGCGCACGAATCGGGAACCATTTTCGCTGTGGTGATGTACATCTGGAGTTGTGCAGGAGGCTACCTTGTGGGGTGTATATTTTGGGGCACATTATTCTAAATATGCAAAGAAAATGACACCCAAATATATACCCAGAATATATACAAGTATCCAAAATATATCCAAAATATAGATACGGAAATCGTCTCTCGTCCGTCCTCCGTCCACGGACTCTAGTGCTAATAGCCAACCCTGTCAATCTGAAACACGATACAAATAGTGGGCAAGTGTGTATGTCTTTTTCAGTGCTTCCTCCTTGTCCTCCCCTCCTTTACCACACATAACCGAAGAAATATCTGAGATATTACCCAAAGCAGTAATTAGCCGCAAGATATATTTTCAAATATTTTTGGCCTTGGAATATACCTGTCAGCTTGTCAGACGGTGAAACGCAGCCATCCGCTAGTCGCACTAAACTAGACTAAACTAGCGCCGGTCTAGTCTGCCACCGTATAATTTATTGGCGAAAATGTGGGTATACATGGGCAAAATGAATATGAATGAAGAATAAACTTGATGTAAATTTATCCTAAATTTATGCTTGATATGCAAATTACGGGTAAATGCGACAGATATTATGGAGATGCACATCTAATCAAAATAATAAATGTACACATATGACATTAATAATAATACTAGCTATATGAAACGGTCTGGAATATCATAGATCGTTCGTTGTCAAAAGGCTAGTCTTATTGCTTATGAATAATTACTAAATGGTCTAGAGCTTCCATATAGTTCTGACGATAATAGATCTGATAATTTTCATCTCTGTAATCGGTCTTATTTGAAGTCCAAGGTCTATCGAATTTACAGAACACTCGGTGTCATTCTGAAGGAGAAAAACACACATCACTCTGAGTATGAAGCTGCCAGCGGACTTGACTGTTCGATTCAATGTATCTCAAGCCAAGGCACTAGTGTCATGTTTTTTGTCTGGTAATATCTCCAGTGTATCCTTCAAGTGTCTTGTTCGAGATGGACTGGGGTGAAGTCATCAACAGTTCACAGCTTTAGTATACATACCAGCTATGATACTCTCAGTCAAATATACGAGATAGATTGCGTAGTGGTATGAGGAAAGCGATGAGAGTGATGTTATAAGTCGAATGAGTTACAGAACTGTCTGTATAAGAGAGATGTGGACATGCAGTCTATGTATGTACTCGTACATTTTCAATCTCAGACAGTCAATATCAGAAGACAGATCCCCTCTACTTTAATTGGGCGACTTTATGACGAAGCGTCAGATCGACTCGAAAGTGGTACCAGTGGATTTGTCGAGCTGAGAGGAATCCAGTGGTCAAATTTTGGCGTTTGTAGCGTCTCTGTAGCAAAAGCTGGGCCGAAAAGAGTGTTTCGTAGCTTTACCTCTTTAACTACATGCCAAGTGTGGGGTGTCTTTCTAACGAGATAATAGTTAGTGCTGTAGATAGTTGAGACAGCAATGATACAAGAAACTGACTGTCCATTAGTAATTCACTACTTATTAATATATGAACTGGTGATATTGTTCAGTATAAGCACAGGTCTCATACAACAAATGGTTGAAGCAGTTGACAAAGCTCGAGCTGGTCTTAAGTATTCCCATCAGTAATTACTATTCTCATAGTTGGTGACTCAACAATACATCTCTCAGCCCCAAATTCTCGAGTCATGCTTACTATTACTTAACATATCAACTGATGGCTCAACTAGAAGTCAACTAATGTTTTTGTTCCCAACTAATCTCAACAATCCCAAAAGGTCCACCTTAATTCACCCACTCTATTTGTGTCACCTAAATGTTGCCACTTTATTTTCCCACTTGTCTTCTCTTCACTCTTCCTCCTCCACACCACTCTTCACTCCACCAAAGGAAACAACCAAAGCGGCGGACGCAATCATGTTCTGTCTCCAATTCGGCGGGCGTTTCCAGAGGTACGAGTGCGGATTCGAGTGTGAATTCGAGTGCGGATTCGAGTGCGAAGCACGAGAATTTGGAGAAAAGGGGAGACTGGTTCTGTGAAACCAGTGGACTTTGTTGGTGTACTCACTACACAGGTGGTGTCACTGGCACAAAGGGGAGAATGACTGCTGAGTGACTGTGTGACGACAGAGGGTGTCTACCCAGTGACTGTGTGACACAAGTGGTCACTGACAGTGGGATCACAGATAGGAGAGGGTATCATCCAGGTGGCTCTGGTGCACTCTACACAAGTGATGTGGCTGACAGTTGGGATACCTGTCTCTGTGGATGTCCTCATTGGCGGCATGTTTGTGGTGATCCTATTGGCATGTCCATGATCTTACAGTACTAACATGTTCGTTATAGTCATGTCAGTTCTGAAGTTGACATGGTCATGTAAACTACCAAATATTCGTTCGCAGTTTGACTGTATCAGTTGAGAGTGAACAGTGAGCTCTCCTTAATAAGTGGTCCTCTTACTGAGCACCATACAGTTCTAATTATACAATCGTCCATATGATTCATTCAGTCTGTATATCTTACAGTTGTGGTTTAACAAAGAACTTGTTCATATTCATATACTTTCCTTGAGCTCACGAACTAAGTCCCAAGTAAGTCCCAAGTAAGTATAAGTAACAGGGCTGCCTTTGACACACCACTCAAACATATCCATTTTTTTGATGAATTACAAAACTGTGAACATCGTGTGCAACTATCTATTGATATCATCGTGGCTATGAGTAACAACTACATCTAGCCTAAGTATTCACTTGTTCGAGGATATCTTAGAAAGCGTAGATTAAATGTCTACTCATCGACGTAGTTTGATTACTAAGGCGATCCCGAATACAGCCAATATTGGTATCAATACGATCCCAGAAAGCTGTAGATTATCATGGTAAAGCTCTCATTAGACCATGAGCATTGCGTCCTCAGTTGTAAACCGTTCCACCAAAGTCAGGATTTAAGGTGACGATATTTATGGGAAAAAAAAAAAAAAAAAAGTGCAAAAATGACAAGGATTTCGGGTAATGTAGTCATTGAAGCAACCGCAATTTCATGTATGCCTCCTCGTTTTCTTCAACTGAATTTGCTAGTATTTCGGGGGCTCCCCGTTTTCTGATTACATAAGTCAATTTCAGGCTATGGATTACCTAATCACAGGTCACGTGATCTAAATAAGGTGTATAGCTTAAAACCGTTAGAGCGAAAATGAGTGATTTATCATTTCCATCTGTAGAGAAGATATATTCGTCTAACAAGTGTCGCCAGGGAAGATTCACGGCGTTCAACAAACTAGTCAAGTGTTTGTGTTTTATTTGTGCATGTCTAGGTAGCTTTTGAGATTCTTGTTGAGTAACCTTAAATATGTTGCCATAAAGTAGCGGACTTAAGCCCCATAAAGTAGCGGACTTAAGGACTGAAAAGCGGACTTAAGACGGAAAAGCGGAGATAAGAAAGAAGTGACACAAAGACAAAATGCGGACACAAAAGAGTGCCATAAAGTACCTCAAAAAACTCGAACAGTGATTATGCAGAGTCAATGAGATAAGAACCTTGTTCAGATCACTACAAGTAATGAATATAAGAGAACAAGTTTTCAGTTATCTCAACACTGAGAAACACATAGATTTTCTATATTCGAAGCTATGTTACGGGAGAAGCGAATTTTACTTGACATAGAGAACTGAGAAGACATGAGCAGCTCCATGAGCGAAGCGAATGGAGTTGACACACTTTGACCACAAGTACTGTACTTCTTGATACAGCTCGGAAGCAAGAAAACTCATTGAGGAGGCTCTCCTACAGCTCCCAGACTCCTCTTCTGTCACTACTTTTCCAGCCAGCCTCTCAATCGTCCATTCAGAGTGTTGTGGTTATCTCGTTCATTCTACATTGTTAGTCAGGGTTAGTCAGGGCTAGCCAGGGTTAGTCAGGGTTAATCACGGATAGCCAGGGTTAGTCAGGGTTGGTCAGGGTTAGCCAGGGCTAGTCAGGGTTAATCAGGGCTAGCCAGGGTTAGCCAGGGTTAATCAGGGTTAGCCAGGGTTAGTCAGGGTTCGTCGTTGTACTCCGTACGACTAACCCCAACTAATTTAATTACCTTACAGTCCTATATAAAACTTCCCACGCTTCTAATGTGTTTTAAAGACAACTCTCTTACGTGTATCGTACCATGCCATTTATTCAATATTCTGTTGGTTCTTACTGTATGATAGATGTCTACAAATACACATTCCATTAATAATACATTCTATTTATCGAACTTGAAAGTACTGTCCTTGATACTTTACATTCCATGGATTATAACTGATGTACTTGTTACCATATCTTATTCTTCCATCTTTACATATTTTACATGGTTGACAGACACCAAGCCATCAAGCACTACAACTACGAGTCTGTCTATTTCTGGATCCAGGTATCTTCTTCTTCATTGTCTTATCAGTATTACAACTTCTAGATATTAATAATTCATCTACCGTACAACTCGTCAATTCTACAACTCCAACACCAAGGCAATCTCTCAAACAATGTCTCCACAGATCTTGATACAGCTGTCCTTGGTAGTCAGAGGAGCAGATGTTATGGTTCCAGAGTCAACAGAAATGGTAGCCGTACTGTAGTTGAGAAAGAACGTCAGAGAGTGGAGACGTAGTATCGGAGCCAGAAACGGAAGAAACATCAGAGCAGGTAGCACTAGAAGACACAACTCCAGAGTCTTAGAAGAAGCACCAGTAGAGCAGAGGAGATGAGACCAGAAGATGATGACACAACTGCTGAGGGTAGAACACTTACCGGAAATGGCTAGTAGGCTGAGAGTTGATGCAAAGAGCGTGAGGAATAACGACAAGTTGTAGCACTCAGAAAGCGGTTAACCAAGTAAACAGAAGCTGTAGCACTCAATGTGAACAACATGCACTCATAGGAGAAGGAACTGTACAAGACTGACATTAACAGAGAGCTATGGTGATCTGAGCTGATGTTCTGGTGAAAAGTCGTCTTGATCAGATCACACAGAACACACATAACATCACACAACAAGATGAGGTAGAAAGGGCTATGACGTAATAGAGGATCACCTAAGAATGTGTCGTAATCAGACTGTGAAGACAGAACAACTCCACATCAGATCACGACATGTGATTCACAACCTCCACCTGGTGATATTAATTCATTCGGTGTAATCAGCCCTGAACTGATCCTCAAAACACCACAATCATTCTATCGTATGTACATTCACAAACAAGATCATTGTGAGATTAGAAGAGGTACATACTTGTACAAGTGATTCTCTTACGTCATACTGATTCTTCCTTAATAATGCATTCTCTTAGGTCATATTAATACTCCATCAATAATCCATTCTATCGTTAATGTGAGATTATAAGTACTTGTACCGGTACTCGTACTGTAGTCCATTTGTACAAGTCATGCTCTTACAAGACACTTCACATCTACAACACTTTCTGTTACGTCATACTACTCCATTAGTAATCCATTTAAAGCTATCGTACAGTTGGTCAATTCTACAAGTATTACACTCCGTGAATAATCCATAATCCTTTTAATCTATCGTACATTCCTCACAAACGAAATCACTGCGTGATTCCAGTTTGTTCGTGTTCACAGTCAGTTCCAACTTACAAACAAAATCTCTCGCTTGCTCGAGATTCCAGTTTGTTCGTTGTTCGTCTACTGCGATCGACACTGACTACTGCTCAAATTATTCGCAGTGTCAATATAATCCGTGATAAACCGGATATTTCCCTTCACCTGCAGCTGCTGAGGCCCCTCGTAATGCCACCACGTCAAAATCTGCGTATTCTCGTCATAATCCCACTTGCCCGACGACGTGGACACCCCCGTGGCCCACTGCAAAAAGTGGTAGTGAGGCAGGTAAATCGTGGTCGGCAGCAGCTTGCCCTCGCACTTGTCTCCCTCGCCACACTGAGCGCCCTTGATTTTGAGCGTGAAAACCGACTTTTGCAGATCAAAGCCGTACGACTCGAGCTTGCCGGAAATGACCTGGGGACACGGCCGAATGAACGCCTCGCCAGCTCGAGCTCCAAGCACATACTCCGGAGGAGGCTTGAAGGCGTCTCCGTGAGAAGACAGCGGAACAGCTGCGGTCTTGTTTCGTCGTCGAATAGCGCCCTTGAGTGACGAAACCCGGCCCTTGATGGACTTGCCGATCGACGTCTTGCCGAGATACGACGAGTCCAGGTAGTACGAGGCGTAGGAGGTGTAAGTCGGCGGCGGAGTCTCTTCCGAGGACTGGGAGCCGTCAGCAGAGCCATTAGTCAGCGTCTGGGTCGCTCCGCCGTTCTTCTGCAGCTGCTTGGCCGCGTCGTCCTTGGAGTACAGCGACAGGTCCTCGCCGTTCCAGTTGTCGCCCCACTTGTGGTTGTTGGACGCCGTGTACACCCACAGCGTGTAGTGCAGTTTTGAGCCCTCCAGCGCGTACTGGTTGGCGTCCAGGGCTCGGATCTGCTGCGAGTAGTCGCCGGTTCGATACGCGTACTTGTCGTCCATGTCGTAGGGAATGCCGATTTCGGAAATGAGACAGGGGAAATTGCCGATCTTGGCGAGTCCTTCTTTGCGCAGGAACCGCAGCTGGTCTCGCAGACAGTTTCTGATGGCAGATTCGCCGACTCGCAGACCAAGCACAATCGACGGGTACTTGCCTCGAAGAATGCCAACCACGTCCACGTTGTAAAGTCGGTTCCATTTCTTGTTCATCAGCGTCAAACCGTCGTAATAATGAGGCGAGTAGACGATTCGCTTGTCGTTGAACTCCGGGTGGTTCACGAGATCCGGGGGAACCTGCATCACCGGCGCCTGCATCAGCACCAGCCAGTCCTTGTTCACCTGCCGGATCGTCTTCAGAAAGTCCAGCCAGTAGCCCAGAAAGTACTTGTTGACCCACACCTCCTCGTCGATCTTGGAGCCGATGCCGTGGAACGAGTGGCCGTCGTTGAAGTACGTGGGTTTGAGCAGTTTGCCGGTTTTCGGCTCCCACACGCCATGTTGAGCCCAGATGCACATTGCGGGCTGCCATTCGGGTCCCCGAGTCCATCCGTATGTCTGGTCCCACTTGCTAAAGTCCTTGAGCCATGCGAGAGTTCCCTTTGGTTCGATGACGACAGTTCCGTTTTTCGTCGCTCCAAACGGTCCAAACTCGTAGTTGTCGACCTCCACAGTCTCGCCCATGCCTGTTCGCATGCACTCAAAGGCTGTGGGCGTAGGACCGAGTCTCAGTTTCTGCGAATCGGGAATCGCGTCAATGTTCTCGTAGCCAATGAGTCCGTGGTTGGGTTCGTTCACCGACTCAAAACCAATGACCACGTTCTCAACCAGATGCTGATCGGCAGCAATTCGTTCAGCAAGGTGCTTTTTGGCAGCGAGAAAACAGCCCTGCAGGTAGTCCTGGATGTTGACGCCGTTGATGATACATTTAGGCGCAAAGTGGTTGCCTGCAAAGAACAGCGTGAACATGACCTGACAGGCCAGCTTCTGGTAGTTGGTGGACCAGATCATCTTGGGGAACTTGGAGGGGTTGTCCCACAGATTCTGCACCAGAGCACTCTGCGTGGTCATGCAGTGACGAGGATCGAGTCCAGCAGCATACAGAGTCCACAGGGGAGCTCCTGAGCCGCCAGTGAAACGTGACCACACGTCCTGATGCGGGTCCATGAATGCAAACATGCCGTGCTCGCCGATTTTCTGCAGCACCGCCAACGTGTAGTCGATGAACTCCTCGTCGTAGACGCCGGGTCCCTCGTGCTCCAGAGCCTCCCATGTGTAAATGTATCTGATGGTGTTGAATCCCCAGGCCTTGATTCGCGCAAAGTGTTCGTCGGCCTCTTCCAGGGGGAAAGGAGAGCCGACAAAAGACACGGAGGTGTCGTAGAAATCGTCGCCGGCCTTTTGTTGAGACGGCGTGAACGGTTTGGCCGGCAGTTTGGCGTCAGCTGCAACGTTGATTCCACGGAGGATCACGGCTTTTCCAGACGGGTCCGTGAAGTTGCCTGTTGAGTCGATAAGCAACTGAAGCGACATGTTAGTCAGAAAGAACCAGGAGGTTAGTCAGAAGTGGTAGGACTAGGAGAAGATCTAGTAAGAAGAGTACTAGAAGAGAACTAGTAATGAGAAGAGTACTGAAGAGTCCTAGAAGTCCTAGAAGTCCTTGAAGAAGTACTAGTAAGAAGAGTCCTAGTAAGAAGAGTACTAGATGTGCCAGAAGTGTCTTAAAAGAGTCTTAGAAGAGCCCTTGTAAGAGTCCTAGTAATGAGAAGAGTCCTAGAACAGTGAGCTAGGAGTGAGTAACTGAGAAGTCGACTGATGAGATGATCCTAGGTGTAGTACTTGTAGTGACAGGTGTCTTGAGTACTGAGTCTAGTAACTGAGAATAGTACTACCGGTAGAGTGATAGAACTCGAGATGAGGTAGGTGTACTAGAAGGTGTGACTAGTAACTTATAGTACTAGAAGATAGTACCAAGTGATAGTTGCCTTGTAACAGGTGACTAGATCAGATGATGCAATCAGTGGTGATGAAACGTGTCGTTTGATGATGTCAACAGCGTGTATCGTAGAACTGTTGCAATGTAACTCCAAGTGCTGTAATGTCTGTCTCAGACGCGTATGTACAAGGAAGACTGTTGGTTCTTGTTCTTGTGCGGTTCAGTGAGCAAGATAAATCGCGCTGGCTTCTATTGGCGGGGTACGGGGACTGTTTAGGCAGTGATCGACGGCGTGCGAGCCTAGCAACCTTTGAAAAGACAAAAGTCTGCTGTCTCCAGAAAAGCTACCCCACCCTTTCCCCACTGAAAGTAGCGAGCTAAAAAAGCGTCGAAACTTTCAGGGGTAACGTGACAATGATTAGTAATAAAAGGGGGCGTGGGGAACGGCGGAAATTGGTGGGAAACGACGGAAATCGACTTTTGGGGCGCTGACTAATCGCCGGATCGGCGCCGTTTTCTCCGATCACTCATCAACAAAGAGCCGACTGCTTCCTAATTCCCGTCTAGTCCAATGGGGCTTATGGTTCGGGACTTTCACATGACGTCACACGTTAGAGTTAAGGTGTAGCGAATAAGCGAGAAACGGTGAGGTGTTAAATGGGAAAAGGGGGATTCGAACTGACGAACTGAGATTTGACCTGACTACGAATACAGGAGATTAGAACGACGCATAGACTCGAACTGACGTCACGAAGACAACTGACGTCAGTATCGGACGTTGAAGATCAAACGATCTGTTGACCTGTGAAACCACAGTTGACCACCTGTTGGCAATTACCCTGTTGAACTGTTGACCTGTTCAACTGTTTAATCACTGTTATCTCGTTCAACTGCTTAACACTGTTGAACCAGTGATCCGTTTGACGACCTATTGTTCAACTGCTACCATCTGTTGATCTGTTGACCTGTTCAATTGTTAATTGTGAACCTGTTTAATCACTGTTAACGATCTGTTCAACTGCTTAACCTGTTAACTATCTGTCGTTCAACTGCTTAAAATCTGTTGAACCAGTTAACAATCTCGTCCAACTGCTAACGTCTGTTGTTGTCCGTTCGTGACCTACGGCCACTCACTACCGTGATGAAATACGTAATCGTCCCCATCGCTTCCGTCGGCTGTGGAAAAAGTACCATTGCCAAAACCCTGGCTCGAGTCTGCCACTTTGGACACGTGCAAAATGACGATATCCAGGGCACGAACCGACGGCCCAAGTTCCTCAAGGCCATTGTCGAACAGCTCAAAGACCACGAAGTCGTGTTTGCCGACCGCAACAACTCGTCGTTCAAGGAGCGCAACGAGTTGTTTGAAGGGCTGAGAAAGGAGTACGGCTCAAACGTGGATCTTGTAGGTCTGCAGTTTGTACATACCGAGGCGACGATTCCGGCACTGAAAAAGATCACCCAGGAGCGTGTTTTTGCGCGAAAAGACCACCAGACGGTTTCCACGGAAACGCTGGCGCCTCAGAAGATCTACATGATCATGGGCGGGTTCATCAAGCGGCTGGAACCGTTCACAGAGACGGAAAAGAAGGAGTACAAGCTGATTGTCGATCTGCCGGTCGAGAAGGACAACAGTGCGGACAATGTGCTCAAGGTGCTGAGAGCAATCTCAGAGTGCAAAGATACAGCTCCCATGCTGGACGGAGTGAACTACACTGACGAGCAGGTCAGAGAGTGTGTCCGGGAGTTGATTGAGAAAGAGACAAAGTCGCAGGAGACGCTACAGAAGGAGAAGGCGGAAAGAGAGAAGAACCGGAAGCGGAAGCCGAGCAAGCCGAGCAGTGCCAAGGGACCGCAAAAGAAGCAGCCAAAGTTGGCTTTTGAGAAGGCCACTAAGGATAACAAGACTGACAGCTAGTCACGTGCCAGTAACGTGCTACTTGTACTTGTAGTCACGTGTTCAAGAGTAACAAGACTGGCAACCTGTCACGTGCTAGTCACGTGCTAGTCAAGTGTTCACATAGACTGTATATGCATTAACTGACTCATTCACAGAGTCATCGAGACGTAGAGAGAGAGTATTGCCTTGCTGTGACAGAAGTCATGGAGACTGGAAAAATGATTTCTAGACAGGCAAATGAGCTGAATATAAGCACTTTTAACTTCCGCTTTTCTTTCTTCTGAGTTTTTCCATGTTTTTCCATGTTTTTCTAAATACGCTGCTTTTGTTAAGATTAGTTGGGAAAAAAGTTGTGCTGGGGGTCCATTTTCGGGGTTCCAGTGATGCAAATGAGAAGATATTGGTATTAATCGTCGCAGAATAGCCATGTTTTCAACAATGCCTTTGTCTGGAGAACTCTGGGTGAAAATTGGGCCCAATATGTGGGACTCTGTCCTGCTTCATTAGTTAAGGTCTACTTGTACTTGTACAAGTTCAAGTACAGTTGACACAAAAACTGACATTAAGACGTCTCCAAAAAACGCAAAAAGAAGTGGAAAAAAGAAAAAAAACCACAAAAACGCTTGAAAACACATTCTCCACCTCCTCACTCTGCTCAATTTCCACATTTCCCACTCACCCTCCATACACCTTCCATTCACCTCGCATATGTGAAACATGGAGAAGACATGGTCAACAGTGAAACCACCGATTTGAGACTTGCTGTGGAGAAGTGAACAAGGATAAGTGAACAAGGGTTGAGGGATTTCCAGTTGACTGAGTTTTCTGTCAGATTTGCCACTTTTTCCATTTTTGCCCATATGCTTACGTAATCATCACCTGACTACTTGTACTTGTACAATAGAAACTCCAGGTCTTCTTTTGGTCTCCTGACTCAACGTCTTTTGTCGATCTTGTTTCTTTTTACGTCAGAAGACTTCAAGGTCACATGTCTCAAAAGTGTCTCAAAAAACTGAGAAAACTGGGGTAAGTGTTACTCTGAAATGACGTCACTGTTGAGTTCCACGTATTCACACATATCCCTCATCTTCTCCTCAATACATTATCCCATAAACCCCTCACTATATATGCTTAGTCATTCTCTTAGACGTTTCTTAAATGCTTAGTCATTTTCTTAGATGCTTTTCTTAGATGCTTAGTCTCTGTTAGAAGTTTAGTCTCTGTTAGATGCTTAGTCATGTTCTTAGATGCTGTCATTCTCTTAGACGCTTGTCTCCTCCTAAACGCTTAGTCACCTTCACAGATCCTCCTCCTAAACGCTTAGTCACCCCCTAATCACTTGAAACCCCTCTCTAGTCTCAACCCCTCATTTTCCTCTCTCAGCTCCATCCACTGCACTCCGTGGGTCTCTTTTTTGACATTCTCCACGGCTGATCCAATCACCAGCAGCGAAATAGCGTCGTAGCCTCCTGCTCCCGGAACCACTCCTCCAATCACTCCGTTGTACGTGTTGCACTTGTTTAACAAGGCAGACTGCTCATCGGGCTCAATGGCAGCTCCGGTTTCCCGCGTCATCTTCTTGAGATGTTTTCGGATCGTCACAATGCACCGGGCGAGTTCTCCGATGGGATTCTGGAGCATGATCATCTTGAGTGCATTGAGAGACGCAGCTTCAGCCAAAAGCTGCTCGTAGGCTTCGTTATTAGTCAGCGAGAGTTTGCGCAGGTCTCCAAACAGCCGCACCATGAGCATGTTGGCGGCATTGAGGTCTCTCCACAGCATTTCTGCTTCTCTGGGCTTGTTTTTTCTCCACTCCATCACCTTGGCAACCATTCCGGGAGTCTCAGAGCCGCCCTGGACGTCGCCCATGAGCAGGGTGATTCCCGGAGGCAGGTACGAGGGCTCGAGGGTCACCTGCCACTTTTTGTCGACCGTGGTTTTGAGCAGAACGCCGTATTCCGTGGTTCCTTCTGCGACAATGACCGCGTTGACAAACTCGGCCGGAAATCGTCTGTAGACCAGGGAGCCACAAACGGCCGAGGCCACGTCGAACCCTGACCCTATTTTCTTCTGGGCCGAGCAATGGGCCACCTGCGACAGGTTATGAACGAGCTGGGTGTGTTGCAGGGGGTCGATGCCGTACGACTTGAGGAGAGCCGCTACGAGAACGGTGGTCAGGGCAGCGGAAGACCCTAGCCCTGTTTTCGGCACCTCGTGGATCGCCTGTTTGTGGAACGCAAACTGGCCCTTCTGGACGCTCTCAATCTGTGAGTGGTAGGCGTTGTCGCTTTTGATGACAATGTGGATGTTCAGGTTACGAGGAGGCACGTAGTGAAGCACGGTGTTCACGGCCGCGTGCGCAAACGGGTTATGACCAACCGCAGTCAGCTGGCCGTTCGCGTAGTGATACGTCCATTCTCCCTGGTCAAATTGTGGACTTGTGACATG
Source organism: Yarrowia sp. JCM 30696 (assembly GCA_001600535.1). Classification (NCBI taxonomy): domain Eukaryota; kingdom Fungi; phylum Ascomycota; class Dipodascomycetes; order Dipodascales; genus Yarrowia; species Yarrowia sp. JCM 30696. Next base: position 1,663,858 of record BCKG01000001.1, on the reverse strand, counting down.
GACGGAGTTGGAGGAGCCCTCGGAGGCCGAAACCGTCGCGTAAATGCGCGCCGAGAGCCCCACGACGTATGCTGAGTAAGCCGGGTCGATGACGAGATAGCCGCCGCACAGCAGGGCTTTTCCCGGCGCCGAGTACGTCGTCATGTCGTGTTTGAAGAATCGGTCGAAGATCATGTTGGTGGTAAATAAGGTCTATGTACACTTGTAGGGAGATTTACAGTGTACATACTAATTATGGTTTAAGGTTGTCCCAGTGAACTTTAAGTTAGTTAATTGAAAGATAACTAATTAGTTGAATTACTTAACGCCTTTAATAACGGTAACCTGGGGCTGTTCCTGAACGGTAAAAACTGTTTAAAACATATATTCCGACTCCTGGAAGCTTCCTCTTTACAGTGGTAGTCTTGAATACTCTCTCCGATAAGTATAACGAGTAGCAGAGAGAGCATATTGGTGTCCTATCAAGCCTCGTCAGTTTCGTACCTCAGACACAAAAGTGAGAGCTTCGGAAGGGTTTAAAAGCAAGAGATGTGTTCAGGAATGAGCAGGAATGTGTTTTTCCAGATTTTTCCAATTTGAAGGGCTTTTTGGAGCGATTTGGAAGTCCATCTCACTTTACAAGTAAATGTAATCTGAGACTTGGCTCATATCGTGTTTTTTTCCATCTTCGAGCGTCATCAGAAACACAAAAAAGTCATGAGACGTTTTAGAAGACATATATTATGGTGACTTGGTTTTTCAGGTTATTATAAGTACTCTTAACTACTTTTACTGTAGTTGGTTTAGGTCAGATGAACTTCACGCGTAAAAATGGGAAATCTTTGAAGACGTGTCAGAGATGAACCACAGGTATTAGGAGGGAAATAAATGTCACATTTTTATCTCCTGCCTTTTCTCAGCTTGGATTTCATTTTATTGCTTACTAATGTGGATTTTGTGGCATTGAAATTGTGGCATTGAGGACCTGTTAGTCGTTTAGGGTCGCTCTGTCAGTAATACAGGGTTAAAAAGTGAACGGATAATGTCAGCAAGAAAATAAAAAGTCCAGAAGCTTCCAGAGACCTATTTATTAGCTCAGTAGAGATATCAGGACGATATCGAGTTGATAAGGTAGTTTTAAGAACAGGCAAATTCCGTCCACTGTTGTTGAGTTTCCCAGCCAATTCGTTCACGGCAGTGTGAACAATATTTAATGATATTATAATCAAAAGATACAGAAAAGCTGACAGAATTCGGTCATATCTTTTTCTACAAAATCCCAGCATTATTTTGGCTCTCTGATGACCCTTTATCTACAAGTCCGAAATAGGCTCGCAAGATTGATTTGAGGTCACCATCTTCATGACCCCAGAACTTCCCCAGGTTAACCGCTGTAGCGCCTAAATTGAAACGGGTCGTATTTGTATCTTTCAGGATACTCTGCAAGTTTTCAGATTTTCACTGGTATTTCTCCTTGTCATTTTGATTGAGTGTACACTTTTGAGTCTCAAGATTTAGAAGAGTCCTACTATAGATCTCATGTCAAAGAGAATACAGATCTGTCAATGGATCAAGAAGAAGCTAGAGAAGACATCCAAGTTGTCCTAAAGAAACTTGGTCTTCTTCTCAGTATGTCTGATGGTTTTGTGGCATGATGTATGTACTAGCATTGCAAGTAAACACTCAATTGGAAATTCGAAGAGTGCATTTTGAAGGGGAGATTGCGGCGATGAATTTGGTATATTACTTGAATACAATTACTTGTAGGTAACATAAAATGACCCCGTGAATGCATTCCACCCCAAATATCTGCAAAACAAGGTTGCAAGTAATAATGAACGTATAGTAATAGTTTTGAGTTTGATACGGATTAGGATTTTGGACCTCTCAAACTGGAGACATTATTTATTAGGCCAGTGAAATTTGAAACTTTTGGACATTCACCATGAGTGACGAGAAATGCCCCGTGGACCACGGAAGCCGGGAAATCTGGGCGCGCAAGCTCGAGCAGAGCACTGGCGGCGCCCAAACTCCGAAAGAATGTCCCGTTGATCATACCAAGATGGCTGAGATGAAGGCTGAGAAGAAAGGATATACAGAGAGAGAAGTCGATTCAAAAGCGGATTCAAAAGCCGAATCTTGCCCCGTTGACCACGAAACTCGAGATGTGTGGGTTAAGAGACAGGCTGCTGCTTCCGTTCCTTCTGTTGCCTCTCACGGAGCTGCTGCTTCAGTGGACATTGAACCATATGGAAACGCACCGATCAACGAGCCTGACACCGGTCTGGACCAGCAACGAGAAATCTCGACCATTCCCCGGGCCGGCTCCGACGCCAACTGGGTCTATCCCTCGCAGCAGCAGTTTTTCAACGCCATGAAACGCAAGCAGTGGGACCCTCAGGCTGAAGACATGCAGAGCATTGTTCCGATCCACAACGCCGTCAACGAGCGAGCGTGGTTCGAAATCCAGCGCTGGGAGGGCCATCTGGCGGATAAATGCGGCGGACCGAAACTCGTGTCTTTCCAGGGCGACTCCAAGAAACTGACGCCCAAGGCGCGGTTCAACAACTGGTTTCTGGGCTACCAGAAGCCGTTTGACCGTCATGATTGGACGGTTGATAGATGTGGCACCAAGGTGGATTACGTCATCGACTTTTACGAGGGCAAACAGCTGCCTGGAATGGTCGGCATGCCGTCGTTTTATTTGGACGTCAGACCCAAGATTAACTCGGTTGAAGGCGTGAGAATGAGACTGGCGAATTTGTTTGGTTTCAAGTAGGTGAAGGAGGAGGGCAGGGTTAGTCAGGGTTGGCCAGAATGAGGCAGGGTTAGTCAGGGCTAGAAAGGATTAGTCAGGAGGAAGGATACATACCCTATTAATACATGTACATATTGAGAAGGTGTGAGAGTAGGAGCAAGAGGAGCAAGAGTAGGAGCAAGAGTAGGAGCAAGAGTAGGAGATAGTGGTCAAGTTCAGAGTGATGTTTTTAATAGAATCTCAGAATAAGGAAAACCGATCTGGAACACAATGGAAGTCCTGTGCTGACATTGAAACGAGATTTCGAGTTCTTGGTGTTACAGGACGTGTTGAGAGAGGTCTAGAGACTGCGAAGTGATTCTGAAGTCATACTCTGGGGCTATAAAGGACGAAGAATACGATGGTTAAGTCCATTGGTCTATATCGGTCATTTGGAACCAAATGTCGACTTTCAGAGTTTAGCAGACGGATGACATCGTATTACTTTAGTATGGCAGCTTAGCAGCATACACCTTGTCTTGTCTTCTGTTATGACCTAAGAGAGGTGTATACGTACGAGTACCTGTAAACGTCTCTGATTGAGAGGACATGAAATGGATACTCGTAGTTAAATTGAACGCTCTTACAAACATCAAGTGTACTCATCCTACAGACGTAAGTAGGAGTGTTATGCTGACACTATAGACCGTCTTAGATCATTGAGATGTGAATTGAACAGTCTAGTTAAAGAGGTCTATTGGTATTTGAAGTTATTGCAGTCTATTTAACTCCCTTTCTTGTTTTGAGGTAAGCTGTCAAGTAAGACGAGAGAAAAGAACAAACAGCTGAGTTGCAACCGAGTCTTGATTGAGTGGCAATTGGTTTGGAATATGGGGTGCATTCTAGAAATCCTTACTTACTGAAAATGACAAACTTCTGATGTCTGAAGAGTATCTTCAATACATTGACTGTCTCTATTATCAGGTACAGTAGTCCATTGTATAGAGAAGACATGAACTTGTAGCTGGCATGTCTTCATACAGCAATAGGTCTCATCTTGTCTCTTGTTGAAAATGGGACTTGAAATGAACTTCATAATTTGATTCATTTACTGATGTATCAGAGATCTGAAGACATTCAACTTCAGAACGCCCCAATAGCTGTTTCTATCTAGGTACCGGTATGCAAATTCCTGTGTCTTAGCATAATGATTACAAGGTCTACCTGTTTCAGATCTATAATGAGATATCCAAGTCACTTGGATGACCTGATCTCATTGAGCCCTTTGACAACATAATAATGTAGCTGGATTCCCCAGTTAAGATCTGAATACCCTCTAAGCCTTGATCAGTGTCTTCAAGAGATATGACCGATCTTATGTAGAAGAACAAGAAAGAACCAGTGTAAATTCAAGAGGCTTTTTAAAGGAATTGAACACAGGTCTCTCTACTTGTAGCAAAGTGACAGCAATTGGCTTGATCCATCTGAACGCCTTGACGCCTTAGACATGGTAATACTTGTACCAGATCTATGATCTATTGCAATAATGACTAGAGATACAGAAACAACGGCATACTAGGTGCTGTATATAGCTGTATAATGCATCTTAAGAATAAAAAACAACCATGCTCAGAAATGCCTGGATCAATGTCTTCGTATCTACTGTAGCTACTTTTAGATCGACTAGCAGCATCTACAGATCATCAAGACACTTGTTCGAACTACAATCAATTGATCAATTGATGAACTCGGGTCAATTGATGAACTCAGGTCAATTGACCAATCCTCTACTCCTACTCTTACATAATCAGCTTCTGTCACCTTCCATAATCTCTCACCTTCGCACAATTCGCCATCTCAGGTTTATCTATGTACATATTCACATTTAGGGTCGGCCCATGAAGGATCCGTTGCTTCCAAGCTTCTGCATGTACTGTGTTAGTCATATGATCGTATGAGGGGTGTCTTGTGTGATCCATCTCCTTTTGTGTCCACCACATATATATCCCCTCTCCCCTCCTCTCCTCCCCCCTCTTACTCACCTCTCCAACCTTGGTGTTGACGTCAAAGTACTTGGCGACACATCGGTCGAGACACAGACCCTCGTTGGCGTTGAGATCGCCGGACGAGTAGTCGGCCTTGATGCACTTTTCGTGGCAAGACTCGACCAGCCGGTTGAACATGTCGGTGACCATGTCGAGCTCGGCCTCGGCAGCCATGAGCTTCTGGGGGTTGCTGGGTCCGTTAGGGTTCTGGCCTCCAAGTCCAAGGAATGACATTTTGTTGTGATGTGTGGTGGTGGTGAAATGGAAGTTTTGATCTCGAAAGAAGGTCACTGAAGTTTCGTCAGCAAACTAAAATTTGCGAGGGTTAGGTTAGGCTTTGGGGCACTTGGGAGGTGGAGAAATTAAGCTACGGAAATTTGGGGCACATTTCCGACATGCTGGGACTTGGGAGAATGCAATCACATGATAAAAAAGTCGCTCATAACCTGTGCTGGGGGTCTGGGCGCGGACGCCACTTTTTCAAAAAAAGCCAGAATTTGGCCCGATGGTTTAGTGGTATAATTCTCGCTTAGGGTGTCCTAGGCAATTTGCGAGAGGTCCCGGGTTCAATTCCCGGTTGGGCCCAAATTCCCATCTCCCGGTGGCCAAGCTGGTTTAAGGCGCGAGACTGTAATGGTGTTAATTGTAATCTTGAGATCGGGCGTTCGACTCGCCCCCGGGAGATTTTTTCTTTTTGCCAGTCTTTTTTAACTCGTATTCGCTATCACATTCTCATCTAAAAATATGCATCCAGCCACGTGTGCCGTGCATAACCGAGTTGAGAAAAGGTGATGGTGTGGGCCAAACAGAAGAGCTATTAGAAAACTGACAGCATAGTCTTGTTGCTGAGACACAGGGGATTCCAGGGATATCTTTAAATTTCATTTTCCTTCACTTTTGAGCTACCAGATCATTCTCTCATTCTCTACCCCACTAAACGCGACCACTTAGAGTTGGTGATGATTGACAAGGCGTTGAAATATTGAGGGACTGATACTAGAAGTGTGGCAAGAAGACACAGACCGTTCAAATCATCCCCCCACCTATCATACCCCGCTTTCTCCACCTTTTGCTTCTATCATAACAGCCACAATGACCATGCTTTAAATGAGCCCTGAAAAGTATAGCCTACTTATTTTACTTTAACAAGGGTAGAAAAAAGAGACTCAAGAATGAGAGATATGCAGGTGTAGGAATGAGGCAAAGCGGCTGAATCGCTTATTAGTACGCCATTCCAATGCTTACTAATCACCACACTCGCCCATTTCTTTCCCCTCCTCTATGGCATACCCCGGACTTCAAGCCACGTCATTACACCAAGCTTCCCTAACCACATGCATATATGCAACTAAAAAGGTAACTAGGTTAGTGGGCGCGTTGGAGTAATTAAGCGTTCGCGTCTCACCATCTCTTCTCTACTTCTTCCTCACACCACAACGATGAAACTCTTTGGTTTCGCCTCAATTGCATGCCTTGTGCTGCCCGTGCTGGCCGACTACGGGCTGTCGGAAATGTACGAGCTCTCGTTGCCCAACCAGCTGGCTTCAGACGACAGATTCAAGACGCATTTTTACGCCTCTGGATCTGCGGTGCTGACCTCTGCTGGCCCCGGAGGCCGGTCTCAGATCTCGCTCACGGAGCTGGGACGGCCCAACCAGCGCGGAGCCGTGTCGGGAAACCAGCCCATTCCCTCCAAGGACTTCATCACCGAGGTTTCTCTGGCTGTATACGGTCCTGTGCTGCCAGGAGGCGGCTTTGGCATCTTCTTCACTCCCCAGCCCTACCAGGGAGGCCCCGTGTACGGAATGAAGGACAAGTGGAACGGCCTTGCTCTGATTCTGGACTCGGTCATTGGCGACGATGGCGAGGGTCATCTGCACGTCCATGACAACACTGGCGGAGAATACGCCGCCATGTCGGCCTCCCAGGTGGAGAAGGACGCTCTGGCGCTGTGCAAGCTCAAGTACAGAAACACCGGAGCGCCCGTGAAGATCACCACCTACTATATCAACGGCAAGCTCAAGGTCGAGATCAACGGCCACAAGTGCTTCGATGACCGTCCCGTGGCTCTTCCGGACTCCCCCTACTTTTCCATTTCCGCCGCCTCCACCGACGGACCCGACACTTTCGAGGTGTACTCTCTGAAGACGTATAGAGTCGATCCCAATGGAGTAGGAGGTGCTCCTCAGGAGGAGAAGAGGGAGGAGCCCAAACAGGAGCAGCAGCAGCAGAAACAAGAGACTCCTCAGGCTCAGCAGCAACAGCAGCAGCCTCCTGCTCAGCAACTCCAAGACGTGGCTACTTCTGAACACATCACTGAACTGGCCAAGAAGCTGATTGCCGTGGAAGAGAAGCTGGAGTCGTTCACGGACCTCAAGAAGCTCTCCACGCTGTCCAACGACCTGCTGGTCCTCTCCAACCGAATCGGAGTCATGGACCAAAAGCTGCGGGAAATGGAGGTCGAGGGCAAGGAGCACGTGCGGGAGCGGGCCCAGGACACGAAAAACTACCTGACCAACCACCTGCAGGACATCAAGAGCCAGCTGCAGTCGCTGACGCAAACGTTCGACCACCAGGTGAAAAACGAGCTGCGGTCGCAGTTCACCGACTTTTCGTCGGACAAGAAAAACCAGATTCCGTCGCTGTGGCTGCCGCTGGTGGTCATCGTCGGCATCCAGTCGGGGCTCTTTTTCCTCTTCATCAAGTCCCGAGGCAAGTACGAAAAGCTGTTGTAAGATAGAGACCAAAACACTGCCAAAAGTAGTAATGTATTGTTTGTTTGAGATAGGAAGTCGAAATGGACGCTATCGGATTCTTCTAATAGTATCTCTAGACATCTCATTAGAGACATCTAGAGCTGGGATAGAGATTTGAGGACGCTAGAACTCAGTGGAAACAATTACTACCGGTACGGCAGTTGTATCTCTAGCTAGTAGGTCAACATGTATTGTCATATATGTGAAAAATCAAAGGTCTCAGTTTGGTGATATAGACATTCATGATTCGGTAGTTGGTAGCAAGTAACATCTACGACTAAAGATATCCACAGTCTCTTTTCCATGTCACAGATGACGAAGACTTGTAATGTAGCTCATTAAGTCAACTCAAGATGTGTCACTTAAAACACCATAGATCATCTCGAACTAATATAATCAGATTTGCAATCCAATTTGTTCCTCAGCCTACAGTCACCTCTCATACATAGATTATTGTTAGATATTGTACACGTTGGCGTAGGTCTTTCCCACCTACTGCATTTTTCATCACATGAACCCCTGCTGGCCTCTCCAGCCGCCGCCGTTGACCTGCGGCTGTGCCTGGAACTGTTGTGGCGGCATCGGCATGCCTCCGGGCTGCTGCGCCATGTGTCGTAGTTGCTGCGGCACCATGGGCGCACCACCCATGCCCGCGGCCGCCATCTGACGCTGCTGGTTGATCTGGTGGTCCAGAGGCAGCTGCTGCATCAGATGGTCCGGGATGCCCTGGCCTGGAACCATGGGCATTCCTCCGGGTCCTCCAGGCATACCTCCTCGCTTGAATCTGCTCTTGGGCGATTTGTCCATTCCGGGAGGCATTCCTACCGGCACTCCGGGTCCTCCTGGAGCCACCTGGCCCTGTGCCGCAGCCTGCACCCGCTGCTCCTGGGCGTACATCTGCTCGAGATACTCGTCCTTGGTGACGCCCATGGGCAGTTTTCTGATCTGCGGCGGGGGCTGTGATTGGGTGAGCTCCTCGGACACGTCCTGGAAGGTGGGTTCGGCCTCGTCTGGCGCCACAGATGACGAGCCAGAGTGTGTGTCGAGCGCAGAGGCAGCTGTGGACGACGACAGAATGCCGCCCCGGCCACGCCGCTTCTTGGTGTTGACAATCACCGCCTCCTGCTCCACGCTCTCCTGCTTGCGCTTCATCATCTGGGTCTGCGACGACGCGTAGACCTCGTTTGCGTCCAGAACGCCGAGATTCGGCTTGGACGGCAGTTCTCCGGCGCTCTTGATCTGCCAAAAGTTGGTCCACATGTCTTTGCGGAACTTGCGCTGTCCGCCGAGGTAGCGGTTGTACTCCAGCGCCGAGTACGACGCCTCGATTTCGGGGGCCTTGTAGTCGTGGAAAAAGTCGATCGACGCAATGTTGTACTTGGACGCCAGCGAAATGTTGCCCTGCTGGTAGTCCAGCGAGCCGCGGATCGACGTGCCGGGCATGTACGTGGACAGCAGCAGGTTTTTGAGGTTGGCGGTCTCGACCTGGGCTGCTGCGGCTGCTGCGTTGTTGATTGGCTGGTTGCTGGAGTCTGTAGCAAGAATAGCTGGGGCTGCAGGAACCACAGGACCCGCTCCGCCCATCATCTGCTGCGACTGCTGCAGCTGGGCGTACACGTGAGGATGCACGTGAGCCGGTGTTTGCAGCGAGTTTGCAGCCGCACTGGCAACCGAAGCCGCTCCTGGAGGAGGTTGGCCAGCCATAGGGTGCAGGGTATTGGCTGTATTAGGCGCACCTGGCATGCCTCCTCCAGAGGATAGCCCGGGGACGGAAGAAGACAACGAGGGTCGGGAAGCCGGCTGTGTGGGCACCGGGGTGGGTCCCGAAGACGTCTTTTCTTTCCGTTTCTGGGCCTTGGGGAGATTCGGAGGGTTAGGGGTGCCGTACACCTCCTGGTTGTACACGTGGGTGATCTGGCCTCGTCGGTCCATGATCACGGGATCCGACTCGTTGAAGCCCTGCTCGATGGCAGCAGCCTCCCAGTAGTCGTCCAGCACTCGTTTACCGTCGACAATGGCACGTGCTCCAAACTGGCGGTAAATCGAGCGGGCTGTGATGATGCCGATGACACGTGACCGGAACGAGTACGGCAGCAGGCCCAGCGCAATGAGCGCCTCCTTGTCCTTCTGGCTGGCTATCATTTTGTACAGACTCTTGTTCTTGTTGAACAGCAGGTACGAGTCTCGGAAGTTGAGCTCCTTGGCGCACTCGGTCGCCATCATGAACAGCTTGGAGCCTCGGCCCGGCAGCTTGAACGTGTTCATGCGGAACTCGCGGCCTCCCTGAGGACGACCGTCGAGGTCGATTTTCTTCTCGCCTTCGGGGTCGATTTCGGACACGACAAACTCGTCGCCCTCGGGCGTCAATTCCGAGTGCACCATCATCGACGGCAATTGCAGGGTTTTTTCGAGCGCCATTTTCGGTCGGGGGCGGGGGAGATGGATACAGCAGCAGAAACACACGCGTGCTGGAAGGTTTATCAACCACTGGTGATGTGTTGTGAAGGTGGGCGAATTAGGGTTCTTAGTCAGCTGATACTGGAGTGGGTAAATAAATATTAATAAAATAAATAAATAAAATAAAATAAAATAATTGTAGGAGGAGGAAAGAGATTGATTGGGGGTTTGGTTGTTGCAGTATTGCAATTTATAATCACACAACAGGTCAACAAGTTCTTATGCGGTTCAACTTCTTGTCGGGCTACAAGTACTGTAGGCAAGTATCTTCGTCATTGCTTTACCGAGGTACTTGTACGTCCGTACTTGTAGTTTTACCGTACCTTTCACCAATTACTTTCATTAGCTACGTATTGGTAGATTGCTGGCTACAAGTACTTGTTTTATATGTTTAGTTATTCATGTTCTGTGTGTCTGTTCCATACATGTGTTGTATATGTGAAGTGTCTTTGTATGGGAAGTGTGAAAGTTGAGATGAGGGAGGATATGAGAGTGGATCTGGAGGTACAATATTGATCAAGTTTTCTTTTATTCTATTGGTAGCAGAACTGTCAGAGGTGTCAGTATACTCCCTCAGTGACTGTGTCATGTCCAGTATACATTTCATTGTCGATAGTACCTTGTTGTAATATAGATACTTGGTCTTGTTACTATGGTAAGACATGTATTCTTACTTAGCTCTTCCATCTTGATGCTTAGATGTTCTGCCTTTAGCCTTATACTCAAGTGTAACGATGTCTTCTCTTTTCCTTCAGATGTCTCAAGATAAGAATAGATGTCGATCTAAACACTGGAGAACAGTTGATTAGGCAATTGTCACTACAAGTAATACACCTACCACATCTCTGTCCTTAAGGAACTCTTCTGGGCTAATATACCCCAGAATGTGTTTGGCATGGATAACGCATCTCGGGATGAGATAGGTGCTCTGACTTGGATTTCAGATTGCTGGAGATGAAGGGAAATGTGAAAGACACAGAAGTCGCTGTTTGCGTTTGTATTTGAAGTACAAGTACTGGAATTGGTTGTAAGGAGAAGTTGGACACTCTACAAGTACCAGTGGTAGATCTAACAGAAGTACACTCAACAATATACACTTCTGAATCGAATGAAGCCCTCAGGGTCTCATACGCTATGACAAGAGGGAAGCAGTCCAGTATCTTGATCAACTGCTATGATACGTTCCCTCACTAAGACTCTTTGCACGTACCATCGTCTCCCTTTAGACATGTGGTTAGTGCCAAAAGTGCATAAGGCAGCAAAACATTTTTCAAGCCGTTCTAACTGCTTCTCCTAGACGAAATGCTACCAATTGAGCTGGTGCTACATCTCAGCGAGTACCTCGCTATTGAAGAGCTCGTTTCTCTGGGACTCACGTGTCACCAATGGCAAGATGCTATTCCTGACTCTGTCTATCAGCTGGTGATGATGCGTCACTGTCCAAGTTTCACTCCTGAAGCTACAAGCCGAGGCTCCTGGCAAGCGTGTGCGAGAGTCCATGTTTCACGTCTCAAAGACCGAAATTGGCACCACAAGCCCAGCAACCAGGCTTCTTTCGGGTTCTTCGCACAGGTCATTGAAGTCACAAAGAACATTGCTGTTCCTAGCAACTTTGAGTCGCTGATGGATGGCTTCACATCACCTGGTGTCGAGTTTCTGACTGGAAACGGGGTAAGAGTAAATGATACAGTCATTTATCTGGGATCTGATAAGATGGGGAAGCGAATTGGAATCGAGCATGTGGATCCTTCACCTCTACGGGCTGGAAACGGCACCCAGCTAAGTCGCAAAAGGCTTCTGAAGGGGGACTTGGCAGAAACTAGAATCTCGACAGGTGAAGCTGCCATAGGGTATACTTCTTTTGGTGAGTTGGCTGAAGGAGTACTTGCTACCCACATGGTAGTCAAACTGAACACTCCCGGAGAGGAAGCAGATGAGGGCATCGTGTTTGTGGACCCCTTATTCAAGTATGGAGTGAAAATGAGTCCATTCGCCAGTGGTGATAAGGTCAGTGTGGCTACTTTCCATCCCAGTTTCTTAGACTCTTCTATCTCCTTTACCAATGTATACAGCAAGAATGATACCCGGGACACTGAAAAGGTGATTCTCGACTGGGGAGATGCCGAAACAGTATTTTGGCTTGACGGCTTGGTGGTTCGAGTGGTACGCAGTAGTACTACTGGACTGACTTGTATCGCGGACTTTTACGATTGTGAACATGGCATTGGAGAGAGTTGCATCAAATTCAATGAGGCGCATATTATTAGCAAGATTCATATTTCACAGGATCAACGATGGGTGGTTTTTTATGGCAGAGAAGGACTCGCTGAATCTATCTGGGATCTCAAGACTAAACGGTTGTATGGGATTGCACCTGGAGAACGACAACTCATCACGATGATCGGTACTATAGATGGTAAGCTCAGTGTGGCGACATTCGACGGTGACTTTGTTGCGAACAATATCCCCTTTTCGCAGAGAGATAAGGCTAAAAACAAAGACTTCTCCTATCTTTCGAGGAATACACGAGGTCCTTCGTTTCACGCCATTGTTCTTTGTCACCTTGAACGCCAGCAGACGGCAAAGCTCTTTAGATCGCCCTACAATTACTTCGCATATAACTACTCTGAGTACCTAGAGAGCATGACATGGATTCCCCAGGTCCCTGAAGTGAGAAATAGCGTCTCTTTGACCTTGCAACATTTGTTTATCAAAGTTTTGGGTCTTGTGATTTGGTTGACGGAAGTCCTCGAAAAGTACTTCCAACTGATCAAAGAGCGAAAGTGGCTCTATTGGCCTTTGCTTACTTGGGGCGTTGTTCTGGTGTCTGTTTCTCTGTATCACTATGCCAATCGTTTCGAGGTGATCACAGCGACTTATTTTCCATATTTCGATCTTCGAATCAAATGATATTCAATCAATCTTTCCTGGGCCAGCACTACAACACTACAAAATAATAGGTAATAATAGAGGTATAGATACGGGGAGTTCACCATTGTATTTGTCCCACTTTCAGCATCATTCCCATATACTCAACTCTCACACTCGTCACACAAAATTCTCCACAAATTAGAGTCCAAATTTTTCAGCCAGGATACATCAAATGTCAACCATTTGCTCAACAAATTTACTTACCCAATTCCCAACTAATATCTCTGGTGCGGCTAAAACTCAAACCGACATATACTCAAGTCGAAGCAATTTAGCTGTCGAGCAAGATACCATTTGGAGGTTGCTAAAATGAACCCAGGTACAAAAGAACTATATGACTGTGTTTCTCAGCTCTTCCTGATTACAACCCTTTTTTCCATTTCTCTCTACCACCTCTACAAACCTCCCTAACCCACTTTCTCCTATTCCTGCCATATACGTCTTAGAAGCACGTTAGTGGGCCACTCAGATTGTAGATAATATTGTGACCAGCGCTGTTTGAGCTTAGTAAGCCAGTATGACTCATGTTGCGGCCCCAAATTACTCAGAAAATCAAATTTCAGCCAAAAATCGCACAAAACCACAATTTTTGCCAAACCGTTGAGTTCCCCAGTTTTTTGAAATTCCGTTTTAAATTCCCGAAATGAAACTCACCCTAACCTTGGTGCCTGAGAATAGGAGGTGGATTAGCGAACCAATAGAAACAGATGTGGCTGATTTGAATATGTCACGTGATTGAGAAAGGTCTACTGTCTACTTGTCTTCACTTTTTCCCCACCTTTAAAGCTCGTTGCCACCTCTTCAGCTTTTCCCTCCACGTGACTAACGCAATCAAACATAGGATGCAGCTTTTTTTCTCAGACCTTGATTCTCCACCGTTCTCATTCATTTCCGCTAAAGCGCACAAGTGTTGACCGTCCTGCCGTCTACCTGTTCGATTCCAACCTCCGTCTTCAATTTTCGTGCGAAAATTGCCACAAAAAACGTCATACACATCTCACACACAGTTGCACATCTCCAGCATGACCAGCACACCTCGTGAGAACTCTGCCAGCCCACAGTCGTCGCCCAAACCGCAGCTGGTGTCGCGCAAAAGCATCGTCTCCTTCACAGAGCCCGTGCACCCCAACGACAGACACAGAAACAGCGTGGTGTCGCTGCATCATGTAGATCACTCCAAGGTTCTGGAAACCAACCGGCGGGTGAGTCCCACGAGCTCCAATGGCGCTTCGGGATGTGCCACTCCCACGATTGCCAAGGGCCGGCTCGAGACGCAGTCGCTGGACGAGATTCTCGGCTCGCTGGGCGACTCCCATGCTGCTGTTACTAGTCCTAATCTGAGTCTCTACTCGGTCACCAGCAATCCCAACATAGCGGCTTCTGCCTCGGTGACTTCTGTTCCTGCGGTCGCCTCACCGGGCACATCGTCTCCCACGATCACAGACTCGATTTTCCCGCCGAAAACCGACGCCTCCAAGATCCACGTGCTCATAGCAGCCTCGGGGTCTGTAGCCACCATCAAGATGCCCCTGATGGTCCAGAAGCTCAAAACGGTGTATGGCGACAAGGTCGAGGTGCAGGCGATCCTGACGACCGCGGCCCAGCACTTTTTGAGCGCAGATCAGCAGAAAGAAATGACCGATCTGGGAGTCCGAATCTGGAAAGACAAGGACGAGTGGACGTGTTGGAAGAAGTCGTCGGAAAAGATTCTGAACGCGGAGCTGAAGAAGTGGGCCGACGTGCTGCTCATTGCGCCTCTGTCGGCCAACACCCTGTGCAAAATCGCCAACGGAATCTGCGATAATCTGCTAACTTCTATTATTCGAGCATGGAACCCGGCTGCTCCGATCATTGTGGCTCCTGCCATGAACACAATGATGTACAACCATCCGCTGACGCAGAAACACCTCCAGGTCATAGCTACAGAGATGCCGTGGATCCAGGTGTTGTTGCCGGTGGAGAAGAAACTGGTGTGTGGAGATACAGGAGTGGGTGCTATGTTGGAGTGGAGTCAGGTGGTGGATTGTTTGGTGGGTAGGTTGAGCGAGTAAACGAAGACTGCGATAGCGTCTGAGTGCCAAACAAGAGTGACTGAGCTCTGCGTTAGCAGAGTCTCAGTGCCGAACAAGAGTAATTTGAGCTCTGCATTAGCAGAGGTCTTAGGGGAAGTCTACAGACTGTCTGACTCTGACTGTCTGACTGTCTGACTGTCTGACTGTCTGATGTCTGAGGGTATCTACTGTACTATGCTATAAGACTCTGAATTCATTGGTCAAGTCATTTACTAGGTCTGACGTCATTCTAGGTAACATGTTAGGTCTGAAGATAGTACTGATTCTGACATCATATGAAGGCTTATGAACTGGTACCGATTGCTGAGACTCTTTGGAGTATCTGTCGAGTCTCTAAGTCTCAAGTCATACTGGTTTGGTATATAGCCATCTTTCTACTTGTAGTCTCAAGTCATGCGTCTACATTACCATATGCTGATTGCTAGCTGGTGATCTGTAATATCATTTATTCTATACGCTTATTGTATAAGTAGACATATTGTTATAGTAACGTCTAGACTACGTACAAGTATATCAATCTTCAGGACAACTTCTGGCCATATCATCTGTGTGTATTCTAGAGATTCTGTTAGAAGAATCTCCTCAAGACAGGTTGGAGTGTATAGTAAAAGCTTCTTAGGGATACCAGCTACTATCAAGTCTTCATCTACACCTAAGACTGGTGAATTGATGATGTTTATTCTAGATATCCCATCTAGAGATGCTACCAAATGTCTACTCTTCTACATACAACTCTTCAAAGATATATTATACAACAGCAGTCTAATTTTTGGTGTTTGCTGTGAACCGAACGTCACTGTGTGTCAAGCGCCGGTCATCTTGCCCATAACCGGCGCCAGAGTGGTGTGCCCCATATTGCCACCGTGACCTGGCTCAAGGGCGTGTGTGAGGTGGGAAGTTGCACAGAAACGAGGCGGCACCCGTGGCGGCAGCCGCTTCACCGGACCCTGGATCCCTGTCTTATCCAGGAGCCCCAGCTGCCTTCACCGGCGAGAGTGCTGCGAGTGTTATTTTTGGATGTTTTTGGGGGGGTGGAGGGCCTATGCGGTACAGGGACGTGATCGGAGCGGCCTCCGAAACTCCGATGGGGAAAAAAAAAGAGAGAAGATAAGGGGCAGGGCAGGTGGGTTTATATAACTTGGGACAAGTGTGCCCCAAAGTGTCCCGATGTGTGTTTTTCGTCTTTCATTACGGCTTTGGCACATGCATTTAATATTTGGACCGGTTAGGTGTGTGGATGGGGTGGAAATATGGGGCAAATTGAGAGGGGTAAGAAAAGTGGGAAAAGGAGGAAACAGGAAAACACCAAAGAAAAATGGAACAACCGGGGTGTTGCAGGGCCACAGGACGCAGGAGAGGTGGAGAGCCGAGGGCCGAGGGCCGACGTGAGCTCTTGAGCCGTTTAGACTGACACAGTCCTGTCTTACCAGGGCTCTGTCTCACCATGGTTCTAATGACATCATTTCGATGAGCTATGAAGGGTATTTGATTTAGAAGTAGAACGAATACGGATACAGAACTGATACACTATTTGGACCATTCTTTGTTAGAAGTATTGTTGTTAAAGATGTGTGGGTTGCTGTTAATTCCTGCCACATTCTTTGTGCAAAACTGCACTGGTATTTGACCTATAACAGTAAACACAGACTTTACCGCTTCCTTGTCCTCTGCATAATCTCGTATCCAAGCTTCATTTAATAATATTCCCCAACAGCCAGCCACCTGACCGGCCTTATCAGGGCTTTCTCTTGTCTCCAAACCTACCGTTTACCATTCAACGGTTTATAATATGATACCGGTACGTACTGTACGAGTAGCCGGACTGTGGGAGTAGCTACAGTACCGTACTGGTAACATGTAGAAGCCGCATTGCTCTTGATAATGCCACAAGACAATGTCGTAATCGTACTGATGGCCCTCGTTCTTCTACTTGCACTCTCACCGTAGATCTCGTACTTCCCCTTAATCAAACCTACGTGAGCCGTGCTACTAATGAGGCAAACCGGTAGCCTGTTCGATGAGCCGTCATGTGTCTTTGCCACATAATAACAGATTTACGCCATCCAAGATCCATCGGACATGTCGGAGATGATCTTCGGTGAGTGAGAACTATCAGCAGTACAAGTATGTACCGGTACGTACGTACTACAAACCTCATTAGACATCATAATACAAGAAGACAAGATGCAATAAAACATGCACTTATTTCTGTAGTGGGAATACAGCTTTCATTCTCCCCCCCCCCTCCCCCCATCCACATTCACGTGCTCTGAAACATAATTGCCCCTCCACATCTCCATTTGTCTCACCAAGACTCTCACACACTCCGAGGCTCTTTGGGCTC
The DNA here is from genome assembly GCA_001600535.1 of Yarrowia sp. JCM 30696. Classification (NCBI taxonomy): domain Eukaryota; kingdom Fungi; phylum Ascomycota; class Dipodascomycetes; order Dipodascales; genus Yarrowia; species Yarrowia sp. JCM 30696. The sequence goes on along the minus strand of BCKG01000001.1, from coordinate 1,646,537 downwards.
ATTCGGGCCTCGGATATTATCAATACAGTAGTTGCAAAAATTACCGACCAAATAATTAAGGCTGGCTCAGTTCGGTATCCGGGTCATTATCGAATCTCAGTACGGTACGAATTATTTGTACTTGTAATTTCCTTTGCCGACTTTGACCGTATTGAAATGATCTCATCAAGTGTACGCTCATTTCACAGATTTGTAAGCTGCTAATTAGAACATGGTATATAATTCCCCAGTATTATCGCGAATACAGTACAAACATAAGATGAGCAGGCACACGGTATCAATCAAATGACGATGAAGCTCCTGTTCATCTCCGAGTGTCGAATTTCCATATTTCGACTGTTGTCCAATTTCCCTAAGGAAAGCAGTTTGCCTACCAAGTACTTGTGGAACTACTGCTGAGACTCTTGAGACTCATTAACACTCGTTAATGACTCATGAACACTGCTGAACAACCCCTGGACACTGCTGAATCACTCCTGAAATACTCCTGACATTTCTGGGACTCCTAAATACTTCCGAAATACCAGTACATACCAATTACAGTACCTACTACTCCTCAGAACTTCAATATTCCAGTGCCAAGTCAAAGATCTACAGTACACCTGAACTACGTTTCCACCATCAACTACCCCCACCTCTTAATAAACATGTAGATTCCGTACTCTTGTTGTAGCTGGTCGTCTTCTCTCTAAATCTCATCTTCGAGAAAATGGTACTCGAACTGGAAGTTGGACTTGCGCCGCTGCAGCCACACTCCCTCAAAGTCAAAGTACCGGTAGGTGCCCTGCTCAAACTCGTTGTTGATCACCTTGGGCTCCTCGTGGCGCTGGAACCACGTCAGGAACCGCTTGTGGAACCGCCACGACCGCGACTTGAGCTCCTTGGCCGCCAGGTACTGGTGATACGTGCCCTGGCGGTAGTAGAAGATGTAGAAGAGCGTGTCAATGTCCATTTTCGCGAAGATGCCGCCGTCCTCAAACACCGCCAGCGGGTCCTGGGGGTAGAACGGCAGCGTGGGGAACGGCGACTCGGGATGGTACATTTGCGGCTTTTCCGCGTCGCCCGAGTCCGGACACGAAAAGTACGACGTCTCCAGCAGCTTGGCGATCGAGCCTATTGGTGGAGGGGTGCCGACTCGCTTCTTGGCCACGTCCAGCGACGACACCAGGTCCTGCAGGCCCGGCGGAAGCGTGTAGATGATGGAGTCGTCCGACAGGGTCGTCGACGTAGACAGCGGCGGCGGCGAGGGCGCTGTGGATGTAGTGTTGCCCGCAGAGCTGGTAGAAGCCGAGGCAGGAGCTGTAGAGGCAGCAGGACCCGTGGGAATCGCAGGAGCGGCTACTGGAGTCGAAGCTGTAGAAGCAGCCGCTGCGGGTCCGGTGGGGATCGAAACTCCACCTGGGGGAGCTCCTCCCTCGGCCCAGGGAGCGGGAGTGGAGGACACAGCGACTGGAGTGGGTGCTGCTGCTCTGACCTCTTCTTTAGGAGCTGGAAGAGGCGCCAGACCTTGCGGCAAAGCCGACGGCGAAGATCCGACACTCGAACCAGCAGCCGCAGCCGCCGCAGAGGCGTACTTGAGCGACTCGTTGCGGGTGGGCAACGGCGCGGGCTTCATATTGGAGCCGATCGGTGGAGGCGTGTTGGTGGCTGTGGGCCGGCTTCTACTGTTAGCTGCGTCGGCTGCCGCTTGTGCCGCCGCCTCCTTTTGTGCCGCCGCGGCCTTGGCTGCCTCCTCCTTCTCCTTGGCAGCCTCTCGTTCACGTTCCTTGGCACTCTCAACAGCCAGATCTTCGAGCGTCGACGTCGGCTCGTCTCGCAGATACTGTTCGTCGATGGTGAACTCGTCCTCCTCCTGGTCGAGGTTGAGCTCGTCGTAGATTTCCACGTCTTCGGCGAAATCCACGTCCTGGTTGGACTCCACGTAGTACTGGATGTCTTCCTGGAGATCCATCACCTGCTGGGGCGCCAAAGAGCCGTTTTCCAGCAGCCGCGCAATGGTTTCCAGCCGCCCAATATGCCACTTGTGTCGGTCACTAGCGTCGGCAATCTCGCTCAGACGCTCACTCTTGACACTGTTGTCCTTTCGACCCTTTCGGACCGTGCCGTGCAGCTGCTCCTCCTCGGCCTCCAGCGTGTCCAATTGCTCGGTGAGCTCGTCGATCGTGTTCTGCACAAACGCACAGGCCTCCTGGCGCTGCTGTTCGCGCGGATCCAGCTGTTTGCCGGCCCCCGGACTGAGCCCCTCCTTGGAAAATGCCTTGGTTTTCATTTCCCGCTCGCACGCCTTGAACCGCTCCATTTCCGTCTCGATGAGCTTGCGCTGGTCGGTCAGCGCCTTCTTGTCCTTGATGTCGTTGGAGCCCATCCACGTCTTGATCTGGTCCCGTAACCGCTGCAGCTTTTTGATTTCTCGTTTGAGATCCTGCTCCAGCTTTTCCTTCTGCGACTGGTTGGTCGACTGCTGCACCTTGTCGTAGATGGAGTCGAAGGTGGCCACGCCCTCGGCCACCCGCTTGAACACCCGGTCCATTTCCTGCTGCAATTTGCGCGCAGCCATGGTCGTATCGTGAGATGAATATCGGTGCTTGTAAACGTATTGTAGACCTCACATGTTCATGGTGTGCTGGTATGAAAAGTCGAAACCCTAACCTGGAGTTAATTTGGAATAGCAGGCTGGAGTGTAGGAGAGGTGGTGGGGGTAAGGGGGGATAAGGAATCAATTTGGACGATCATGTTTACTTGTTCTTCGTTTTTCCCCTGTCATTTTACCATCTCTATTGTCCAGTTGAACGACCCCCTCTTCTCAACATCAAAGTTCAAGGTGTGCAATGTTGTATGGAGAGTCAGGTTATGACGCATAGAGGGTATTTATATGGATGTGATTGCAGATACAAGTACAAGTGCACTATCTCTATTTCTGTCTGTTTTACGTCTTTATTTTCTTTTCCTGGTACTGTTAACTCATACTCTGAACTATACCTCATCTAAAATAACATCTCCAAGTTAACACGGAGATGAGCGAGTTCTCCTTGATAGCTTGAGCTGAGGTTGTGGTGAGTGATCTGAGCTTTTGTTGGTACCTACTGTAAAAGTACTCATAACCTCTCCTGGTAGCTTCTCATAGACACCAGATATCACTACTGTACGAATACTTGTACTTCGTACCTGGAACACTCCTGCAACCCAACAGAGACTACTAGAAGTCTCCGATTCGGCTGATTTTTTGACAGGATACTAAGTGAACCATAGCCAATTGATTTACCTTCAAATATCCCCGAAATCTCCCGTCCTCGTCTACTTTTATGACCTCCCAGATTCCCCATGCATGACGTCAGACAGCATATATTAAGGAGATGTAACAGTCTTTTTTTAGACGTTTCAGAAGGGGTAACTGGGGTAAATGTAAATGTAGCCCTGAAAACAGAACTTTTGTCGCTTAGTAATCAATAACCGCGCTTTCTTTCGTGTTTGGTCATAACCTGTACACCTCCACACGCACATCGCTTGCACATCAACTCACCTGTCAAATGTGCCTGATGGTGGAGTGCTTTGAGAAGGTCATTTTAGGTGGATCATTTTTCACTGTATTTTTGGGTGATGAAAAAATGTGCTAAAAAATGTGTGGACAAATTGACTGGTCACGTGCAAATAATTTTTGTCTGTAATATCCAGCTCTCTCCGGATCACGTGACCTGTCTTTCCACCACCCTTCTCTTTCCCTTCTTCTGCACCTGCAGTATGACTCAGTCTTCAGTCTCTCTTATAACCTTTATTTCAGGTCGCCGAAAGTTGCAACTTTGGTTTTGACATCTGTTTGACTACACAAAAAAAAATACAACGACATGTCGTGTGAGTACAAGAGGATAAGGGATGGATGTGTTTGATGGTGAGGGGAATGGAGTGGGATTGGTGGTCTTTATGAGTGAGATCTGGGGTTGATTGATATCATTTGAGTGATCTCGTCTGTCATGTGGTGAGACATCAGATCGAGGGTGAAGGAGTGGTCAGAAACGAATGACGAGCTCGCAGGTGTGTTCTGGAGGCGTTATAATGTCAGAATCGTCTTTTTTTCGTCGATAGCGGTTCTAGTTGTGATTCTGTGGTTGTTGTGTTACACTGTGATTAGTCAAGTGTGTGACTTATCCTGACTCACCAATGGTTTGATCTGGTCCATCTCCGGTCCATCTTTGCTCTCAGAAGATGCACAGAGATTCGTCAGGAGTCAGCTGTCGTCTATGGTGTTCTTCTCTCTTCAGTGGTTAACAGTATGGTGTGATGAACTGCAATTGTCGAAGATTTGGTTGATTCTGGTTGAAAATGATTGAATGAGTTATTCAGAGATGAAATCTGGCTCTACTCTTGTCTGCTGTGTTCTACTATCGTTTACTGTGATCTACGGTACTTACTTTAGTTCATGGTCGACTACCAGAATGACAAAGATCAGATGTCATAGATACAGTATCCTTAGTGGATATAGACCTGGTTTGATTCTGATCCAATACAAATCTGCGAAGTTCATGACTCATATCTCACCTTCAAGCTCAAGAGGTCTTAGAACATGAAGATTAGAAGTCACTGAACACACCAATCAGATACCACAGAAAATGAGTGTCAGATCTCATAGAACACAACAATTTCAAGATGAACTTCCCATCTTACTCAATCACCCCTAATCTCACTCCCAATCTCAATCCCTGTTTCCCTCAATTGAACAGTTCGGTTCTATAACTGGATCATACTTCATTGATCTACGAGTACTTACAGAACTAGACTCTGTTCATTCGGTTACCATTCGGTTACCATTCGGTTACCATTCGGTTACCATTCGGTTACCACTCATCGGGTCCGCTCAGACCTACGGCCTTCGCTACCGTTCTAACTCAGTACAACAATGGGCCACCGCCCTTACAAACCCCACACTTTCTGTTCTCCCGTTTGACTTTGTCCGTCCAGCTGAAGGCAGCGTAGTGGAGGCGCAATTGACCGAGTCTCTGAGCTCCAAGACCGTCTCCGAGCTCGAGCAGATTGCCAAGAACAGCGGCGTGGCTGGAGCTACCCCCTTTTCTGCAGCTCTCGCTCTCTACGCTATTCTTGTCTACCGTCTTTCTGGCGATGAAGACGTGTGTCTGGGCTCTGACGACGCCGAGGGCAACGTCTTTGTCTTCCGATCGAACCTCAGCGGCACCACCACCAGCCTCGGTGACCTCATCAAGTCCGTGGTGGAGTTTGAGACGTGGCAGAAGGACAGCGGCGTCAAGTTTGGCGACATTGTGGCCGAGATCCAGACCCAGCAGAAGCTCGAGACCGAGCCGGTGCTGTTCCGAACCTCGTTCCAGCACCTGCAGAGCGACACCGAGTCGCAGAGTGTTCTGGGCCCTGCTGCCGGCCGTCTGACCGACGTGTCTGTCTACCTCGGCAAGGACTCGCTCTCCATCCACTACAACTCGCTTCTGTACAAGGAGGACCGAATGAAGCTCTTTGCCAGCCAGATTGTCGAGCTGGTTGCCCAGGCAGCCGTTCTGGGCCCCTCCACCGAGGTCGGCAAGCTGTCTCTGCTGTCTCCCCAGCAACGGGACGGCTCGCTGCTTCCCCTGCCCACCTCGGACCTCGACTGGAGCGGCTTCCGAGGCCCCATCCACGAGATTTTCGCCGAGAACGCCAAGAACCACCCCGACCGGCCCTGCTGCGTGGAGACCGCGTCGGCGCTCTGTGCCGAGTCCAAGGAGCGGTCCTTCACCTACAAGCAGATTGACGAGGCGTCCAACGTGCTGGCGCACCACCTGGTGGCGTCCGGCATCAAGCCCGGTCACGTGGTCATGATCTACGCGTACCGAGGCGTCGATCTCGTGGTCTCCGTCATGGGCACCCTCAAGGCCGGAGCCACCTTCTCCGTGATTGACCCGGCCTACCCTCCGGCTCGACAGACCATCTACCTGCGAGTGGCCCAGCCCCGAGCTCTGGTGGTGATTGGCAAGGCCGGCAAGATCGACTCGCTGGTGACCGACTACTGCGACAAGGAGCTGCAGCTGCTGACACTGGTCCCCGAGCTGGCTCTCACCGACGACGGCTCTCTGGTTGGCGGCGACGTCAACGGCTCCGACATTCTGGCTCCCTCGCAGGCCAAGAAGGGCGAGCAGACTGGCGTTCTCGTGGGTCCTGACTCCAACCCCACTCTGTCCTTCACCTCGGGCTCCGAGGGTATCCCCAAGGGCGTTCTGGGCCGACACTACTCGCTGACCTACTACTTCCCCTGGATGGCCGAGACGTTTGGTCTGTCCGACAAGGACAAGTTCACCATGCTGTCTGGAATCGCCCACGACCCCATCCAGCGAGACATTTTCACGCCTCTGTTCCTGGGCGCTCAGCTCATCATCCCCACGTCGGACGACATTGGAACCCCCGGACGTCTGGCCGAGTGGATGGCCACCTACGAGACCACCGTGACGCATCTGACTCCCGCCATGGGCCAGCTTCTGTCTGCCCAGGCCACCGCCCAGATTCCCTCGCTTCACCATGCCTTCTTTGTGGGCGACATTCTGACCAAGCGAGACTGCACGCGGCTGCAGAAGCTCGCCCAGAACGTGTACATTGTCAACATGTACGGCACCACCGAGACCCAGCGGTCGGTGTCGTACTTCCAGGTGGCCTCCTACGCCTCTGACTCGTCCTTCCTCGCCCAGCAGAAGGACATTATGCCTGCCGGCAAGGGCATGAAGAACGTGCAGCTGCTGGTGGTCAACCGCCACGACCGAACCCAGACCTGCGGCGTCGGCGAGGTCGGCGAGATCTACGTGCGAGCCGCGGGACTGGCCGAGGGCTACCTGCTCAACGACAAGCTCAACGCCGAGAAGTTTGTCACCAACTGGTTCGTGACCCCCGAGCACTGGATCCAGGAGGACGAGAAGAAGAACGCCGGTGAGCCCTGGCGCGAGTTCTACAAGGGTCCCCGGGACCGACTCTACCGAACCGGAGATCTGGGCCGTTACCTGCCCGACGGAAACGTCGAGTGTTCCGGCCGAGCAGACGACCAGGTCAAGATCCGAGGCTTCCGAATCGAGCTCGGAGAGATTGACACCCATCTGTCGCGACACCCTCTGGTGCGAGAAAACGTGACTCTGGTGCGACGAGACAAGGACGAGGAGCCTGTTCTGACCTCGTACATTGTGGTGCAGAACACCGACGCCGTCAACGAGTTCCTGGACGCCCAGGAGACCGCCACCGAGGAGGCCGACCAGGTGGTCGAGGGCCTGTTCAAGTACCGAAAGCTCATCAAGAACATCAAGGAGTTCCTCAAGACCAAGCTCCCCTCTTACGCCATCCCCACTGTTGTCGTTCCTCTGGCCAAGATGCCTCTCAACCCCAACGGTAAGGTCGACAAGCCCGCTCTGCCCTTCCCCGACACTGCGCAGCTGGCTCTTGTGGCCCAGAAGGCTGCCGAGGCCTCTGGAGACGCCAACGCCGCCCCCATCGAGTTCACCGAGACCCAGGCTGCGATCCGGGACATTTGGCTGGACGTGTTGCCCCAGCAGCCTGCCACTATCTCTCCCGACGACTCCTTCTTCGATCTTGGTGGCCACTCGATTCTGGCTACCCGAATGATCTTCGAGCTGCGAAAGAAGCTCATGGTCGAGATTCCCCTGGGTCTCATTTTCAAGTCGCCCTCCATTGCCGGCTTTGCCCTCGAGGTTGACAAGCTCAAGAAGGGAGGCGAGGTCGAGTTCCACGGTGACAACGACGAGGAGGAGGCTGAGCAGGCCGCCGTTGACTACTACAACGACGCCAAGACGCTGATTGCCGACGCCAAGCTCATTGCTTCGTCGTACCCCTCTCACCCCGGCACTCTGGACGCTTCTGCTCCTCTCAAGGTGTTTTTGACCGGAGGAACCGGTTTCCTGGGCTCCTTCCTGCTCAGAGACCTGCTGGAGCGATCGCAGCAGATCCACGTGTTTGCCCACGTGCGAGCCAAGACCGTCGAGGCTGGTCTGGACCGTCTGCGAAACTCCTCCGAGGCCTACGGCATCTGGAAGGACGAGTGGGCCTCTCGAATCACCCCCATCATTGGCGATCTCGAAAAGGCCGACTTTGGTCTGTCCAAGGAGCAGTTTGCTCAGCTGACCGACGAGGTCGACGTGATCATCCACAACGGAGCCCTGGTCCACTGGGTGTACCCCTACTCCACTCTGCGAGGCCCCAACGTGCTGGGCTCCATCAACGTGATGAACCTCGCGCTCGCCGGCAAGCCCAAGATCTTCAACTTTGTGTCGTCCACCTCGGCCGTCGACACCGAGCACTTCAACAAGCTGTCTGCCGATCTGGTTGAGGAGGGCAAGGCCGGCGTTCCCGAGTCCGACGACCTCATGGGCTCCTCTGTGGGTCTGGGCAACGGCTACGGCCAGTCCAAGTGGGTTGCCGAGCACGTGATCCGAGAGGCTGGCGCCCGAGGACTCACCGGAACCATCATTCGACCCGGCTACGTGGTCGGAGACTCCAAGACTGGTGCTACCAACACCGACGACTTCCTCGTGCGAATGATCAAGGGCTGCATCCAGCTGGGTGAGATCCCCAACATCCACAACTCGGTCAACATGGTCCCCGTCGATCACGTGGCTCGAGTTGTCACTGCCGCCTCTTTCTGGCCCAAGCAGCCCTCGGGAGTGGTTGTGGCCCACGTGACCTCCCAGCCCCGAACCCGCTTCAACGAGTTCCTCAAGACTCTGCAGAAGTACGGCTACAAGGTCTCAGTCGAGGACTACGTCACCTGGCGACTGGCCCTGGAGAAGTTTGTGGTCGAGGACTCCCAGGACTCCGCCCTCTACCCTCTGCTGCACTTTGTGCTCGACGATCTCCCCCAGTCCACCAAGGCCCCCGAGCTGGACGACTCCAACGCTCGAGCTGCTCTTTCTCGAGACGCCGAGTGGACCGGAATCGATCTTTCTGCCGGCAAGGGTGTCGACGACGCCCAGATGGGCATCTACCTGGCCTACCTGGTTGCCGTTGGTTTCCTGGACGCTCCCCAGACCCAGGGCGAGCTTGCTCTTCCCAAGGTCGAGCTGTCCCAGCAGACCCTCGACAAGCTCAAGTCTGTCGGAGGCCGAGGTGGAAACAAGTAGACGAGTACCGGAGGTGGTTTTTCATGTTTTGATGTATTAATTATGATTTATGTTTAGTAGTGGTGTGGTGGTAATGGTGGTTGTAATTCACGAGTGTGGTACGGATAGTGTACTTGTAGTCATCTGACTGAAAGACTGTTATTGTTCGTTTATGTCCAGGAGGAGAGGTGTTGATGCCATCTCCCTATAGACTAACGAACAGACAGCAAGCTGATATACTCGTACAATCAAGAACATCAGAACTTGAAATAAGTAGCTGCTATTTTATATTTTCGAGCCACCATTTCTCTCTCAAACAGGTAGATGATCTCAGAACAGCCTACTTGTACTTGTACTTGATTTCAGAACAGCCTACTTGTTCCTCCAATTGGTTATATGATACAAGTACAGTGATGTGTTTTCGAGTAAGTAAAAAAGATACATCAACGAAGACTACATTATCATATGTTTATAAAATGAATTCATTAGGTAGCATTGAGAAGCTGTTGAAGCGGAAAATAGTGTTGACTGCTGTCAAGTTGAAGATGGTGACTTCTTAAGCAATGACACAAGAAGAAGGCTGGTAAGTTCGGTAGCCACCAACGATGGTCACGTTGGAGTTGACTCGGTAAGAAGCAGTGCCGTATCGTCGAGGAATGATTTCGCCCATTGTAGTAGTGGTAGTAGAGTGGTTGTAGTTGTTGTTTGATGGAGATCTAGAAGGGATGGATACTGGTATTTATAGACTTGAAGGATCGGGTTTTGGGCGGCTGGTGATACTCAATTGATGGTCCAAAAGCGGGAAGCTCGCCTATCGGGCGTGTTTCAGTTTCAGATCAACTTCAAAGCCATTGTTTTCTCTTTTTCCGGCGTCCTGGAAGCTTCCATACATCGGCAGTGCATGGGAGACCTATTGAGGTGGCTGAAAGAGGATAATCAAGTGACAGGTGTAGACAGTGGGGTAAATCAGCTGTCTTTTTACTTTTCCAGACTTGAATAATATTTCTGAGGTTCTCTTTTACTATTTTTGAGCCTGTATAACCCGTTTTTGCTCTTCCAGATCTCACCATAGGAGCCTTGTCAAGTAAAGCCACCACTAAATTTCACCACGTCAACTAAACAAGCTAAAGCAGGACACTCCCAAAACAGACACCTCAATAGCATGCAGATACTTGTAGATTGTGTACAAACGCCTGCCCAACACAGAGATATTGGTTTGATATTGACGTCAGACATGCACTGTTCGGTATCAAAACACTCGTACGATTCTCCTTAGTCGACTCCCGTAGACAGTGAAGCTCTTCCATCAGTCTATGAACTCCAAAAGCTGAAAACGCAGCTACTACCAGCTCAATCGCTTATTCGCGACTAGAAAAAAAAGGCGAGCCGTTTTATCTGGCCTCAATAACCCCTCATTACTCTTCTTTAGCTTGTATCACCGATTTAACCACCCCGTTCTGGGTCTTGCCACATTTCTGAGGGCATGCATAACGGGCTGTTTTTCTAGACAACCATAGGACGAAATGGAGATGTTTGAAATTTCTGCGCCAAAGACTCCAATGACAAAGAAAATACTACTGGCTGGATCTTCCCGTTACTACAATTCTCCTGGTACAGTTCTCATGCCAATGAGATGATTTCTGCGCTCATCTCATGGAGTTCTAGTCTTACCTGTTGAAAGCAGTCATATTACTTATACTCGTTCAACTATATGTGAGACTTACTTGGAGAATCTCAAGAAAACCGATCAGGAGAAGAGTATGATTATGTAATCGAACTACTATGATACAATTACACTGCTCAGATAGCTGTGGTAACTTTGCTGAGACGTTCAGATGCCTCTGGCATCTTCTTCTACGAAAATACATACACCGCTCAGATGCCTTCGGTATCTTCTCTACTACGATTCTCTGGTTTTCCTTAAATATACTCTATATCAATACTTATATCACTCTCGGACACCACTTAGACACCGTGGCCGGGTCGAGTGTTGACGTCAATGGGGTCAAAGGCTCGCTGAATAGGAGACTTGACGGTCTGGCCCTTGTAGTAGTTAATGGTGGCCTCGGCTCGCTTGGCGACACCCTCGGCGTTGAACTCAAAGGCATCGTAGACCTGCTGGAAGGGAGCAGAAGCTCCGAATCGGTCCAGACCAAACTGCTGGTGAGAGTATCGAGACCAGCCAAAGTCGGAGTAGACCTCGACGGACAGCATGGGGATGCCGTCGGGGAAGACGGTCTTTCGGTACTCGAGAGACTGCTGCTCGAAGGTGAACCAGTCGGGCAGAGAGATGACACCGGCCTTGATGCCCTTCTCGGCGAGGACCTTGACGGCGGCGACACAGATGGCAACCTCGGAACCGGTGGAAACAAGGTAGATGTCACCCTTGTCCTCGGAGATGAGCTGGTAACCTCCCTTGGCGGCCTTCTCGATGGAAGAGCCCTCCAGCTGGGGCAGGTTCTGTCGGGTCAGAGACAGAACCGAAGGAGTGTGGTAGTTGGTGATGGCCTTGAAGTAAGCGGCGGAGCACTCGTTACCGTCGGCAGGTCGCCACACAGACAGGTTGGGGGTGGCTCGCAGCCAGGCAACAGTCTCGATGGGCTGATGAGTGGGACCGTCCTCACCAAGACCAATGGAGTCGTGGGTGGCGACCCAGATGACGTGGTGGCCAGACAGGGCAGACAGTCGCACGGCTCCAGCGGCGTAGGAGACGAAGTTGAGGAAGGTTCCTCCGTAGGGGATGATACCTCCGTAGGCGTTGAGACCGTTCATGATGGCGCCCATACCGTGCTCTCGCACACCGTATCGGATGTATCGGCCGGAGTAGTCTCCCAGACCGGTGGAAGGAGGCTGGAAGTCAACGGCGTCCTTCCATCGGGTCAGGTTGGAGCCAGTGAGATCGGCAGAGCCACCAACGAGCTCGGGGAGAACCTCGTGGATCTTGGTGAGCACAATCTCGGAGAGCTTTCGGGAAGCGACGGGGGCGTCAGCGGGAGTGTAAGTGGGCAGAGACTTCTCCCAGCCGGCGGGCAGCTCTCGCTTGAATCGTCGGACAACCTCGGAGTGCTCCTTGGGGTACTCCTTGGCGTACTTGGCGAAGAGCTCGTTCCACTCCTTCTCGGCGTTGGCTCCTCGGTCAATGGTCTTGGCGTAGAGAGCGGTGGTGTCCTGGGGCACGGCGAAGGACTCGTCGGGGTTGAAGCCGACCTTCTCCTTGAACTGCTTGATGTCATCAGGCTTGAGGGGAGAGCCGTGGACGCCGTGAGTTCCCTCCTGCAGAGAGCCGTAACCAATGGTGGTGGTCAGTCGGATACAGGTGGGCTTGTTCTTGGACTTCTTGGCCTGCTCGATGGCAGCAGCCATGCCGGCCAGATCGTTGTTTCCGTCCTTGACCCAGATGACCTCCCATCCGTAGGCCTCGAGTCGCTGGGTCACGTCCTCGGTGAAGGCCACGTTGGTGTTTCCGTCGATGGAAATGTGGTTGTCATCGTAGAAGGTGATGAGGTTGCCGAGCTGCAGGTGGCCGGCCAGAGACATGGCCTCGGAGGCAACACCCTCCATCATGCAACCATCTCCGAAGATGCAGTAGATGTAGTTGTCAATGATGTCGAAGCCGGGCTTGTTGTAGGTGGCAGCCAGGTGGGCCTGGGCGACAGCCAGACCGACGGCGTTGGACACACCCTGGCCGAGGGGACCGGTGGTGACCTCGATTCCGGGGGTCTCAGCCTCGGGGTGACCGGGGGTCTTGGAGTTGAGCTGTCGGAAGTTCTTGAGGTCATCGGTGGTGATGTTGTAGCCAAACAGGTGCAGCAGGGCGTAGTGCAGCATGCAGGCGTGGCCGTTGGAGAGCACGAATCGGTCTCGGTTGATCCACTCGGGGTTGGCCGAGTTGAAGTTCATGTAGTAGTTCCACAGAACGTGGGCAACGGGAGCCAGACCCATGGGGGCACCGGGATGTCCGGAGTTAGCCTTGGCCACAGCATCAATCTGGGTTAGCGGATATTACGACAATTTGCAGTGCTGGCAATTCGCAGTGCTGGCAATTACTTCGCTGATTACAATTCTGACAAGCAGCAAGTCACCGTCACATGCGTGAGTCAGACTCGGCAATCTGGCAAAAGCCTGATTTGCAACGTGCAGTGCAGAACAAGGATCAGACACGCAATTGGTTGGTACAGACAGCGCATCGAATAATTATGCCCCATTGATCACAATTGACGTCTGAAATCAGTGTGTCTGAAATCAGCCCTCAATTGCAATTGCTCAATCAATTGAACAATCAATTGAACAATGGGTGAGTGATCACCTCGTATCCTCCACTCTCTCTTCATACTCACAGCCAAGGTTCGGATGGTGTTGATGGCGGTATCGTCAGTCTTTGTAAATTGGGGAGCCATTTTGAAAGATGGTGGTCTAGCAAGCTACCAGCAGGGTATATATAGCGGCCGACCCAAAGTTTTCCTAGCTCTTCCATTCGGTTCAATCCCAAGCCTTGTTCCCAGGGTAACCTTCCCAATCCAGAAACTTTGAGGCTTATACGACTCAAGCTTTTCGCAACCTCAGACCAGAGAGAGCTATGGGGACGGAGGTGACGTGGATCTGAGCGACCGGTGCTACAGAGGGGGCTGTAGGGTGGCATCAATTGAGCTATACGGGTGCTTATTAAGCGAGATTGACTGCCCTTTTTTGTCACATTTGCCTCCTCAACCACCCGCTCACAACAAAGTTGCTGATGCCTTATCGTGTCAGCGACATCGGTGAGTGGTAAGTACACTCAGTCAGCGGATAGTCAGATTCGAAAGTCGGCACTCCTAAACAGGCATCCGCCGGGCAGATTCGCTTTCTTTGTGTCTACAACTGAATGCTTCTCGAGAAAGTGTTCAGGGCTTTCTCCAGCGGTTTTCCACCACTCTACAAGTCGCTCTCAAACCACCGACCTCCGTATTCCCTCACTCGCCTTGCACCTGTTCCGTCCCCTGACGTCAGCAAAGTTCTGCCAGCAGTGTCTTGAAGAAGATCGCTGTATATGTGTGCTGTGGGCATATGCACAGAGATTGCTGTTGAACCGGCCGTGCGGAACCGCTTCTGCCCTTAGCCACCGACCGCACGCCTACCCAACCATCTGCTCTAGCACCAGGTACAACTGTTGTGCGCCCAACGTCCCAACACTAATTGTGCGCTGGTCTAGACCGTGATTAGTCATCGGCACCGTTGGGAGTGCATCTGAGAAGGGAGGAAAAAGGGAGCATCAGATTTGTGAGACAGACATGACGTGTTCAAAAGGGTTTTAAAGGGGGCAAGTGGCATGACGATGTGAATATTGGTAATATGCCATTTTCACAGGTACCACAGTACTCCCAGCCTTATGGCGATTCCAACGGTACCAACCACTTGGTGTTTTCTCTACTCTTCTCTTAGACCAGTTGTTGGCAAAAATAAACGCCCCCTCCAGCCAATGCAAAATTGTTCCGAAGCAGAGTTTATCCGACATGACGTCATCAGCAGGAGACATGTTCAGTGAGATCATCGAAAGCACGATTCGCAAAAAACGCACTCTGATACAAGCCATGCATCCCGATAAGACCCCTTTTCGCACTGCACTCGCCGGTTTTCCCGGAAGTGGATAAACTTCTCTTGTATCAAGTTTGTGCTGCCCAACTTTGGACCGAAAGAACTAAACTGTTTCTCCCTCCGTTTCCACCCTTTCCTCGCTCGAAGCAGGGATCTCAGCCCCGAGACTCTGAGCTAACGGCTCTTCCTCTCTTTCCGACTGCATTTACATAGCAACCGTGCAAAACCTTTAGGTTCTCGGGCCCAACGTACGAACCGTACTTGTATCGAGGAGTAGGAAGGGAGAAAAAGGGTGTTTGGTAATTGTTGATGGACTATTGGGGACGACTTTTCATCTTTTGAACTCTCCATCTTCGTAGACTGGCTGGTTGTTGAGTCAAGCCGTGTATTCTGTCACTTGTCACTATCTACACATCAGAATGAGATCATATTCATTCCAAACGCAGGGTCTCACTGCATTGTCTTGTTCATTGTCCTACATTGTCCGACATTGTCCCATGTCAAACTGCATTGTTTCCTTTCCGAGCCATTCTATACGCTGGCACTCTTTTAGAGTGAGTCGTAGTCCGTCAAACGGAACGTTGAAAGTACAGTGGACTCTGTAGGTGGTGAAGAGATTCTATTGAGGTACCGGTACACTCGTATGACGTAATCGACTGTGGAGAACTGGTGTCTTATTTATTACTACAAGTAACTCCTTAATACCTTCAGTATGAACTTGTGGCCATTATACTCGTACAGAACCCATTTTAACACAGCCACCAAACTCCACTGACCCACCATACCTTCTATATTCACATCTACTTACCCCCCACTCACCCTCACTCACCTCCACCTCCACCTACTCTGCATACTTATCGTTATCGTAGATCTCCCTGCACCTCCACCTAATAAGATCTTCCCTATGATGAAACCACATTAGCCTCTTACGGTGGCCCTACTGCGAAGTACTATTCAGTAGGAGCCTCAACTACGAATACGAGCACGAGAACTTGGTACACCTTACCAGTACATTCCCAATACTCCGTACATACATGTATGTACTGCTCTCCTACTATACACATCTACAGATACTTCTCAAAAACCCTACAAGTACGACAACCACCACGCGCTCGTCTACTCGTACTCGTCCACTCACATCCATTCATGCTATGTCATACACTAATGCATATGCTCGTTCTTTTCGGTAAACGTCCATCCTCCAAACTGCTTCTGCACACTTTCGCTGAGATAGTCGTTGGCAACCGAGTCGCTGGGCACCTCGCTGGTGAACTCGCGGTCAAAGTTGCTCGTGTCCGTGGCCGACCGCACGCTGGGCTTGAACGGCGCCGTGTATTTCTTGGCCATGAGCCGCTTCCAGTCAATCTCGTTGAAAAACGGATGCGCCTTGATTTCGGCCGCGCCGTTGACTCCCAGCCGCTTCTTGGGGTCCCGGTTGAGCAGCCCGGTGAGAATGCTGCGGGCCTCGCGGTCCATGTCGTCGGGGAACCGTAGAGGGTCGTTGAGAATCCGCTGGTACATCTCGTTGGTGTTTTCCGAGTAGAACGGAGGCAGGCCCGTGAGCATTTCGTAGAGCAGCACTCCCAGAGTCCACCAGTCCACGGTTTTGGTGTATCCGTGGCCCAGCAGGATTTCGGGACTCAGATACTCGGGGGTGCCGCAGAAGGTGTTTGTCTTTTCCTGGCCCTCCATGTTGAGCTTGCACAGCCCAAAGTCGCACAGCGCAATGTGGCCCACGTAGTCCAGCAGAATGTTTTCGGGCTTGAGGTCCCGGTAGATGACATTGTACTCATGCAGACACTCCAGCGCACACAGCAGCTCGGCCGTGTAGAACCGCGACCGGTTCAGATCAAACACCTTTTCGTTTTGCAGGTGGTGGAACAGCTCGCCGCCGTTGACGAACGCCAGCACCAGGTACAGCTTGTCCGGGTTCTGGAACGAAAACTTGAGCGGCACGATGAACGGGTTGTCGATCTGGGCCAGCACCGTTCGCTCCGCCAGCGTATGCGTGACTTCGGACCGCGACACGATCCGGGCCTTTCGGATCGTCTTTATCGCGTAGATCTGCTGCGTGTCCTTCTTTCGCACCTGCATCACCTTGCCGAACGAGCCCTTGCCAATCACCTTGAGCAGCTCAAAGTCCTTCATGGACAGCGGCTCGTTTCGGGTCGGCTTGTAGTCCAGCTTGAGGTGGATTTTGCCTGTTCCGGAAGACAGGGCCTGGTAGCCGTCGAACGACGACGTGGGGGTGAAGTTGGGGGTCAGTTTCACCGAGCCCAGGAAAATGTCAATGTATTTGGGGGTGGACGACGAGCGTTTGGACGACGACGTGTTGACGCTGCTCATGCTTCCGTTGCCTCCGATACTGCTGCTGAGGCCCAGCCCCTCCATCTCGCTGGGCTTGACCAGGCCGGCGCTCAGCTTGGCATACAGGTTGATGCTGAGCGGCTCGGGTCGCGACACGTCGAACGACGACTGGGCCTTCCAGATGGGGTTCTCCAGCGTGCCTCCTGTGGCCTCCAGCACCAGCTGTGTCTTGTCAAACTCCAGCACGAGGTAGACTGGAGGAGGGGTCATTCGTCGGGCCGACGACATTGTGTTGGAGTCCTTGACGAGCTGCTTTTCGGGCGCAAACAGGTTGGCGAACTTGGCGTAGCTGGGAGGCAGCGACAGACCCTTGGTTTCGACAATGTTGACGGTCAAAAGACCCGGCTTGAACGAGTGTGACAGATGGGGAGCTGGAGGAGCAGCTGGGGGGGGACACGAGGTCGAGGCCGAGGTGTTGGAGGACGAACCAGTGTCTCGCGAGTCTCGTGAGTCGCGGGGCGTGTAGCTGTGTGTGGATTCCCGGGACCACTCGCCACTGGGGGCCTTGCTGCTGGTGGACGATGTGGGGGTCAGCTTGGAGGTGTCATAGCCGCCCGGAGCGTTGGTGGAGACCGACGGTAAGCTCAGCGTGTCTCTCTTGGGGTTAGTGGGCGACTCCTTTATGGTGGCCGTGGAGTTGGACGACGGCCGTGACGAGAAGGCAGACAGGTGGCCTTCTTTGATTTCTGGGTTAGTACTAGTAGGGGAGGTACCCAGGATAGTAGGGCAGGAGAGGTCTCCTTACAAGGCGTGCTGGAGTAGATGGCTTGAAGACGTTGCAATATCGTTGTAGTACCATCTGGGTGGAGTGTAATGACTCCCTGCTAGTTCTCCTTCGTCATCTCCACTGGCTGTGTTCATCGAGATACGACATGAAACAGCTTTGAAACAGGGAGGTGAGAGGGTGAAGGTGAAGGTGAAGGTGAAAGGTGGTGAAAGGTGACAAAGACAACGACAACGACAGTGTCATTAGTGACATCTCATACCCTCTCGTTCACCAATGACTTCTCCAACCACTTCACCAATAACTCATGTTTGCACACCCACGTCACGACATCCCCACCCCTGATCCAAGGGCTCAAAAAAGCCGGAAATCGGCCGAAACACCGCTCCGAGCCTGGCCCGAGCGACACAGAACCACCGCCCGCCCGCCGCTTCGCACTCACTCTTCCACGTAGACATTGTGGGTCGTGTATGGTTGTCTATCAGGTGTTGATGAGCTAGTTTAGTCCACGTTTAACTAACGTGTTGCAGAGTCAGCTGCGGAACCATGCTGCAGCAACTCCGCCGGTAATACTCTCACACAAGGCAACACAACGTGTCAGCAGGTGCAGGAGCCTGCAGCGTCCGAAATGGAACCGCTAATGCCTCACCATTTAATGGCTCTCGACAAATGGATGGTCGCCGGGGGGCAAGATCCCACGTGAACCCCCTGCGGGATAAACGCAGTCACGTGATGTGCCGCCCCGCGGCGGTTACGTCATTTCCGGGAAACTAGCTGCCACTCTCCACCAGAGGCTTGTCTATAGCCGTAGCACGGCTCTATATGAGAGATAGCTAGAATAGAGACTGTACAGTAATATACCAGGGTAAAGTAGCGATAACGATAGCTGGGCACCTCGTTTTTTTGCTATATATTGGCTTGGCAGCAGGGTAACTGGCTCTGTACCTGACGTGCCAATACAGACACAATGGACTTGTCCAGAAAAATGTGCATCGAAAGAGAGCAGAAAAAAAAACGGGGTCTTCGTTCGTTCACAGCAAACGTATTATTAAGCATATCAGGCAGATCAGCAAGCTGGGTTCCATGTGGACTTTTCACGTGTTCGTAGAAAGGAGATGGAGAGTCGTTTGTACGAGTCTACTTGTAGTAAGTATGGACGTACAGATTACTCCGTACAAGCTGCCTTCGACCTACAAGTACGAGTACTCGTACTCGTACCATGGAATTAGTTCTCCTTCTCGTCTGTTATATTTAGCTACAGCTGAGTGGTTTGGCTTAAAAACTCCGTATCTCCGTCAATAACAGAGCTGGGCGTTAGCTGGCAGCGGGGCCGGATCCGTCACGAGCTGAGCTCCATTTTGAGCTCGAATATCGCCACTTTCGGCCATCTTCGCAAGTCGCTCACTTCTCCAATGTCTCGCGCACAAGTATTTTTAGACATGTTTTTATACATACTAATTCGGCCAAGCATGTGTCTCGATACACTTCAAAACAGACATAATAAAATGTCAATAAAATAATCACCGACCAGTGGGGATACGAGCAGATGAAAAATAAGGTCAAGAGGTTTTTGAAACATACACTTACAAGTACACTTACAAATATGAATAATCCTTAAACATGGTACAAGTACAATATAAGTAGTGACCACCCACACGGAAATGGTACAAGTACTCGTACTCCGTACTCGTACTTGTGTACTCAGGGCTCAGGGACAAACCCTTGCATCTGGAGACACTTTAGACCACTCATTTTCATGTTAACGTGCCGAACTAGCCGGTATTTTTGCACTGTAATACTGCACACGCTGTACAAGACCAGCATCCCCCTTGATACTTGTAGCTGGAACAAGAACACTCAATTCTGATTTCGTCCAAAAAACTCGCTGGAGAAAAGCGGACAGCCAACGGACATCACCATGACAACCATTGTGGACATCACGTGACCGACATAAGGTTGAACCTCACCTCGTCTTGCTGCCTGTGGGTTTGGGTAGCAGCACAAAAATGACCCTTGACTCGCGTGTCGCGTATCCCAAAGCGGCAAGGAATGTGAGCCATCAGATTAGGTAGCTGAGGTCAATGAGGCAGAAAAAACCTGGCCCAAAAAGGCACAATGTGGAAATAAAGGCGGAAATAAGCAAGAAAATAGCCCAGAAAGCAGTTTGCCCGGACACCACCTTCCAAACGTCCATATTTCTCTACATATTTCCCTCAAACCACATGTATTGTTTGTTAGGATGCTCAGCCGCGCATCAACTTTGTTTGTGCATTCTTCGCGTGTGGAATGTGTTTCTGGGGGTGGCTATAGTGGTGGTAAAAAGACGAGAAATGTATGAAAAAGTGCAGAAAAAACGGCAACAATGCTTTGGTATTTTCACAATTTTCCTCCATCTCTTACAACCCCCCAAAAAACACCTTCTCTAACCCCATTCCAAAGAAACTCTACAAGGGCCAAACTCTTGCAAACAATGCAGCATGCAGGCCGAGTGTATCGTTGGTGCTACACCTTCGTGGAGATAGATTGTTGGTTTCTGTCACTCTCTCGGCTGTCCTCTCTCGACCCACGACACACACTCATTTTCCACAGACAATGCACAACCCAGCAGCTGTGGCAGCGGCCTCCCGGGCGTACCCCACCGACCCCATGGTACAGCAAATACAGCAGCAGTACGAGGCCCAGCAGAATCAGCAAAACTACCCACAACAGACACAGACTCAGTCCTCAACAGGACCCACAGACCCCACGACCAAACGGCTGTCGCAGACCTCGACGTCGTCCAACAAAAAGACAAAGACACACATTGGGCCCTGGAGATTAGGACGGACCCTGGGACGAGGCTCTTCCGGACGTGTTCGTCTGGCACGACATAGCCACACGGGCCAGCTGGCAGCAGTGAAAATTGTGCCCAAGGCCGTGGTGGCGGACGCGGTGAATGCGGCCAACGGCGAGGAACACGGAGCCACGGGGCTGCCGTACGGCATCGAGAGAGAGGTGATTATCATGAAGCTCATTGAACATGCCAATGTCATGGCGTTGTATGATGTTTGGGAGAATAAGGGAGAGTTGTGAGTATCGAGAAGGGTAACAACCTATTTGTTGTGATAGGAGGAGGGGCAATTTGTTTGGTAGTGACAGTGCAATGGTACAGTGGTACATTGACAGTGATATTGATATGGGACATGTGCTCTGGGTGACCAAAGACGCGTTAAAGAGGAACTGGTGGTTGGGGGTGGTTTGGAGGTGGTATTGGAGGTGCTTGAATGCTCTAAGAGTTGCCTGACTGCTCTAAGAGTTGCTATATCATCTCCAATTCTGCCCTAGAGTGCTTCACCTCTTCGGCCTAGTATACTCTACGCGTGTACAGAAGGAGGGGGTGTGAGAATGGTTGATATGCCCTAGGGCTATTCAGGGCTGTTTTCAACCATTCCCCAATCTCTGTTCACTCTACATTGGTCCATTGCGTTTTTTTTTTTGAGGGTATTACAGGACTTGCTGAGTAAGCACAGCATACAGATTCAGCAGAGCGGTACAAAGAGAAAAGAAGGCAGCTTTAATCATGAGTCATTACAGGTTTTTTTGTTGACTACAAAAATGCCAATACCGATGTGTCTGCTGCCACTTCCCCATGATACAGCATTACCTGGACATACAGCTTCGGGGCCCCTTTTCCGAAGCCCAAAGCACCTCTCTGAAGCATCTGTCTGCTGTCTTTGGCTATATTTGGCTATATTTGGCTATATTTGGCTATCTTTGGCTGTCTGTCGCTGTCACTTTCCACCATCATTCTGTCAACACAGGCAGTGCACACTGTACATGCTGTATATGCATCCCTGTCTCCATGCAGGCTAACCATACACACCGTGTGCCAACATCTCACTGTGGAGAAAATATGCTAACCCAGATACCTCGTTTTGGAGTACATTGAGGGCGGCGAGCTGTTTGATTACCTCATCAAAAAGGGCCGTCTGGAAGAGTACGAGGCGGCTTCGTATTTTCTGCAAATCATCAATGGAGTCGACTACTGCCATAGATTCAACATTTGTCACCGAGATCTCAAGCCCGAGAACTTGCTGCTCGACAAGAATCGAAATATCAAGATTGCCGACTTTGGTATGGCTGCTCTTGAGACCGACAGAATGCTCGAAACTTCATGTGGATCGCCTCATTATGCGTCGCCTGAAATTGTAGCTGGAAAGACGTACCATGGAGCTCCCTCGGATATCTGGTCGTGTGGTATTATTCTTTTCGCGCTTCTGACTGGCCATCTGCCCTTTGACGACGACAATATCCGACGTCTTTTGCTCAAGGTGCAGACTGGAAAGTTCAACATGCCCTCGGAGCTGAGTCCTTACGCCAAGGATCTCATTTGGCGAATGCTGCGAACCGATCCCACCACTCGAATCACCATGGACGAGATCTTCCAGCATCCATTTGTGCGCAAATACAGCGGAGGCATGACCCCCACACATATCCATGCTCCGTCGTACGAGCATGTGGCCCGTCCGGTGGCCTCGGTCCAGGACATTGACATTGAGATTCTCAAGAACCTGCAGATTCTGTGGCACGGCGAGGACGCGGAGATCATCATGCAGAAACTGCTTTCTCCAGACGCCAACCCGGAAAAGACCTTTTACTGTCTTTTGATGAAGTACAGACACGATCACGCTGCCGCAGTAGCTGCCACTGCTCCCCCCATGCTGCAACAACAGCAACAACAGCAGCAGGAACAGCAGCAGCAGCAGCAGCAGCCTGCCATGCACAAGTCTCACAGCCAGCATTCGTCTCGCAAGCAACACAAGCGCAAGACGAGCCACAACAGCCACAGACTGGGCTCCCGAGGTTCCCTGGTGTCTGTTTCTTCGGCCCACAAGCGAGGTGTTTCGTTCACCCACGTCAAGAAACGGTCTCAGCAGAGCATCAGAAGCATGCGAGGTAGCGCCAGCAACTCGGTGGCTGCTTCTCCTCGAAAGCAGCCTCCTTCCGCAGGCACTGTAGGCACTCCAGGCGCTTCAGCCGGTGCTCCTGTCGCTTTCAACCCCTTCGTTGACGTTTCTAGAGAAACTAGCACAGCGAACACTGCCTACACAGCCGGCACCATGGCCAGCAGTACCAGCACGGCGGGAAGTGCAACTACAGCCACCACCACAGCTACTGCCAGAGCACAGGCGCCACCAGCTCACGCCCAGGCTGCTGCTCCTCCTTCTCGACGAGCACCGGCTTCTTCCGCTTCGGCCATCTCTTCTGCTCCCTCGTGGCTCACTAGATCGCCTCCTGCCAGCAGAGACGCTGACTTTGAGGCGTTCCTGGACTCGGCCTTCAACAAGCCCGTCAAGACCAAGAAGAGCTACGGCAGTCTGCTAGGCTCGCCTGTGGACGGCCGACGACATGTCACCGACCCTGGCAACTCGTCCATCGCCTCCAGAACTGCCGCTGCTGCAAACACTTCCAAGCGAGCAGTCACCATGGCGTACAACGACGAGTTCGAGTTTGAGCGGCCCATGTCGCTGTTTGACCCTCGAGAGGTTGGCGACGCACATGCTCAGCAGCCTGCCGGTGTTCATCGTGCCCAGACCATTTCTCACACCCACAGCCACTCCAGAGACCGGGCCGGCAACAGCAACAACAGCGATACCCCCAACTACCTGCCGATGATCTTCGAGGAGGGCGACCGGTTCGCCGACGCCATCGAGGAGGAGTTCCACCTCAACATCTCCGACAACACTCTGTCTGCTCCCTCCACCAACCACACCACCCCGATGCTGGGAGGCGACCGCAAGTCGTCCGAGTGGGAAAATCTGTTTGATTTCACTGAGCGAGGCGACCAGGTGGTTGTGGGCGACGACTCGCTGCTGGACATTTCGTTCCACAGAGACAACGAGGCAACTCCCGTGGCTGCGCCTCCTGCTGCTGCTCCTAACCACGGTGTCCGTGAGTCCACAGAGCTGTACAAGGATTTGCAGTTCCCCGAGATTCCTGCGGTTGACAGAGACGAGACTGCCGCTGAGCAGCCGACCGTGCCTCGAACGCAGTCCAAGATGAAGATTTCGGGCCAGATGCAGACGGACAACTTCATGAAGCGGCCGTCGTCCATGAACCTCAACAGCCATCTCAACGGCCAGAGCAACCTGTCGCGTCAGTCGACCACCGCGTCTTCTCAGCGACGTCCTCTGGTGTCTCGAGACATGAACACCCACGGTGCTTCGCCTAGAGAGATGGCCAAGCCCGTGAAACAGCTCCAGGCTGCTGCCGAGTTGCACGAGCGACGACCCGTTGAGCAACAGCAGCAGACTCAGCAGCACGTGCAGCCCCAGTTGCAGCCCGCTCCCGTCTTCCGAGAGAAGCCCGTGGTGTCTGCTCCTCGACGGCCTGCTCCTGCTCCTCCTGTCCAGGCTGTGGATGCTTCAGCTCCTCCTCCTACTTACGGAAACTCGCAGTTCACCATTCCTCCTCCTGTGCAGGCCCAGCAGCAGCCTCAGCAGTCCAAGTCGTCGCGAACCAAGTCGTTCATTCGACGGTTTGCCTTTGCTCCCAAGCGAGAGGCTCCTCCTGCTCCTGCCCCCAAGGTGACCATGATCCAGTCGTCTGACTATGGTGCTCAGGCCAACGCTCAGAACGTGCGACCTGCTCCTGCTCCTGCTCCTGCTCCTCAGGCTCACGCTTCTGTCCCCCACGGAACTCAGACAGCCTCTCACAGTGCTCACGCTCATGCCCAGGGCGCTCCTCAGGGAGGAGTCAACGCTACCGGCGACCCCTGGAACGTGACGCAGTCGTGGTTCATGAAGATGTTCTCGCGACCCAGCCCCGCGGCCAAGCAGCCTCCCCAGACGCTGTACTCGTCGCTCACCAGCCAGCAGCTGGAGGACGAGATTGTGGCGCTGCTGGCGTCGTGGCGCAAGTACGGAATCTCCAACCTGTCGGTGTCGCACTCGTCCATCAAGTGCCAGATTTCGTCGCGAAACGCGCTGAAGATCAAGTCGGCCAAACTGCATATCGACATTGGGCCTCTGCAGCACACCAACTCGTTTGCGCACTTTTTCCACGACAAGGGCTCGCAGGGCTCGTTTGCCCAGCTCTACGACCAGATCAAGGCCCACCTCGTGTCCCAGGGACTGCTCATTAACAACTAAACGAAGGATCCTAACTAATAATAGCTAATTAATTTAATGTATGATAATAGACAAGAAGGAAGTGTAGAGGATAGTATGTACGAGTAGGAGTACGGAGTACTCCGTACCGTGCAACTTGTTAAAGTACAGTACGTACTTGTAATAGAAATGATATATTATCAAATTATCAAATTACTAATTATACGAACAAGTCAAAACAGACAAATTGCAGGTTCCCGACTTTTAACCCTTTTTGGTATATAACCCTAGCGATTAGCTACCCTTTTAGGAATAAAACTGGACCTAATGGATGGTGGAATTTGACTACAAGTAGCTACTTGTACTCTGGTATTATCATTATTCGTTAATATTATACAGATGATGTCGGTGTGATGATATACAATAGTTGGTGGACTTTTCCGTTGGGCATTTGGGACTGGCCATGAGAAGTTAGTGAGGTGACACTCAGTTGAGATACTACTGAAGCCAAAAGAGACGCTGCTGTGAAATGAGAAATCCTTTCATTCACAGAAAATCCAGCTTGAATGGTCTCAAGTTGCATCAAAGCTCTTGGTTGGTCCATGTTCATCTTTGGACTGTGATGGTGATCTTGGGAGTTGTCTGCTGTGAACAAAAGTGAAATAAAAGATGCCGTTTCATCTGTTTTTGCAGTTCTTTTCTTGTGCTTAATGTCCTCCTTATTCGTCCTCCTCAACACCATACTGAACAGTGATCCACAGACTGCAAGTTCCACACTGCACCACAATCTCGTGGAACTGCACGTCCACGCCCTCGTAGTACGTCTCGTTCTTCTCCAAATGCGCCTCTGTCAAAATATATCCTCCTGCTTCTCCACATCGACAGGGCTTGTACCATGAAAACATGCCATCTGCGTCTTCTTTCTCCTCCAATTCCGTCAAATCAAAGACTTCGCTTCCAGGACCCTTTTTAGACCCCTTTGTGCCATTCTTCAAGCTCAGATCGTACTCTTTTTTGAGCCTCGAATTACTCAGACACGCGTACGCTGTTGTGATGGCTGTGATCTGGACTGATCCAGTGTATGCTTCTTTTTCCTGGAGTTTATCGGGGTGATTTTTCAAAAGCGCCTGTTTGTATGCGTTTTTCAGGTCTGCTGGGGTGAGTTCCGGGGTGTGAGGAGGCTCAGAAAGACCCAATATCGTGTAGTGGTTCATGGTGGAAAATGCAAGTTGATGGTGAAGAAAAAAAAGATTGAGTTTGGAGGAGGAGAATAGATGCGTCAGGGGTGCACTTGAAGTGCGCTTGATGGGAAAGGAGACGTTTCTTTTATTTGTATAAGTGAATACTTACATATAGGTCACTGTGGTGTTTCAAGTAATTGTGCTTATTTGTAAGCATAAACTATCTGAATCTTTCAATAATTATGAATAAGAATCAGATTAAATGCTTTAAAATTGACAGAAATTGTTGAAAAGTAACTACCCTTTATTTATTGATAACATACAAAGAGACATGTCTACATTCGAAGTGGTTCATCACATAACACTCTTATATCGTTAACTATTGCACTCACCTACTGTTCACTACTCCATCTTAAATAACAATTCATTAGTAACAATATTCCTACTCGTCCTCCAGAGTGCAAATGTCCTCGTCCTCGTCCTTTCGGAACAGGAAGGGCTTCATCACGGTCTCGTAGTAGGGAGGTCGGGGATCCTGGGGAGGGTTCTGGGTGTTGACCACATGGAAGTAGTTCTTGTACACGTCTCCGTCGGCTCGACCAATGGCCGAGTTGAGGAAAAAGTCGGGCACGTTGAACGCGTCGGTGTATCCAATCACGTCCTGTCGCACCTCCAGCAGCTGCTTTCGAATCTCGGCAGAAATGTACTTGAGTTCGGCGGCGGTGATGTAGCTCTCTCGCAGGAAGATTCCAGCCTCCTCCTCGACCGACCAGAAGGCGTACAGGTTGGCCAGCTTGGTGAGGGGCTCCTTGGTGAACTGGGTGCCCTCCTCGGCGATTCGCTCGTAGAAGTTCTTGACCATGTACAATCGGGTGTGGATTCGGGTGCACAGGAATCGCTGCTGAGACAGCTCCTCGTAGGCCTGGGCCACCGACAGTCCCTTCTTGGCCAGTGCCTCAAACTCGTCCGTGGTTCGGTTGATCAGGGCCCGAGAAACGGTCTCCCACGCGCCAATCATGATCTTGGGGTCGTACAAGTTTCGGCCAGCGAGCTTGGTTTCCCCAGCAGGAGCAGCAAGGTAGGCCGTGGGGCCTCCAACGGGCTTGCCTGCTCGAACGGCTCGGTTGGACTGGACCAGAGCTCGGCCGGCAGACAGACACAGAATGTTGTTGTCGCCCTCCCAGGTGCACTGGATGACCCAGTCCGCGTAGGCCCGTCCAAAGCCGTTGTAGGCCGAGTAGCCGTGACCTCCACAGGCCTGTCTGCACTGGTCAATGGTGTGGGCACAGGCCCAGGTGGTGATGGCCTTGACGCCGGCCGACACGGAGAAGAGCTCCTTGGCCTCGGCAATGGCCTTGGGCACGGCCTCCTGGTCCGACACGTCCAGGTTCAGCAGCATGTCCGTCACCTTGACAAACTGGTCCTTGACCTTGTCGGCGGTGCACTTGATGGCGTACGACTGGGCCATCAGAGGCAGCAGACGTCGCTGGTGGTAGGGGTAGTCGATCAGCTTGGTCTCCTGGCCTCCTCCGGCAGCAAAAGCTCGTCGGATGGTGGCGTATCGAAGCGCAATGGTGAGGAACTTTCGCGACGTCATGTACGAGTCCATGGCCATGCCGACTCGGCCTGCCAGAAGCGCTCCGTACGCCATCTGGGCCATCATGGGCTCGGTCACGTTGCCGTCGCTGTCCACATGGCAGTATCGCATCAGCATGTTTTGTCGGGGGATTCGCACGTGGGTGAACTGGATCCAGCCGTTGTCGGTGCCCTGTCGGCCCATTTTCTTGCCGCAGTCGCCAATGGCCACGCCGGGCATGAGGTTGTGCGACTCCACGTCTCGGAGCTGGACGACAAACGTCTTGACGCCGTGGTCCTCTCCGTCGACAATCAGACGGGCAAACACAGCCGTGTGGGTGGCGGTATCGGCAGCTCCGCCAATCCACCACTTTGTGGCAGCCACGTTGGGGGTGTTGATGACAAACTCGTCTGTGGTCTTGTCCAGGGTGGCAGTGGTCTCCAGACCCACCAGGTTACTTCCGTGGCCCAGCTCGGTCATGGAAAACGAGCCGTAGAACTTCTTGACGGACAAGGAGCCCTTCTTGACCCAAAAGTCGTACTGCTCGGGGGTTCCAGCGCCCTTGATGGCGCCTCCCCACACTCCATGGTGGATGGCGTACCGGGCAAAGGCACCCATATCAATCTGACTCAGCAGCATGCATCGGTACAGATAGGTCTCTTCGTCGTCGGTGTGCACGTACTCAATGAGCTTGGAGAGCCGCTTGAACGCCAGCTCTCGCGCCGCAGCCACGTCGGTGATGTCGTAATCGCCCTCGTTTCGAAACACAGGGTCTCGTTCGTACTCCATCATCAGCCGGTCCATCAGCTTGGTGTACTTTTCTCCGCCGTCGAGAAAGTAGGTCAGAAGCCGCGGGTTGAAGGAGGTCTGGTTTCGCTCCCGGGCCATTTCGACCGGGGGCTCGGTGAACGTGTTGAGGGGCGTTTGAGAGAGCATGGTGGTGTACCTGGAGAAGGAGACGGTTCACGGTATATATGTCGAGATAGAGTTTGCCAGTCGGATAAACGAAAAATATACTTTTGCGGGGGAGGAGGAAGATTGAAGGGTGGATAGTGGGGGAATGAGAAGAGATGGGGGGTTTTTGAGGCTGGGAGTCGGTTTGGAAGCCGCAAATTGCTATATTTACGTCTTAATATCCGGAAAAATGCGTGTCTGGAGCTGTTTTGACCAGTCCCCTTCTCCTCCACATAATCCTACCCCACACAATCCAAACCTTGTGCTTTCTCACGTTCACGTATCAGTAATCAAGGCAACGGAGAGTTGGAGGGGCAGTAAAGGGGCCGTTGAAATGAGATGAGTGGGTGGATTTGAGAAGGAGATGGGCAGATAAGTAGGGTAATTGGGGGTGTTTGAGTAGTTTTACGGACTCAAAACGGGACCTTTTCATACATTTTTCCGTCATTTTCCACCATTTTATCTTCCCTCATGCAAAGTCGGAGCACGCACTTTGCAGATATGCCGACTTCAAAGTCCCTTTTTCCACCCAAATACAAACCAGGAACGCCAACTGTTGCACAGCTATTAGAGTGTCGGTACAGTCTGTACCGGTAGCATTCCAGAGATTATATATCTTGCATTTCGGCAAGTGCAGAGGTCAGGAGTAACTATTGATAGAAGAGGTGATAGAGAACAGCACCAAAGCAACAGGAGACAGTTAATAAACAGCAGTAATGGATAGATATCATCGATTCACCCCAATTATCAACTTCCCGCCCTTCATCTTCTATTTCACACTCACGTCAACGTACCCCACCTCTCTCAACTCTGATTCGCACTACTAATCATTTCAGGCTAGCCGAGCTAGGCAAGCAGGGTGACAGATGTTGCACGTGCCAGAAGGAGTGCAAAAGGTGGCAACGATGGTAGGGAGTACTGGCAAGTGTAACACGAGTTGTAGTGTTTCGCCCCTTCTGCTTAGTCAGTTGATTAGCCCTGAAAGGTATTGGTACAAGTAGTCCATCCCTGTTACTAATCAGAGCTCTAGGGTAGCAGTCGCAGTGTACCGGTAGTTTAGAATGTGGGGTACTTGTAGTGATTGTCTTGAAGATACAATGGTATGTACGAGTACAGGAACAATTGAGAGTGCACAGGTGGTGAATAATGTACCACTGATGTCAAGATTATGGAATTGGTTGTTTGTAGGGTCAATGATACTCTTAAGTAGTTATTGTCTATTTATCTGAGTACACACCTGCTAGTGTCAGTTGACATACACCTACAGTACTCGTACGAGCAATATCAGTACTTCGTACTCATACCAGATTCAGTGTAAGCTGTAAAGTAGACTTCAGTAACATCACCTCTATAGTCAGATAGCTTCAAGTAAGATAGTTAAGCTTACGTTTACCATTGTTACTTGATACATTATCTATACATGCTCTGAGAGCTCAATTGAGAAGACGGAATTGATACTGGAATTGAAAGTCAGCTAGATCCTCGCTACGCTCGGTTCTAGAGCTTCGCACCTCCAGACTCAGCCACCTTCTTCAACTCCATGTTCATTCTCGCATAGTCATGGACCTTGTCATCGTAGAAAGTGGTCCACTCCAGACCGTAGGCCACCACGCCCGAGTAGTCCTCGTAGTTCTTGAAAATGCACTTGTTGTCGTTCACAACTTCGATTTCCATCGTGTGAACGCCCTTCATGACGGCATTGGAGTAAAAGTGGCCTTCCCACTGTAGCTTGGACTGGTCGGCATACAGAACATGGACCTCGATGGGATGGTGCTTCTTGCCGTTGTATCGGGTGTAAACCACCTCCATATCGTGACCCACCAGCCGCTGGGGATCGGAGGAGTAGTCGTTCAGCTCGCTTTCAATCTCCTTGATGAAAGTGTTCCACTTGGGATAGGCCTTGAAGTTGTACAAGATCTTGGAGACAGTGGCTGCCGATGCGTTGATGGACAATTCGGTGTAAACTCGAGTCATGGCGGTACTGTGAGGGTGTGTGAAGAAGAAATGGGTGATCCGAGCTTCATCACAAGCTCCTATTTATACGATTGCGGCTTTCACCGAAAGATGGGTGGAATTCAAGTCCAACTAAGCTTAACTAATTGACGAGGGATTGGAAGCGTTATAAACAGACGTTGAAAAGAGGAAAAAAGATGGAAAATGTAGAAATATGGAGGTTGTGGTAGTAGTAACAAAATGATATAAAAATCTCTACTACAGACATCTTGGTACCACCAAAATAACCCCCCCTCTCCATCTCTTCCACTTCACTCCAACTAAATCAACTCTATTCTGAACCTTCCTAGGAACCCTGTTTAGCGAGAAATATGGGGTGATGCAAAAAAGTAACGAGAGAGGTGCAAACCACTTGATCATATCGTTCGAGCGGCTGTCAAACCACTTTTTGCGTGCATTAAAGCGATTTTCGCAGATTTTCACGCTCAAAACAAGCGACAAACGACAAGAATTGCACTTTTAATCCCTCGCATATGGAATGGCGTTCAGAAATGAGAGAACACTACAACTAGGACAGTAGACACTGTAAAAACACTGGAAAATATGGAAAAAGGAGATCACACGAACATGAATTTTTCCAGTATTTTATCTCAATTATAAAAAAACCCCTTCAGTCTCAAAATCGCACCTCTATCATCACGTGCGATAAAGTTGCTCTTCTGCACATCAGATGCCTTGATTATAACTCAGGCGGCATGGATCAAGTGTTCTAGAAGCAGAGGCTGAAAGGTGGGTAGGGAGTTGGTCACGTGATTTGGGTAGTGCACACATGTGATACATCACGTGACCAAACTTCAGAGTGACACGGATTCTCTAAACAGTCCATGCCACCTCAACTACCACTACTTAGCCCTACTTGGCATTTACTTGGCATTTACGTGATGAATAATATTAATTTAATTTATGGGTTAATGCAAAAGCTCACTCCTCCGGATGCACTTATTACTATGTGCGGTAGCTGGGTAGACAAATACAAACGGTACCGTCTGGGCCGTTAGCCTGATGCGATGACTACTTGACCTTCTAAGTCTCTGTACTTGTAGTCTCCGTGGTCACCTCCTTACTCTTGATTCTGCTCCACATGCCTCCGAAGCCCCAGCCGGAGCTCTCCTTCTTCACGACTCTGGGAGTATTGGAGCTGTTGACCTGGTTGAGCAACAGTCTCGAGTCAAAGTTTCTCAGGCCGGAATCTGGAGTGGCTGTAGTGAAAGTAGCAGCTGCCGAGGTCGATGCCAGGGTGGTTCGTTGGAACTGGCCAAAGTGGGCGTCATGACCCTGGATGAATTCAGACTCAGGTCCTCCTTCGGCAGCCTCGGCCATGGAGAAAATGCTTTCGAACGACGTGGATCGCACGAGTTTGGCCTGGGCTCCGAGTTCTGTAGACAGCTCGGGGATGCGCGAGCACGACGACGGCAGCTTCTCGTCGTAGAGGTCCGAGAAGCGGTTTCGGAGCGTGGTTTCGTGGGACACAAAGTGCCGCAGTTCCTTCTGCAGATGCGAGGCGTGGCGGGTCGGAGATTCGTCGAAATCCGAGCCGTTGGACACGAACGAGTCGTCAAACGTGGCCACGTCGTCAATCACAGGAGTGGGGGGTAACGAGGAGCTTCGGGTGTGTTTCGACTCGTTGGCAGCGCTGTTTGCATCCCGTTTGCCAGGTCTGCTAGGCGTGTACAGCGTAGGAGTGGCCTTGAGAGACTCTGGAGTGGGGTAGTTGAAGGTGTCCATGTTGTGGGACGGCAGCTTGTAGTGCTGCATGTTGTTGATGCTCTTTCGGGGGGTGACAAACTTGTCGAGATTCGAGTTGATCTGGAACACCCGGTTGGCGTGGTCACGTGGCGAGATGTTGTCGTCTTCGGACTCGTCGTCTTCCCGCAGCAGTTCTCGAGACTGCTTCTTCAGAACAACGTCGTGCTTGTCCAGCTGTTTCTTGAGATCTCGCACTTCCGAGCGGGTGGCCAGCAGTTCGTCTCGAAGCACGTCCGTCTCGCTCTTCTTGTGGTTCAGTCTGAAATCCTCGACCAGCGTGTTTCCCGAATCAACGCTGTATCTGGTCTTGTTGGATCTCAGAGAAGCCATGGACTTGGAGGCCATGGCGTCCGCGGCCTGCTGTTCCAGCGTCTCGTAGTCACGTGCCAGGCGTTCCAGCAGCATGTCTGTCTTTCTCCACCGGATCTGGGCGGCCTTTTTGTCCTGGTCGGAGGTGTGCAGTTCGTTTTGCATCGACTCTCGGACCTGTTCCAGCAGCTCCAGCTGGTTCTCGAGAGACTCGGTCTGCAGCTTGACCCGGGTCATTTTCGCCTGGTATTTGCGCGACTCCTCGAGCTCGTGGTTCAGAGAGTCGATCTGCGAGTCGCTGACGGCCAGCTTGGCCGACAAGGTGGCTATATCTGCAATGAGGCCCTTGTTGTGGGCCAGCATGGTATCGTTTTCGGCATGCAGAGAGGTGACCTGGCCGTTGAGGCGGTCGATCTGGTCCTTCATGACGCTCACCTGGGTAAGCAGTGCCTGTCCGACCTCGGCCGACGTTCGGAGTGTCGCTTCGAGCTGGGAAATGTGTTTCTGGGCGTGGCAAAAGTGCGTGCAGGTAGACGAGCCACAGCAGCACGAAATCGTAGTTTTATGTGGAGAAAGGGAAGGCAGGGCTACCGTCTTGATGTTCATGAGGCACAAAAGAGTGGGTTCAAATAGAATGGTCTATTTGACTGAATGGAGTAGACTGAGACTTGAAACTCGACTGAAGACTCAACTGAAGACTCGACTGAAGACTCGACTGAAGACTCGATGAAGGAAAGTCGCTAATGAATGAACAGGTCGTATGTGGCCTATCTCGTCGTATTCGCTTCTGTCGCAAATGAATGACTGGTCGTAAGTCGTTGTAATCTCTCGACTTGTCACGTTATCAACGGTGGTGGTGGTGGTGGTGGATGCAATGTAACAGACAGATATGATGCACGGAGTCAGGTGTGGTTCAGCCCCAAAAAACGCGGGCTCAAAAGCGGTAAAAATCGAAATAGTCCCCCTCGTCTCGCCAAAAACGCCGTCGCTTTTTTCTCAACAGATCTCCAAAGGTATATAACCGGCTAAAAGAAGTATCTAGGCTCGAGAATGCAGAGCCAAATAGACTTCAGCCGTGGGGGAGAAAAAGCCGGATAAAATGGGCTACAGGTGTGGTAGAAAGAAGATGAGTAGTTCATTGGAATAATCAAAACCAGGGGATCATTTCTATATATCTATCATCCATTTCCGTCACCTCCAGAACCCACCAACAACCCCTCCTCGTCTACATTCCAAGCCATAAAGTAAACTCACAGTTGACAAAGAAACGCACCAAACACACGCGAATACTGCGCCATATAGGTTTGAGAAAACAACATGCAAGAGGCAAAGAGTGTTGATGTTACAATTGCAAGGCTGAGGAAGCTGCTTTTGTGTCTGTCTCTTGAGCCACTCCCCAGATTATTCACCACCCCTTGATCCAGCCCAGATATTCTAATCAAACTGCACATGCACTAAAAAACGTGACCACACGAAGATGGATTAAGTTAATTAGAAGTATAGAGGAGGCTGGGCGGATCTATAGACAAGAGTAATTCCAGGGTAGCGGAAAGCTGAAATTAGAATCGAATACAAGTCTTTGTGCGAGTATCCGTATGTACATACAAATATCCGTACGAGTACTTCGTACTTGTGTAATGTGAACGTCAGCCGAAACTATATGGATCAGAGTTTTTGAACAAGTTCTGGAAGGTGCACAAGTTGCTGAGTAATCAACCAAAATTGATTATTCATAGTCCATATTATAGCCACGCTCAAGGGGAGCTCAATGGTAGTCTTAGATTCCCGGAATCTCCTCTAGTCGCCCCGTTGGAAGCCGTTCCCCTTTCTATAGCTCTGGTCTATTGCAAACCTAGCTACCCGCAATAAGCAAAGCGGATCAGAGACAGAAGCACGGGTTGTCTTGTATTCTAGGAACCGAGCTTACAGCAAAAAACAAATGCCGAATCGAAAGCGAGAGAATACGAAATACGAGAGGAGCTGTCGGTGAGACGTGAGGTGTGTAGAATGGAGGGCTAAGGGACTCTGAAGAAACCAACACTCGTGTCCTCTTATTGCCTCAATGGTCGTTTTGACAGGGTCCATACACCCCTCGACCGGTAGCGGACCACCCTCGTCTTGTTTAGCGTGTTTTCACGTCTCTTTAGCACCAAACTAAAAAAAGTAGAGAGAACCCTTCCGTCGATCAGCACGCGACCTGTTTTGGTGCACGTAGAGTTAGGGTTGGGGGTTGCTGGGGTAATGGCTCGGTGGGCAGAAGAGGAGGGTAGAAACGGATATCACAGTGAGATTTATCAAGTCTCCACGATCACAACAGTGTTTTCAGATTCATTTTTGGCCCATTTTTGACGATTTTAGCGACTTTCTCTTGAGTCTGAGTCTGCAGAGTCTGACGGAGATATCGGAGCTTGGACGATCACAAGGGGAATTTTTTGTTTCACATGGACTGGAGTTTGAAGGGGAGAAAGGTGGAAGGCGGGAGAAGAGTGGTTTTGGAAGTGCAAAGGTGAGGGTGGTATGGTATCAATGTCTGTGGCTTCTTTATCAAGAGTCATTAAGTACATACTTAGTAATTAGTTCAACTAGATCAAATGATTACTAAATAGTCGTGTGAGCACCGGACTACTTGTATATTTGTTCCATCAACAATTGAGAGTCACTCTTTCGAACAATGTGAATTTCCATCTTCGTAATCTCTATCTGTTATCGTGAGACTTGAATGGACTAGAGAGTCTTACGTAAGCACATCTAATCACTCTAACAAAAGTACCATTAATATCACTCACAAACTACTTGTACTTGTACAATGAACTAAGCTCCCTAAAAGTATCTCAGTTTGAAATGACATCTCTATCTCCAAAGGCTGTCTATCTGATTAAGAAAAGAATATCATCTAGTTAGTCCTAATAGTTACAGTACCAACACCTATTGGAGTATTCATAGTAGGGGAATCTCAATTGATCAAAAAACTTCCTAAAAGACTCGAAGAGATGGTGGCTACAGAATTGAAGCTGTGTCTCTACAAAATTGAAGCTGTGTCTTATCTACTTCTCTACAACTTGGAGCTATAGCTCATCCGTTTGTTGCAACATAGATAAGTCTACATCAACCATCAGACGTTCCACAGTCAAGCAGAACAAATGAAGATCATCCTGAACTTGTCCAATCCACTACAAGTAAATCAAACCAGAAATTCACATAATCCCTGATAACTAACCTCAATCCCTGTGCCAGTTCTATACAGCCTCAACATACCCTTGAAGAAGCAACACAGTCCTTCCCAGCACCCAAAGAGTCACCACATATATCGAAACAGCCTTGAAAATGAACAAGACAACATCCTATTCTCAGTATACAATCTCCTTCTATATCAACCACACCCTCCTCCCCCTCGCTTACATAAGCCGATAAGCTTTTCTGTATAGGCTCTGGACATGCATGGAATCTAAATAATCCAAACCTCCAACTTTTATTCTCCGTTTCTTTCAGCCATACACCATGACCGAATCGATAATCAGCGGCGTTTCTTCGGACCCCAGTCGGCTGGAGTTCTCGCTGCAGAGTCCCGCTCTCTGTTTGGCCTGGAACAATGACGCGCTGGTGTACGGGTACAGTCAAGGAGTGACGGTTTTGACCCGCAAGCCTCGGGTTTTGGGCAATGTTTTTGCGTCCGAATGGTCCTTTGCTCCCGTGGAGTACCATTTGGGGCTGGCGTGCGAGCTGGTTGCCACGTCGGGCGCTTTTATCGCTGTGGGACACGAGGACAACACGATTTCGCTCATCAACACCGCTCAGGAGGACAAGATTAAGACGACCGACGTGCAACGTGGCCACTACGACTTTGTGAACGGCCTGGATGTGAACGAGGTCGGCATGGTGGCGTCTGTGGGCGACGACCGACAGCTGCTCATCTACAACACCAAGCTGCAGATTGTGCACAAGATCAAGCTGGACGGTGCAGGACGAGCAGTCAAGTTCCAGGAGGACGGAGGACCCCATCTGGTGGTGCTGGAGGGCTCGAACCGGCTCAATGTCTACGACTGGGAAAAGGGCGTGCTTCTGTACACCGTGTTCTCCAACGATGTGGTTGGGGGCTCGAAAAAGATTGGATGCTGTGGACCTCCAGCAGCAGTCAAGGCCGTGGCTCTGACGGTGGGCCAAAACCACTCGGACGAGCTCACAGTGCTTGGAAGCGGCTGGTGGAGAAAATACTCCAGTGCCCAGCTCCAGGGAGGAGGAGGACACACGGTTCCCAACAAGCAGGGCGAGCTGTACGGCACTCGACAGCTCAAGGGCGCGGTGTTCACAATCAACAACGACACCGCCGTGGTTGTGAGCGACAAGAAGGCGTTTGTGTACTCTCTGAGTGCCGAGAGCGTCAAGGAGATTGCCTGCGACTTTGTTTCGGGCGTGGAGGCAGCTGCAGTGAGAGCCAAGGGCGACTTGGTTGCTGTGGCTGGAGGTCGAGGACTGGTGTTGCTCAACACCGGAGCCGGAGAGGGTGAGGTTGTGAGACGATAGGGATGATGGGTGGATGGAGAGACATTGATGAGATGAGATTACGATCTGACTACATCAGACTGTATATAGCCATGCCATATAATTTAATCATAGATAATGAGAGAGGGGAGGAAGTAGGTGTTTATTGTTTGATTATAGATACTAATCATGGCATATTCAGGGAATATTCATTGTTCATTGTTAAGTATTCATGGCATATGTATATTCATTACTCATGGCAATTGTATGTACAGTATGTACTATTAATGAGACTGCCATTCAGTCTACCGGTACTCGCAAATCACTTCTGTATAACCAATGTCCTGTTCCCTTTATTCTAGTTCATGTCTATTCATTACCATTATATACTACCCTATCTATGTGCAATCCTTCACCCCTTCAACCCTAGGCCGGGGAATTACCCTCAGCCCAGTCCACAAAGTACTTGAGCATCTCCTCGGTGACTCCTCGTCGTGCGCCCTTGAGAACATGGTCAAAGTCCTTCTTGGTCACCTCCTTGGCGTCTTCGTCCTGAGACATGGCGTACAGACCCGCCTCTTCACACAGCGCCACGATTTCCGCGCCAGTCATGCCCTCGGAGGTCTTGGCAATCTCGTCCAGGTCCACCTCCGAGCCGAGACACATGTTCTTGGTTCGGATCTTGAGAATCTGCAGTCGGGCATGTTCGTCAGGGGGACCCACATACAGCAGTCTAGACAGACGACCGGGTCGCATGAGAGCGCTGTCGATCACGTCAGGTCTGTTAGTAGCTGCCAGCACCATGACTCCGTTGAGCGACTCGATTCCGTCCATTTCGGTCAGTAGAGACGTCAGCACTCGTTCTCCGCCGGCTCCTGCCTCAGAGTGGCCTCTAGCTGTACTCAGAGCGTCAATCTCGTCGAAAAAGATGATGGAAGGAGCTGCGGCTCGGGCTTTTCGGAAAATCTCACGAACTGCCCGTTCACTTTCTCCAACGTACTTATTGAACAGCTCGGGGCCCTTGACAGACAGGAAGTTGAGTCCAGACTCGTTGGCCAGAGCCTTGGCAATCAGCGTCTTGGAACAGCCCGGGGGACCGTACAGAAGCACTCCTCGAGGCGGCGTGATGCCGAGGTTCTTCATGGTGTCGGCCTTGGTCAGCGGCCACTCCACCATCTGTTTGAGCTTCTCCTTGACTCCAGACTGGCCGCCAATGTCGCTCCAGGTGGTGGACGGCTTTTCCAGGAAGATTTCCCGCATCGCCGAGGGTCGAACGTCGAGTAGGGCTCGTTCCAGGTCGGGCATGGTGACTTCCAGACCGGACTTGACGGCGTTGACGGCACTTCCGTGCTCCTCCAGACCTCGGTTGATGGCGTTCATGACTCCTTCTCGACACAGAGCGCTGAGATCGGCTCCGACGTAGCCGTGGGTGATGCTGGAAATGTACTGAATGTCTTCCTGCGACATGTTATGGGGCATATCTGCCATCTGGATGCTCAGAATGCTCAGACGAGCCTCGGCATTGGGAATGCCAATCTCGACTTCTCGATCGAAGCGGCCAGCTCGTCTCAAGGCAGGATCAATGGCGTTGGGCCGGTTAGTAGAGCCCACCACGACGATTTTAGCCGAGGCAGACTGCGACATGCCGTCCATGAGCGTCAGAAGAGTGGCCACGACACGTGACTCGGCCTGACCCGACTCGTCGCCGTCTCGTCGGGGCACCAGGGCGTCAATCTCGTCAATGAAGACGATTGCAGGCTGGTACTTTCTTGCCTCCTCAAAAATGGCTCGCAGAGAAGACTCCGTTTCGCCGAGGTACTTGGACACGATGGAGGGTCCGTTGATTGTGAGCACGTGTGCGTTCGACTCCTGGGCCACGGCACGCAGCAGCATGGTTTTTCCGGTTCCAGGAGGACCGTGCAGAAGCACTCCTCGAGGCGGCGAGATGCCAAACCTCGAGAAAAGCGACGGATGATGAAGAGGAAGCTCAATGGTCGATTTGAGCTCGACAATGTGTTGATCCAGACCTCCAATGGACTTGTAGGTGGTGGTTTTGGGTGTTTCCCAGAGGTTTCGCGGGGAGACTACCACCTGGATGTTCTCCAGTAGAAACAATGGAGACCAGTAAGAAACCTGACTTTTGAGCTCATTTTGTTCCAACGAAAGAGAGTCGAGATCTGTATCGCCAACATCGGTGACTGTAATGTTCACATACTCTCCAGATTCCAGCTTGATCTCCATACTGAGTCCAGGAGAAACCATGGCCAGTTTATTGAGATCCACGGTAGTAGCCTCGATCACCTCCTGTTCCGAGGCGTCAGGCGTGTTGATACGCACACTGACGACACTCGCAAGGTCCATTTTCACCTTGTATCGCTCCACCTTGACTCTATCTCCATACAGTAGAGCTCCTGCGTCCTTGAGTCCCGCACTCACAGTGACTACATTGGTGTCCACCAGATCGGGGTCTTCCACAGCCTCGGGAATGGCACACACGGTTCCGCCGACTCCCCGGTCGCCCTCGCGGTACACAGACACAAACTCGTTGTTATTGAGACCCAGAGCCTCGAGAATCTTGGGATGCAGTCCGATCTTGTAGATGTTCTTGTTATGCGAGACCTGGGCCTGGGTTTCGCCCTGGGGACGAACAATGAACAGATCGGGGATCTTGACGGGCTTTTCCTTCACGTCGCCGTCCTCTTTGGTCGAAGACGACTTTTTCTTGCTGGTAGACGAGCTTTTGGGCGCCATGGTGATGATGATAAGAAAAATTTAGAAGGGTGCATGAAATTTGCATGAAACTATGCACGAGAGTTTAATGACAAGGCGGGGAGACGAAAGTGGTGGTGGAGGGATGGTAACAAGAGATGGTGACGTTATGGGTATCGATTATGGGTATGTTGGATGTGGCGAAGATGGAGGAAGTGTCAGATTTGAGCTGTGGTTGATGTAGAGAAAGTTTGAAAGAAAAGTGCTCTGGAGGGTGAGGGAGGAGTGATGGAGAGATATGAGTTAGATAGATTGTTTTCTACATCATTGAATGGTATATGTACCAAGTTTCAGAGTTCTATTATCACTATTGGCTGACTTTCATGGGTCTTCTCCTCATAGTGGCAAAACACTCTGTTTGCATGTCTGCTAAAATTTCACCCCAAAATAACCTAATCATGAGATCTCAACGGCAACAGCCCTTTAATGATAAATAATAATGTCATTTGTCTATTTACAGTGCATTTCTGCTTTTGTGGTCCAACAAGTGATGGAACCTGTTTCTATGTCCTTTTTCCAACTTCAATGTCCTGTGACATGCTCTTCCTAAGACCAAATCCTCACTTGTACATACTGTATGTATAGCAGATTTTGCTTATCGCTACTTCAAGTGACACACAGTAGTCACGTGTGTAGTAGTTAAGGAGTAGGCCGAGCAATCCATAACAGCTTCATTTTCACCTTCCTGTACCTGCAAATGTGCGTATGACGACACAGGATTCATCCATATCCTTCCTTTGTTCCTCTTCTATCCAAACCTGGTCCGCATTGTTGAGCAGCATCGCTTCCTTCAGTTTCTATCATTTCCTTCGTTTCGTATCGCTTCCTTCGTTCACTTCCTTCGTTTAGTATCTTCCTTCGTTAGACCAAATTCATCATACCGCTTGTCATGTATCCTTCCAGAATCACCTCATGAACAAACTCCTCGGCTTTTGCGGCTCCATGCTCAAGATGAATGCTGGCAATCAGCGCAAACAGCATCTTTGTAGCTGCGTGGGTATTATGTAGCTGTCCGAACTGTTGTTTTGTCGAGTCAGCCTCTTCAGATAGCGGATCATATAGAGACTGGACGAGGTTTGTGTTTTTGACAAACGCCATGACCATGGTTTCATCTCGTGTCAGTCTCTCTGCCAGTCCACTTCGACACAGGTCGAAATTCATGATGTTGGCCTTTTTTCTGCTCCAACTCGGGACTTTGGACAAGTAGCTGAAAACAGCGAATTTGAATGCATTTTGTCCGAGCAGCACCCGCGAGTTGGTCGCTCCGTAGCCCAGGGTATCTTCGATCTCCGTTTTCTGCTCCTGAAACGGCGTACCTATTCTGTGAGAGCCAGGAGCCAGGGTGTGTGAGATGCACAGCAGTTCTCTGATGATGGCTTCAGGAAGCTCGAATTTCGGGCCGATGAAATCCTGCACGTAGCGCACCGAGTCGATGTCCACCGTGACCATTTTGAGCTCCAGTAGCGAGTGCACATCGGAGTAGAGAATGTCTTTGATGGGTGAGAGCGGCGAAAGTCTCGTTCTGTATGACGGCTGGGTGTCTGAGGTCAGAAAGTGGCTGCATCGTGTCCAGCGGGCCGCGTTGTGTGATATGAGGGGCTTTTTGTGCACCAAGAGGCGCCTCAGACCTCTTAATGAATGCATGTTGTGGAGAGTGAAATTTGAGATGCGATGCTGAAATATGGAGATTGGAAATATTTGAGTTTGACGAGATGAGAGATTGGGGTGAGATGGGGGGGGGTGTTATAAATGGGTATTGGAAGTAGGGAGGGGGTGGGAAAGGGCTTCATGGGGTTATTTGGACGGTGAGTAATTGATTTAAATATTCGTATACTCATTTTCAGTCACTTTATACCATTCTACAGTGACGTACTCTTCTCAACTACTTTTGCCCTTGTAGTTGATCTTTCCTCCCAACACCAACAAACTCCTGCATGGTGTCAACTAAAGAAACCTCTCAAAACAGTCCTTCAAACTGCCCCAAAGTGACCCAAAATCCAATTTAAAAAGCTCCCACATACTCCAAATTTCACCGCCAATCCACTACCACCCCCCTCACCCACTATTCAACTCTCTATTTCCCACCCCCCAATCTCCAGATAACCTCTCACACTGCATAATTTTTCACCCATTTTCTCTCTTTTCTCTCCCAACTCGCGAGGGTTAGGTTTGGCTCCCCCTTGCAGCCTTAATGACCAGCCCTCCCTTTACACTGCAGCGAAATTAGCCTCCAGCCTGCCCCAGACGCGTCTCCCTCCTTTCCTCTCTCCTCCACTCTCTCTTATACCGTCTCTTTGGTCACCACATAGCATCTGGGCACCACGCCGTCTTCTTGCTACAAGTACCGCCATGACTCCTGCTACGCCTCCGCACAACCACAGGGAGCTCGACACTCCTCCCACGCCTCGATATGGGCCCATGGAGGACTCACCGCTGAGAAAGAAGCCAGTGTCACGAGTGACTGATGGTTCAGCCAGAACTAACAGCCACAAAACGCCCAATCGACACAGAACCACAAAGGCTCCCGCTTCTGTGTCTCGCATGATGCTCACGCCAGCTGATACGCCCATGTCGAGCAGACGGACTCCCGTGGATGTGCTGGAATCGACGAAAAAGACAGGCCGGGTGCTTTTTCCGCCAGCAAACATCGTCCAGGCCGGCTCCGGACGAGTGCGACACCACACACATACCCCCACAACGCCGCGGACGTCTTCCCGGGTGCGCAAATCGACCCACAAACACCTGCTCAAAACCAAACCCCCGCAGCCGCAGTTCACAATCTTCTCCGACGCAGCAGCCGCCAAGGCCGAGGCCAACGGCGACGATCCGTTTGTGTGTCCGGATGCCCCGAAATCGCCGAGAAAAGTGGCTTCGTTGACCCACCCGCACACAGACAAACCGGACCCGTCGGTGCCCGGAATGTGGTACAACTTCCGAGGCAAGAAACACTACCGGCCGTTCAAGAAGGGCGAGGGCATGGACGTGCAGCCCAAGGTGCTTTTCAAGGAGGAGCTGAGTAAAGTCGTTATTCAAGAGACTGATGATCCTTTCGGAGGGGGTCCTATTGGAGGACAGGGAGAGGGTAAGGGTGCATCTTCTGAGGTTCTGCCTGACACGTCAGCAGGAGTTGCAGAATGTGACGACCCTGAGAGGGATTCGGAAGCTGAAACAGACGAAGATGCCGACCCGTTATCGTCCTTTTCCGAGGAGATTGCCAGCTTGAGCTGATGAGCTGATGGTACGCGGAAGTATCGTAGCTAGACATTATTTATTGGGAGAGACATGTTGGAGGAAAAAACAGAAAATACCGGTATAGCATGATTAATATATGGTAATAGGCCTGTACAACACAAGTACATACGGAGTACTTGTACAAGTAAGAGGTTTGTATAGTACCCACAGTAGGAGTGCTCAGATTAATAAGCTAAGATGAGTCAGATGAAAGATGACGGTAGTTATTTGGTCACGTGACTATTTGGTCATACACTGGTTATACAATATGGTCTTATCACCACCTCTTCTCATCTCATCTCATCGCACATGCAGGCACCAACAAGGGTAGGGTTCGGTTGGGGTTTCCACGGTAACGGGGTTGCCCCGGAGATACGGTGGAGAAGGAGAACGGAGATATTTAGTCAATTGAGAAGAATCCAGGTTGTGGAAGATGTAGATGGTTGTCCTGGGTTAGTAAGGGTAGGGGTGGTTTAAGGTGCACGAGAGTGAAGTGTGAGAGTGAGAGTTATAGAGTGAATACCGATGTGAAAGTACAAGTACAAGTACAGTATGGTCATCTGAGTACATAGGTGAATAAGTGAATTTGGATAAGGGAAATCACGTGCAATGATTCATATACTACAAGTACTTCTAGCGCCTTCTAGCTCCTCTCAATCAATGTAACATGGCTCTGCTTGTAATCAGATGTCTGGGGAAGTCATAGGAGAGAGTTATGATAAGTAGCAGTTACGGTCGTTGAAAAGATAGGGAGTTTTTGGAATGTGCCAATTGAGTGAACAAAGAGGTTTGAGTGCAGTCTGAGTGCCAAGAAGTTATAGCCGTTCGATGAGGTATCTGTAGATTGGTGTTGGTGTGTGTAGATCAAGTACTTGTAAGTAAAGCTAATTAATCATTGAAGTAATATTCATGAAAATCGAGGTGATACTTCTCTTTTCT
The DNA here is from genome assembly GCA_001600535.1 of Yarrowia sp. JCM 30696. Classification (NCBI taxonomy): domain Eukaryota; kingdom Fungi; phylum Ascomycota; class Dipodascomycetes; order Dipodascales; genus Yarrowia; species Yarrowia sp. JCM 30696. The sequence continues at coordinate 1,602,501 of BCKG01000001.1, read as the reverse complement.
CTAGACTCACTAACAGCATCTCTTTCAGGTCTCTTCATAGCTCCAAAAGTATTATCATTCAACGGCTATTGTTCCCTGAAAAGTCCACAGACAATTGTTCGGGTAAAAGTACTTGTGTTATAATGAGCAGTGAGTTTTTGACGTCGTTTTCTACATTACCACTCAGTCATAACCTGACTCCGCCTGGTCAACGCGTCTGCGACGTGACATGATCTGCGGTGTGTTAAATACGGCCAGATGTGGCCCTTTTCAGGCGTCAGGCTCCCTTGCCCACAATTCTGCCACACTAGCTTGATTTCGTCCGATTAGGCACTTTTATTTGCTCTGTTCCAGTCGCACTGGTCTTTTTTTCGCACTATTTCTCCTTCCATGACTCCAACAATGCCCTGCAGTTATTAGTCTTGGTCAAGTGGAGAACACAGAGAGGGGTGGCTAGTAGACGTAGTGGCAAGAAGTACAAGAACTTGTAGTGTGATTACAATAACAACACTCTTTATGTCATGTCCAGTGTCAAATTATATATATTCGTACTCTCATCTCCCTCTTTTCTCATCCTCGTCTCCACCTCATGACACAACCATAACTCAACTGATATACCGTTGCTAACCTTGAGTGCAGATCGACTATTGTTTCTTGATACACGTCACCAGGAGAAGAGGAGAAGAAGCGAGTCCGAGCATTCACAGACGAGACTCAGACACAGACAACACACTTGTCATCCAAACCCTTGGTCATCTACACATCTCACCTCTCACCTTCTTTACATCACATCTCACACCACACACCACACATCACCACCACACACCACATGGACGAACTTCCGTCTCACGAGCCGAAAAACCGGTACAGTCGCTCGTCCAGCATCGGGTCGCCCGCGGACGCGCGATATGCGCCTCCTTCGCCACTCCACGAGCCGTCAGACGCCTCGCAAATCGCCATAGCCATGGGAGGCGTGCGCCAGAGATCGGCGTCGATTCGCAAACACAGACGCCAGCAGCCGTCGCAGGTGTTCATTCCGCCGATGCACGAGTCCGCAACGGGCGGCTCCAGGGAGGAGAAGGAGCAGAAGTCGTCGTCGCCAGTGCCCGAAACGGACGAAAAGCCGCTGCTCCAGACCTCGGCAGCCGGAGCCACGCTGCTGATAGGCATCCAGATCCTGTCCAAGCTGGCGTCGTTCGGCCTCAACCAGATGCTGCTGCTGGTGGCGACCCCGGCGCTGTTTGGCGCCAACGCACAGCTCGAGTTTGTGCTCAACACCGTGCTCTTCTTCTCGCGAGAAGCGGTGCGACTGGCCCTGCAGCGGCTCACGCTCGCGGGCAAAAAGCCAGACGTGTACGTGTTTGGCGGAGGCGTGGTCCAGGACACCGTCTCGGGCACCTCCCAGGCCGTCATCAACATGGGCTACATTTCGGTGCTGCTGGGCGTCTTCTTTTCGTCAGTAGCTGCAGCCTCTCATTCGCTGTTCACAGTGGCATATGCCTCATGGGCAGTGCAGCTCGTGTGCATCGCCGCCATGGTCGATCTCGCCTCGGAGCCCTACTACGTTCTGGCTATGCAACAGCTCAGATTCCGAAGTAGAGCTGCCGCGGAGGCCGTGGCGATCCTCGTGCGATGCGTGGTCACCTTCTCGTTCACGCTGCTGGCCAAGGACGCAGACGGCGACCTCAACGGCGGTGTGCTGGCGTTCGCATTTGGCCAATTGGCATACTCGCTCATCTCCTCGGCCGTGTACATCTACACCGTCCGACAGGACAACCGAGACCGGCAGTTTTCGTTCCGGCCTCAAAAGATCCAGCCGTTCGAGAGCCAGATGGAAATGTCCGACAACAACCGAGATGTGATCACCCACAACTCGTCGCCGTATTATCTCGATAAACCCACCGTCAGGCTGGCAGGATCGATCTGGATCCAGACGGTTTTCAAGCATTGTCTCACCGAGGGTGACAGAATCCTCGTTTCCTACTTCTTGCCTCTCTACGACCAAGGAGTGTACGCCATTGTGCTCAATTACGGCTCTCTGGTCGCTCGAATCGTCTTTTTCCCCATCGAGGAGGGCCTTCGAACATTCTTCTCCAACCTCCTAGGCGAGAAACCCTCAGAGACGGCCCTGAAGCTGTCACGTCAGGTTCTCTGTTCAGTTGTTCGAATCTACACCTATGTGGCTCTTTTTGCCGCTGGATTTGGACCCACCACCCTTCCTTTCATTTTTGGCACCCTTCTGGGAGCTAGAGGAGGCCAGTGGTCCGAAGGAGACCCCTCGCGATCTGCACCCGCTGTCATGGGCGCGTTTGCACTGTACATTCCCTTCATGGCTCTTAACGGAGCTCTGGAGAGCTTTGTGCAGTCTGTAGCCACTCCTGCCGACCTGCGACGTCAGGCTGTGGCTCTGGGAGTCTTCAGTGTCGTTTTTGCGACTGTGGGAGGTCTGCTGATGAAAACCATGGATCTGGGAGCCCGGGGACTTGTGTTTGCCAACATTGTCAACATGTCTCTTCGAATCGGCTGGTCCGTGGTCTTCATCTACCACTACTACGTTTCCCACAAGGCCGAGAATGTGAACCCTGCACATCTTCTTCCCGGCAAGCTGGTCATCGTCACCGGACTGACCACGATTCTGGCGTCGCTGTTTGGCGTCGGACAGGTGTCTTCCTTCAGGGACGTCGGCATCAACATTGGTCTGGCTCTGGCGCTAGCGGCGGCTATTGCCGTGGAGGAGCGACAAGCCCTGGTCCAGTTGGTGCATCTGGTGCGAAAGAAGGAGGACAAGGTCAAGGTGGAGGACAAGGTCAAGGTGGAGGACAAGGACGAGAAGGAGAAGGAGAGCGACAAGTCCGAGGGAGAGTCGGAGTAAAATAGTACATGTAGATCTAAAGTTCTGACTTGAAGATGGCGATAGATTAAAAAAGCTGAATAATATTAACTAATGATACAATAAATAAAAAATGCAAACGAGTCCAACACTCTTAATTACTCCACCAACCTCCTACAAGTAGGACATCGGTTCGAATACTCACTCCAACACGCAATACATCCAAAATGGACAATGTGACCACAAGTCAGCACCTTGGGGATGTTCTTGTCTGGAGCCTGGACTCCACTCAGTCCTCCGGCCTTCATACTCTCTCTGCAGACCACACAGATGTCGTTGGACTCGTTGATCTGCTTTTCAGACGCGTCCTGGAGGTTCCAGTAGAGCCCGTGGAAGTTTGGGGTTTTTCTCGACTTGATGAGTTCTCGAGTGCCGGAGATTGTGATTCGCAGAGTCTTGTAGAACTCTCGGAAAATGTGTAAGGGAATGCAATAGTCGCCCATGAGGGTCGCTGAGAAGATTAGATAGGAGAAGAGTTTGGCAGTAGTGACAGCAAAGCCAAGCAGAAACAGCCAGTAGCGTTTGCTCTTGACCAATTGGCCCTTTGAGAGGCACATGTAAAGGAGTGCTTTCTCCACCAGGTCAAAGAGCATGATTCCTGTGGATCCTAGCAGTGAGCAAAAGAGGATTGTGATTTCAAACAAAAAGACGTTCACCACCATGGACTGCGAGTCACGCAGTTTTCGGAGACAGTATCTGATCCACAAGATATCCGTGACATGCAAAATGACCAATGCCAGAATCAGCCGAGGGTATCGCATCACTACGCCACTATTGGGGTATTCCAGGTACACGTATCTGGTTCGAACCGTGCACATCCAGTGCAGGCCCTTGATGAAGAGCAGAGTGGCAAACATGCCTACGAACCGGCGATTCAGCTGGGCTCGGAACACAAACAGCTGCATGGCAAACTCCGAAATGGTGTAGACTGCTCGTTCCTGGAGATGAACCACTTCTCGGGGATGTAGAGAGCCGAAAAAGATTCGTTGCAGCGATCTGCCAAATAGAAAGACGACGAAAATGAGCGCGACGCAGAATGACAGCAGTCCGAGCTTGGTCATGGGCGTGGGAGCCATTTCGTAGAGATGGGTGAGGCTTTCGCCTGGATGACTACTCATGTCATGTGAGAGCTGCAAAACTCAGCAGTGGCGGCGTTTTTTTTCCTTAGAGCCGGTCCTGTTTCGTGGTGTCGTGGCTAGGTCTGTTCGACCTCAATCTGCTGGGTACCTGGCTGAAGGGTGTTCTCGCCACGTTTGCTGGGCCTTCAATTTTCGATTTGATTTTCACTAATACAGCGGCATGCATGCAAAAAGCAGAGAGCGTGCCGGTCAGGGGCGTGAGGCTGGACGATAAGCATTTGAAATAAACGCAGGTGGGTGGGAGCCTAGTGGCGGCGGATTCGTGGGGTTTATATAGACGCCCGCCGGCGTTTGTGTCACCTTGCCAAGACTCGACAATCTCTCTACCGCTCTGTCACCCACAAATGTCTTCGCCTCTGTCACAGCGTCCATCCCTGCCTCCCACCATGCATATCTCGTATGATCAGATGGCGAGACAATGTGGCGCTTGAAAGGGCAGGTGGAGACGTAAGTCACGTGAAGAGGGGGTAGTGGAAGGTGAGTCACGTGACTTATATTATTCTGCGGTCAATTTGTGCCACATTTCTGGACGATTTTGGCACTAATTTCCACCATTTTTGCCCTCACCCATATCTGTCTGGCTTATGTGATTACAGTATAAAAATAAAATAAAAAAATACTTGGGTCTAAAATGCTTGTCCCTGCACATGCCACTTCATGTGATTATGCCGGAAATGTCCCAGTAATGATTGGCGTACAAGTATATAATATAGAAGAGAAAGGTGGTTTATGGATGGTGCCTTTTTTGTATCAAAATCACGCAACCTCACCTTTACCTATCGGCTGGTTCTCATAATTTTCAATTTCAACTCCAGCCCCAAGTGACTCAGGTCTTATCACCAAGTCAGAGCTTGGCTTACTAAGCAAATCTGACTAAGCATCTCCCGACCTCCTCAGTTCGATTCCCAGTTGCACCATTTATCTCCTCCCAAACCTAAAGCCGATCTGATGAAACTCTGTTAAATATTTTTCAGACAATCAATCTTTCGACATCAACACCATGGGCAAGTATCCTCGAAAGAAGAACAACCAGAACAACCGAGACAAGAACGACGACGGTCGACGAAAGTCCGGCTGGGACGATGTTGTCAAGGAAAACGAAAAGTGGGAAGCCTACTACAAGGCCCAGGGTATTGTTCCCGAGGATGAGTGGGAGGCCTTCAAGACTTCTTGCCAGTCTCCTCTTCCCGTCTCTTTCCGAGTGACTGGATCCACCGAGGTCACCGACGAGATTCAGTCCGCCATTGTCAACGACTATGTGCCCTATCTGTCTGGTCTTGTCTACGAGGGCGAGGAAGTTGTTCCTCCTCAGAACATCAAGTTCTACCCCAACAGCCACGGCTGGCAGTTCAACGTGCGAAAGACCGTTGTTCGAAAGCATCATCTGTTTTCTCGATTCCACCGATTTCTGGTTCTCGAGACTTCTGCCGGCAACATTTCTCGACAGGAGGCTGTTTCTATGATTCCTCCCCTCCTGCTCAAGGTCCAGCCCTCCGACGCTGTTCTCGACATGTGCGCTGCTCCTGGCTCCAAAACCGCCCAGCTCGTCGAGGCTCTGCATGCTGGAGGCGACCCCAGCCCCTCCGGAGTCGTGGTGGCCAACGATTCCGACTACAGACGATCCCACATGCTGATTCACCAGCTGCAGCGACTCAACTCGCCCAACCTGATTGTCACCAACCACGACGCCCAGCAGTACCCCAAGGTTGCTATCCAGATCAAGGGCGTCAACGGCGCCAAGACCAACGAGTACCTGCAGTTTGACCGAATTCTGTGCGACGTCCCCTGCTCTGGAGACGCTACCATGCGAAAGAACGTCAACGTGTGGCCCGATTGGACCCCTGGCAACGCTCTGGGACTGCACCAGCTGCAGCTCAACATTCTGAAGCGAGGTATCCAGCTGCTCAAGCCCGGAGGACGACTGGTCTACTCCACCTGTTCTCTCAACCCCATTGAGAACGAGGCTGTTGTTGCCGAGGCTCTGCGACTCTTCAAGGGCTCCGTTCACCTGGTCGAGACCCGAAGCGAGATCCCCGAGCTCATCAACTCGCCCGGTATGACCGACTGGAAGGTCCAGGCCAAGGGCAACAAGGACGGCTGGAACAAGAAGGGCGACGAGAACTGCGCCGACTCCTGGTTCCCTCCTACCGACGAGTCCATCAAGGAGCAGCTCACCAAGTGTATCCGAGTGTACCCCCACAAGCAGGACACTGGAGGCTTCTTCATTGTCGCGTTTGAGAAGGCCAAGGACGCTGTTGAGGAGGACGACGATAAGAAGAGGGTCGCTGAGGAGGAGACCCGAGATACCAAGCGAGTCAAGGTGGACGCTGGCGACATCGTCGAGGCTGCCAAGGAGACTGCCCAGGAGGCCGTTGCTGACGTCAAGGAGGCTGCCGAGGCTGTCAAGGAGACTGTTGCTGACGCCGCCGAGGCCGTCAAGGAGAAGTTTGAGGGTGTTGTTGCCGAGGCCAAGGATGTTGTCATGGAGGAGTCTGAGCCCAAGGCTGAGGAGCCCAAGAAGAAGGTCAAGAAGATGCCCTACGACGCCAACGAGGAGCCCTTTGTGTTCATGGACCCCGAACACGCCGAGCTGCAGAAGTGCTGGGAGTTCTACCAGATCAAGGACACCTTCCCCAAGACGTCGATGATGGTGCGAAACCACACCGGCGAGCCCGCTCGAACCATCTACTACACTGCCTCCGGCGTCAAGCCCATTCTGGAGCACAACGCCAACCGACTCAAGTTTGTGCATGCCGGTATCCGATTCTTCACTCTGCAGAAGAACGAGGACACGTGCAAGTGGCGAATTCAGAGCGAGTCGGTGCCTCTGGCCTACCCCTACCTGGGAGCTCGAAAGGTCAAGGGCAACCTCGACATTGTCAAGTTCCTGGCTGACACCGAGTTCCCCAAGTTCGAGATCATGAAGGAGCAGTTCCCCGAGTTCACCGCCGAAGTGCAGGCCTACACCGAGGGCTGTCTGATTCTCACCGCCGAGTACAACGGCCGGGAGATCTACCTGCCCATGTGGAGAGGTAAGGCCAGCTGCAACCTCATGCTCAACAAGCAGGACAAGGAGGAGTTCATGCACCGAGTCTTCAAGGTCGAGGGAGTCAAGACCCGACCCAAGCAGGACAACCAGAAGCCCGTTGCCGCCGAGTCTGCCGAGAAGGCCAAGGCCCAGGCTGAGGCTGCCCAGGCCGTTGAGGACGCCAAGACCGAGAACGAGCAGGCCGAGATTGCCGAGGAGATCGTCGAGGAGAACGCTGTCGAGAAGGCTGAGGAGGCTGCTGAGGTTGCCGAGGCAGTTTCCGAGGTTGTGGAGAAGACTGAGTAAACAGAATTGAACTGGATGGGTATAGGAATGTAAAAATAATAGATTAGTATTAGTATGAGAGAGAGTGGATTTAAGGTTACTATAGTTACTATAGTGAAGAGGGACAGGCTTGATTTTAGTTGTTTTGAAGGTTGTGGTCAAATAGGGATTATGTAAATCAATCAAGGAGCGTACCAAAACTTTGACAATGTCTTTACATTTGCTCTACCAATGTCTAATATCCCGTTATCGGTGTCATGTCAAAACTCGGCTATCTCTCGTATCAGTAACCTTAAATTGAATAAGGTGAAGCGAGATAAAACATCAAAACAATCATCTTCTCTTCTACATATTCTTTGATAGGCAACGTCATCACCAAAACAGAGAAAAGACAGCTCAGAAGGCTGTCTACTACATGCAGTACCATCATGGCAACGCAAGCTACACTTCAAGATCTCGCCCAACGTTTTTTAATTAGATCTACACTAAAGAGACACAAAGAAGATGGTGAGACACTAAAGCTATCCGTACTTGTACTACAAGTAGTCTCACCAAATCCTTCATGATACTACACCACTGCTATTAATTATTGATTAGAGGTATGTTTTTGTTTTTGTAAAAAAAAAAAAAAAAGCAGCTAGCGCTACGGGTCAGGCTCCATTACAACAGTCCACTACGCTTAGTAGACAGGGTCCATGGAGATCTGGACGTGTCGGGCGTTGTTACAAGCAGCAGCGGCAGCTTCGATGGCCAGAGGTCGCAGCTCCCAGTGGCCGTCATCGACCTGGCAGGCAAGGAAGCCCTGGTTGTCGTAAGAGAGTCGGTTGTCGTGCTGGTGGTTGACGGAGAAGCCGGTGAGACCGTGTCGGACCTGGTTTCGGTCGGTCCACTGCATGGAGGCCTGGTTGCCGAGCTGGACGAATCGGCCGGTGTTGGGGTCGACCATCTGGCCTCGGTACGACAGCTGGGCCTGGAAGGGGTCGTATCGTCGGTCGTCGGAGATCATCAGTCGGCCGTTGTTGTTGATGACTCGCTGGTTGTCGTTCCACTGGTCGCCGTGGAGTCGCAGCTGCGAGTTCTGGTACTGGGCCCGGCCGTTCAGTCGGTTACCGTTGAGAGTGACAGCAATGGGGTTGGCACAAGGAGAAGAGCCGGTGAAGACCTGGTAGGTGTGGTCGTGGGATCGCTGGTCGTACGAAATGTCGTAGGATCGGCCGTAGGAGTCCACGGGACAGGCCTGGAACTGCTGCTGGCCGTCATCGTGCTGCCAAGCAACCCGGTTGTTGTTGTTGAGTCGCTGGTAGCCAATGGCGTTGGATCGTCGGTCCTGGAGAGCCAGCCGGCCGTTGTCCACACCCACGTACTTGTTCTGTCGCTTGCCAGAGCCGTGGTGGTTGTGGACAATGTTCAGATCGCCCTGAATGTCGACAAAGACGTTGACCGTCTTGAGAGGAGTGCCGTTCACGTCCTGGCTCTTGCCAAAGTACAGGTTTCGGCCGTCGGTCTGCATGGCCAGGTTTCGGTTGTCCCAGTCCCGCTGAGCGTTCATCTGGTACATGTAGTCCGAGTCGGGCCACTGGTAGTTGGACTCGTCCACGTACTGGGTGGAGTACTGGTCGTCCCAGTTGTCACCATCGTAGTTGTTGGAGCCATGGTACTCGCTGGCAAAGGCAGAGGCAACGAGGGCAAGAGCGGTAATGGAGAATTTCATGGTGAAGGTGGAGGTAGTCGGAGTCGATGTCGATGTCGAAGGGTCGATGATCTAGAGAATTGAGCGGGACCAACTGGGGTTTATATGTCTTTGATGAGCTAGGGAGTTCAGCTTCAAAGCTCTACACTGGCAATCTTCGGATATCGATAATGTCTCATCTGAACAAGCACTCTGATCCTGGAGTAGCTGGATTCGTTCGACTTGGAACCTGGAAGGACTAGTGCCCGAGACTCGGGTTTTGGAGTCTCCGAATAGAGAACTCTCTCTTTGCGAGTGTCCCCATTGAGATGTCTGGGGTCTCAGAACAGTGCCTGAGATGGGGTTAGAGTAACTAAAACAGGTCCATATTGGCCAGGGAGTCCCTGGTGCCTGAATAAATCGGCGGAAGGTGCACCAAAGAGGAGTTCCTAGGCGGTTCAGGAAAGTACACGGCTCAAGCTGCAGTTTAGGGAGAGAGAAAGTCCAATGGGGGTTGAGAGACGGTAAATATAGCGATCTGGCTGACTGGAGAGGTGGTTTCATGACTCTTTGAGCTCTTGGTATTGGTAAATGAGAACTTTGGCCTTCGATATACCTCAAGTGGTAATGTGGAAGGTGCAATTGGATGGGATAGGTGGAGGAGTAGGGTATCAGATGGTGACAATCAGACTAGATCAGAAATTAGGAGCTAGGAGTGCTCAGAAGTCCAGTAGAAGCAGCTACTGTACTGCCCTTATCCTGTGCCAGATGAGAATGTGTCTAGAAGTTAGTGTATAGAAGAGATTGAAGACAGTCATAGACATCAGAAGTGAATTGGACCAAAATAGTGGGAAAAGCTGTTATTTAGCCCAAGCACATATCCATCATAGAGGTCAAAAATGCACAATAAAGGTCAACTCCTCTTTCTCACTCGAAGACGATAGAGTTCTCAGCCTCGTCGTTGGATCGGTCAAAATATGGATCATTTGGGCTGTGAAGGGGTACAAGTAGTAAAAACGGTGAGGCGGTTAACCCTGCTGAAATAGACATGTTGGACGAGATTCGACTTTAGCACCCTCTTCTACAAGTAGGTGTTATGATAGTCTCAACAGCACCCTATAGATGACGTCACTAACCCTGAACCCTGACTAACCCTGACGTCATAGGATGATATATCAAATAATTCTTTCCATAATACTCACCGCCTTGTCAGTCACGTGCACCAGACTCAACCATTTCTCTGTAGCACGCGCTCAAACGCATGAAAGGGTCGTGTTTCAGATGCACGCTATGTTAATAAAAGTTGGGTTCCATATACGATGAGAGGAGGGGTGTCAACAGGAAGAAAGAAGAGGAGATAGGGGTAATGAGAGAAAGTGGCGAGATTATTTGGTGTCACGTGATCAAATCCTTGACGTGGTTCACGTGATTTACTCCCTCCATTTCCCCCCCTTCAACCCCCTAGACACAGCCCCTATAACTATAAGTGCACAGCCGTGTGGAGGTCCCAAGCTAATACTTGGCACATGGACTTTTGGGCTATTTTGGGAACACCAAAAAATGTGGCAGGGTGATAATATATAGACTGTTTATACCTGTCATTGTAAACAGTGCGATAAAAACACAGATTCCATCAGATTTTGTCCGTTTCAGGTACGAGTACGGTATTACACGGCAGCTTTCGCATCTGTTCTTTTACAACTTTTGATACTACTACACCACAGAACATCATCACAATGGCCCCTATGATCCAGCTATGTCCACAGGCTATGGCTCAACCACTAATGAGTCTGTCTAAAAGAGGACTGGCAGAAAGTGCGAAGTCCACGGGAGAGGCGTTCAAAAGCTGGGATTCATGCATGGGCAACACGTTTTGCAAAATCGTGGCGATTGTGGGCATTGTGCTGGCCGGCATGCTGGTCTTATGGGTTCTCACAGCTTTCTTCAAGTGCTGTTTCTTTGGAGTCTCGGCCTTTAGTGCCTGCTGTTCTCTGTGTGCCTGTTGTGCGTGCTGCTGCAACGATAAAATCAACAGAGAAGCCAACCAGGGCAACTATGCCGCAGCCAATAATCCAGCCATGTACCCAGCGTCGAATCCCTACCAGGCGTATAATCACACTCCTCAGCCGATTTACGGAAATCAGTCGAATACCAACTTTGCTCCTGATTACTACGTGAACCGGTCGGTGGACGAGACGGACTACGAGATGAAGAAGTTTCCCAAAGTGAACGCTTATGAGGTTCCCGCTGAGCAGGGTAAAAGGTATTAAACACGAGCGTAGCGAGTGTTTGATTGTGGTGATAGCTATACACAATCACCAAACATGACTATATGACATAACTAACATGAGATGAACTATTGAGATGATATATCACGAATGACATACAATTATAATCCGTTTTGTAGAACCAAAAAACCTCTCTACCACTACTACTCCACTAGGCAAACATAAATATCCATTATCATCTAGCTCATAGACACATCATCGGTCTCCAGACACATCTGTTCAGACACCTCCGTTCAGACACATCATACCTCCTACAAGCCCATGCCCACACTAAAACCGTCCACCTTGGACCGCCAACTGTGAACGCAGAACCGCGCACTCACTTCCCCGTCCCGAACTCCTCAAAAGTCGTAGTCCTCCTCCCAGTTGCTCTGCTTGGCCACGCCCTGGGGACCCAGTCTCTGCGCGTACTCGAACGGCGAGTAGAAGTTGAGCTTCTCCTCCTCGACGGTTCGTCCCGACTCGGCAGCCCGTCTGGCAGCCTCCTGCTCAATGTAAACCATGGGATCTTCCAGCTGTTTCTCTCCAGTCTGGGTGTGGGGGTGAATCTGTTCAGGGGGAGGAGCCTCGTGGTGAACCGGAAGAGGCTCGGGCTGCTGAGCTTCAGACTGGAATCCATTCTCCTGCGAAGCTCCCTCTTTCAGCAGTTCGTCTCTGACCTCCTCTCTAATATCCTCTCCGTCCTTGTTGACCAGTTTGTCTCCGTCGAGAGTGACTTCGTGGTTTCCGATTCGTCGCATGAGGTTCATGAACGTGGACTTTTCAAACTTGGACCCGTCGGCCTCCTCGAGAGAAGACGCGATTTGTCGCGCAATCGACGCAAACTCGCCGCTTTCGTCCGTCTTGATCTCCACCTCTTCTCGAGAAATGTTGTCGGAAATGTGCTCGGCCTGCCGGTTGAGAGCGTCGGCCTGGTCATATCTATAGGTCTGCTCCATGGGATCCTTCTCCACCTCCTTGCCCTTGTCTTCCGTCTTGGTCATGGTCTCTTCAATGGCTCCAAAGGCCGCCTCGAACGCCGCATCCTGGGCACTCTTGGTCTCCGTCTTGTGGCTCTGCTGGTGTTCGCTCTGAAGACCGTAGCTGGAGTTCATGAGCTGGCTATTGGAGTACATGGGTCCAAACGAGGACATTTGAGACATGCCGGACATGCCCATCGTGCCGTTGGCCATCTGGGGCTGCACCTGGTGCGACTGCGGGCCCTGGCGCATGAAATCCTGGCCCCAGTTGGACTGCTGGCTGTGTTGGGGACCAGTCTGAGGACCCAGGTTCAGTTGGCTGAAAGACTGAGCCCAGTCGTTCTGCTGGCCATGAGCAGCCATAGGCGCGTTCATCTGGGGACCGTGGGGCTGCCCAAAATGCTGCTGGCCGAAATTGTGGCCCATGGGACCCTGTTCAAAGGAGTTTTGAGCAGGTCCAGCCTGGGCAAACTGCTGGAACTCGTTGTTCAGCTGTCCTCCCTGAGTCTGGGACCGAAACTGCTGACGCTGAGCTCCGGGAGCTCCGCCAGGCGCCATTCGGTCCTGCTGGAGCGACCGATCCGCGGACGCGTGTTTCGACAGGTTTTGCAATGCGTTTGAAGGTCCACACGATGCCATTTTGGAGTGTATGTGTGTGTGTGTGTGTGTGTGTGAGAAATGTGAAAGATTTGTGTGTGTGACAACTGTTGTTTGTATCACTCAGTGCTGTAGTTGTTGCTGTAACAGATGTATCACTGTTGCCACTTGTGTGTTAGTTGCAACTCGTCTTTTGGGGTTGGTTGGTACTTTTCAAGTCAAAGTCACTCCGCAGACCTGCACCTGCTTTAGGTTGTGGTTATATTTCTGTGGGGTTCGGTGAACCTTGTGTCCGTGAATGTGGAGAGGAGAGGGGAGTTGGGGGGTGCGTGGTGGTGTATTTGACAGGTGTTTTGATTACTAATCAACCCAGGTCACGTGATCCACGAGAAGCAAATATATTTCCAAGTAATTCCCCTCTTCTTACGCCACCAACATCTACCTCGGTTCCTCGTCGGACAAACGTCTGGCCTGATTAACGGTTTTAGCCGAGCCTATTTCATAAAAGTTTACTAACCATGTGACTCGAGATGAGATACCGAGGTACGAGCGAGAGGCGAAATGGCGTCTGTCAGGGTCAAGTGGCGGCATATATTTGGAGGTCACGTGATTTTTATTTGATTTATTGCGAAAAACATACGGATTTTCGGCGTTTGAGACTGTGTTATTCGGACCCTGGTGGCGTATGATTAGTTTTCTTAATAAGAATGGAACTTAGTTGGGGAGTTCAACTAGGGGTGGATGAGAGGGAAAGGCTTGGTGTGGGGGCTACAGTGGTTGTATATAGATCATAGAGCTACCAATATGTAGCACCAACTCTGGAGATTCAAATGGTTCCGCTAATTCAACTGTGGACAACTTTTTTAAAAGTGAGAGGTCTGAAAAAGACGATGTACTGAGTGAAAAGACGTGCTATTTCTCAAGGAGAGGGATCAGAGTGTGCCCAAGCTATGCAATAAGTTACCAAATGCCCCTAACACTCACATGACCTTTTTTCCTTTCAATTTACCTCTCGTAGACTCCATTATCCATGCTCCTCCATTCAGGCAGCTTACTAAGTCCCTCAACTGTATATGAGACAGGAGAGGTCGTTCCAACTCGCTCGAAAAAAGAGATATCGACAAGGTGAAAAAGAGGACTCGTGCTCAAAAAGTGCGATAAATACTCCTCCCCCATTTCCACCCCTCCCAGTCAACTCAGCGAAACACGGTGATGTCTGTCCTTTCCCCGTCTCCCATTGGCCAGCTACTCTCCCGTTGGGAGCTGCTTAGTCAGAATAAAGTTCGGTCACAGCAAATACAATTGGGCAACCTCCAAGTGACGCAGGAAATTTGGATATTGCGATATACCAGCACCAACATGGCCAGCCGACTTTTTTTCAAGGTGAGTGAAGCGAGCACGTGACTGCCACACCCCCAAGCGCTCCCCAGACTAACACAGACCGCCACTCCCCTGAGTTTCGCCGCAATTGCCGTGGCTTCGGCTCCCGTGGCCTTTGCTGAGTCGCCTCGACGATCCATCTACGACAATGACAAGAAGGAGGAGGAGATTGCTCCCGTTCCCGGCACCGTGGAGACCGGCAAGGCCCGGGAAGGCGACATTGAGAAGTTCGAGAAGGACCACGGCGTCTCGGTGGAGAACGTGGGAGGAGTGACCATCAAGTCGCCCAAGGCTCTGGAGAGCAACATCAAGGTGGCTCGAGAGTGGTTTGCCGACAAGGTGGACCAGGGCAACCAGTACATTGACGAGGCGTTCAACAAGTACCTGGCGGTGGAGAACAGCGTGACCAAGACGGTGGCGGACCTCAAGTCCCCCCACGAAGACATTCTGCCCGCCGGCATCTACATCACCGTGGCTGCGCTGTCCGGTTCGATTCTCACTCGAAACCGAAACATTCTGTTCCGATCCGCCGTGCCTCTGGCGTTTGGCATCGCCGCCTTCTCCTACTTCCTGCCCCAGACCGCCCACAACACCGGAGCTCTGGTGTGGAAGTACGAGCAGAAGGTGCCCGAGGTGGCCAAGGCCCACGTGGACGCCAAGGAGTCCGTGGACAGCTTTGCCAAGAACGTGCGAAAGGCCCTGGACGACGGAAAGACGTCTCTGGAGAGCGGAGTCCACAGCACACGAAAGTTCATTGCTGACAGCACCGGTCTGCAGCTTCCCGACGTTGACGAGAAGAAGAAATAGGAGGTGGGCTAAAGAAGAGGGCGAAAGCCAGTGTTTATAGATAACAATGCACGTTTAAAAGAGGGTACTGTGGAGAGAAGTATGTTCAGTTTGGATGTACTTGAGAGGGTACAAGTATCAGGTGTATCTACGATAGCTACTGTACATTTTTTACTGTAGAAGTACAGTAATTGTAGAGAGGTATAACAAGATTAGAGGACTATTTGTTGTTTTCTTGTAATAGATGCTTCTATGGTTAAGAACAGTACTTACAATAATGCAAGTAGATATAATTGGGGTATAGAACTGAGAGATGGATTAAGTGAACTAATGAGCGAGTAACATGAAAGTAGCTATGCCATTTACCCATCTACTGAACACATGACCATCTTTTTGCTGTGTTATGACACTACCTCTTTCGTTTCTCCTGTCCCTTCTTTAAGGTAACCTGACTCTGTTTTGTTTACTCCACCTTATTTGTGTCACCAAGTGCACCACTCTCTTTCTCTTACTTGACACTTTATCTTATCTTCAGGAGTGATCACTTGAAGTAAGAGAGAACGACACAAACCAGAGATACGACGGAAAAATCACAGAGATACCACAGAGATACGACAGAAGCGTTAACTGACCGCAGAAGTGATACCAACAACAGATACCACACAGATACCCGCAAATACCACACAGATACCACAACTACCGCTCAGCTACCTACACTGACAAAGTATTTGCTTAGTTCTAATTAGTGACACCGCCACTCTCACCATGTCAACGCAAAAACGCTTCTCGCTGTTCCGTTCGCGCGAAAACTCGGTCAGCCGGCTGTGCAAAGATGTCGAAAGCTCCATCAAGGAGTTTGACCGCCATCTGACCATGCAAAAGGCCATCACAAACCGAATCGAGTTCTGGGCGTCGACTCTCGACAACGAAGAGATCTCAAAGGACGCAGAAAAGCTGGCCAAGGCGCTCAGAGAGTACTGGGTCGAGGAGGAAAAGCTCAAGAGTGCTCTGAAACACTTTTCCGACACATTCAGGTCGCTGGGATGCGAGGAGGACGCACTGATCCGGTCAAAGGCCAAGCTAGATGCCGCAGAAAAACAGGTGGAGGCCGTCAAGCTCAAGGCGCGCAACAAGGATCCCAGCAAGGTGATCCATGACCACGACATGATTGCCAAGTCGTCGATTTTGCACTCGCAGGTTCGAGCCGCTACAAAGACAACGTTCATTCGCTTCAACGCCGCAGCACAACGTGTTTTACGGAGGGCGTTCACAGAGCTGTTTGCCCAGTTTAGAGAGGTGGGGTGTTCACAGCAGGCAGTGGTGGTGCGAGGGTGGACGATTGGCAACGGGATTTCGTGTCCCGACGACGACGAGCCGCGCGACACCATCCGAACTATGAACATTGGGCGGTCCAAGTCGGTGCAGGACTTCAAGAGCGAGTCTGTCAACGACAATCGGGCCCGCAGAAGACCCGTGCCTGCTTCCACGGGCAGTATTGTGCACAGGAGAGGAAGTGCTGGGGTCATGGAGCCCAGTGCGTTCTCTGCGCCCATTGCAAAGACGCCTATGGGTCGGTACGACGACGGGTACCATTTGCGGGGAGGGATGCTTGGGGGGATGGGGAGTGCGTCTTACAACAGTCATGCTCGGTCGACTGTGCCTGCGTCGGTGATGAGCACTCCTCAGTCTAGTCGGACTCCCATCTCCAACCAAACATCGCCGTTTCTGTATGCTCCCGCGATGCATCCTGTTGACCGGAATCTGTCTGACGAGGCGATGCAATGGAACGAGGTTGCTGAAGGGTGGCATCATGATGACCGCGATGGAAGGAGTGACAGGCTTGGAGATGGGACTCCGTTGGTCTAGCCGTGAGGTTCATAAGAGTTGGTTTCATATAAGTAGAGCATGTAGGTATAGAATAGCTGATCGTATGTCGAAAGGAGTAGCTACTTGTAGCAACGTACACTATTATATTTTACATGAATGAACTGAGCCCATTCGTTTGATTGAGTATATACAGGACAATAAATAATCTAGTCTTCTAGTGTCTAGGGTTATGCCAGAACGGATTTGCCGTTCATTTTATCAAACAGTTGTTTGCCGACTTCGTAGGACGAAATCATGATTGCACACGAGGGTGCGACCTTGAGAATACGAGGTACCGAGCCCACGTACAGCGATCCGAGTCCCTCTTCACGGACCATCTTGGTCAGGAGTGGGATCATTGACATTTGACCTGCCGATTCGCAGGATGCAATTTGTCGTCTAGTTTTTCCCACGTCGAAGGGTTGGGTGATGATGGAAGCCAGAGCTCCAGCTGCCGAGCCGGCCAGAAACGAGGGGGTGAATGCGTCTGCACTTCCGTGGAAGTACTGTGTTCGCAGCAGTTTGGCCTTGAACGTCTCGTAGGCCGACCAGTAGACTCCCGAGAAGGGCACGTCTCTCCACAGAGTGAGCACCAGGCCTCTCCACAGCGACTGGTATCCGTCTTGGGCAATCATGGTCTTCATTCCAGCGAGAGTCTTTTGGAACGCCAGCGAAGACGACGATTCAAAGGGGTATGATTGCAGACGGGTTCTGAAGAGTTCCAGGGGCGAGATGACTGTGGCCGAAAGAGTTCTCGCCAGCGATCCACACACCAGGGGGTTGATGACTTCAGACTGGATAGGTGACCAGTCTCGGAGGTACTCGTATCCGATGAAGTAGAGCACTGTGGAAGGTGCCGCCATCATCAGAGTCAACGACAGACCTCTCCACAGAGCCTGGATTCCCTCGTACTTGTAAATAGTTCGCATTCCCTGCCAGGTTCCCGAAAACCGCATTTGTTTCGCGTGTTCGACTGCACATCGGTCCACTTCCGACGCTACGCAGTAGTCCACCGAGGTGGGGAACCAAAACACCTCTTTGCAGCACGCGGTGACTCCCAGGCCCTTTGGTAGGGTGGCAACGTTGATGGGGTGCAGCTTATGGGCCTTGAAAGACGACAGGTTGGTCTTTGGAGACGGCGCCTCGATTTTCGAGTGTGGAGGCAGCATGTTGGGCGCCGCGGCGGCAGATTCCGCGGCAGAAAGCGCACTTTGCTGCTGGAGTCGCACTCGCACGACATCGAACGGAGTGACAATCAGAGAAGTGATGATTGATCCGGTGCATGCAGAGAGGATTTTCTGGCCCACGGTCACCGACGGCGCTGGGGGCGTCAGGGGGCTGGTTGGGGGCACAAACGCAGCTTCGTCTGGCCGATGCTGGTGGATTTTGTGTACCAGAGGGGGCATCTCGGTGCTATCTGTTTGTTGCGGTTATTGAAGAGAGGTGGTAGTGGTGAGCAGTTAGGGGGTGGTTGGGGGGTATTTGAAGACGAGAAATGTGTTGTGTGTGTCGCAATAAAGTGTGCGCAGCTGCTTCGTACCTTCTTCTTCGCCTCTTCACGCTGGTCTGGAAGAATGAATCACCGCGGACTCTTGCCAAATGTTAGTGCTGAAACTTTCAACTCTATCTGTCCCGTGCAGTGATGATGGCGATATGCAGTCACGTGGATGGGGGTGTTTGGAAGCAAGAGGGGTGGGGGAAAGTTATATATATGAGGTGATTCGTACGAAGGTGTCTGGGTTTCGTTTTTAGAAAGCTCCCACTACCACTCTGTCTTGTTGAGTTGACCCTGGGTCTAGATCATATGCCGTATCTCCGGTCTGCATCTCTCCCAACATGCCGTTGTGCTTGGTCACCATATTGGCGGGAAAAGTTACTCCATGGCTAACGTCCGAACGTCCCAAACGGAAACTTACTCCAGACCAAGAGGAAGCGAACGTCAAAAGGGCAGTTTAGTGCGGTCCTTTGCAGGAGTAGAGAGTGGCAGATGGGAAGTAGAAAGTGACAGATGAGGAAGTACAATGTAGAGAAGTGACAGATGGTCGTTGTTGGGGTGTTTTTCGACGTTTTTCAACGTTTCGTAAAGGTGGTACGGACTGTAGTTAGAGTGATGCTCGAGTTGAGAGTGTTCAAGAATGTCTGGGTGAGGGACTATGGCTGTTAAGTTGTAGAAGGTGGCTTGCGAGGTGGCAGAAGGTACTGAGAGGTGGAAGAAGGTCCTGAGAGGTTATGAGGTGTTTGGTGGAACATGGTAATTCACATCAAATACTTCAGTAGCGTTTCTTGCTCACATTCACCAAATTGGAGACACCTCGAAGCCCTTGCTCTGTTCTCTCATTAGTTGAGAAAGTAAAGATTATACTTGAGCTTAGTTGAGACATTAGGAGCCTCTCAAATATCGGAAAGAGTGACATTTTAAGGGCAAAGATGTCGTTAAATTGGTAATTGGCGAGTGTTATAGCCCCCTACTATTCCACATTGCTCACTTCTATACCATATCTCATTCTTGAGTAGCTACTTGTACTATGAAATACACTCTCACTCGTATTGAGGTGAAATAGAAGGGTAAGTAGACCCCATTTGTTCTTTGGAAATGAAAAGAAACACACGTCCAGATCCTTAAAAATACCCCATCACTTCTCATAAACCCCTTATTCACACCATACCTCTTCCCTTACCTCTTCCCTTACCCTTCCACAACCACCTTCTCTATAACCCATCTTCACTCGTATCAGATCTCATGCAGGTCACCATACGGCACTGATATAGATGTGAACCAGTAGAGGTTCTAATATAGCTGGAGAGAAAGAAACAAGTCACGTGACCAAAACCAACGTACAATAGCCCATCTCCATAACTACCAGCCACAAAAACCTCTTTATTCCCCATCATTCACCTCCCACTTGTCTCCCTCTATTTTTTGTTTTTATATTTCACTCCACCAATAGAACATTACCCCATAGCCTATCGCAATCTAAAGTGTGCAGTTGTCAAATGTATGCAGTGTGGTTGTTATAGTGTCTCGTGACTGGAGTGAGAGCTATGTCAACAGGATGAAAGAGGTAAAAAATGGACGAAAAAAAGCCTCCCCATTAACAAAGGACCGCTGATTATCACCAAAATCAACTCGCCTTCTCTCCACCATCTCCACAGCCCGCTCAAAAACCACTTCATTATCCCCTCTCCTTGTCTGTCAAACTCAAAGTCTCACCTCCATCACCACATCACCGCACATCACTCACCCCATACCAACCACTTTGCACATGAACGGAAGCGTGACCTCGGTGCAATCGGTGCAGTCGCCGCAACGCCGCGTCGACGAGGACGAGACCGTCAAGTCCACGGCCTCCAAGACCTACGTGCGCCATGGATTCGACGACGACTACGCCAGTGACGCCTACATGTCCATGTTGGCCGAAATCTTCTACATCTATCTGGACGACAAGCGCCACGACACCGCGGGCAACCCGAAACGCTCGTCGGCCGACGGCCCGCCGGAGTGGCGCATGAAAGACCGGCAACGAACGGTATCCGCAGCCATTGTGGTGTGTCTCAATCTGGGCGTCGATCCACCAGATGTCATCAAAACCGATCCCTGCTCCCGCCTGGAGGCCTGGGTGGACCCACAGACAATCTCGGACTCCAAGAAGGCCACGGAACAGATTGGAAAACAGCTGCAGATGCAGTACGAGGTGCTGTCGATGCGAACGAGATACAAGCAGTCGCTGGACCCCAATGTGGAGGACATTAAGCGGTTCTGCATCGGCCTGCGACGAGGAGCCAAGGAGGAACGGATCCTGTTCCATTACAACGGCCACGGAGTGCCCAGACCCACAGCGTCGGGCGAAATCTGGGTCTTCAACAGAGGCTACACACAGTACATTCCAGTGTCTCTCTACGACCTGCAATCGTGGCTGGGGTCTCCCTGCATCTACGTGTGGGATTGCCACAGTGCCGGCAACATTGTCTCCAACTTCAAGAGGTTTGTCCAGCAACGTATCAAGGAAGATGCCGATGCCCAAGCCCCCAATGGAGTCACCAGTGCGGCTGCTGGAAACGGCAACGCGTACCTCGATTGCATCCAGCTGGCCGCCTGCCGAGCCGACGAAACCCTGCCCATGCATCCAGACCTTCCGGCAGACCTGTTCACGTCGTGTCTGACTTCGCCCATTGAAATTGCAGTCCGATGGTTTGTGATGAAGTCGCCGCTGGCCTACGAGAAGAAGATCAAGGACCTGCAGATTCCAGGAAGGATCACCGACCGAAGAACGCCCCTCGGAGAACTCAACTGGATCTTCACAGCCATCACAGACACTATAGCGTGGACCCTGTTGCCCAGAGACCTGTTCAAGAAGCTGTTCAGACAAGATCTCATGGTCGCTGCTCTGTTCCGAAACTTTTTGCTGGCAGACAGAATCATGCGGGTCAACTCGTGCCACCCGGTGTCAGATCCCCCTCTTCCGCCGACCCACTCTCATCCAATGTGGGATGCGTGGGATCTGGCAGTCGACCAGTGTCTTACTCAGCTGCCAGGACTCGCTGCTGGCCAAGAGTACCGACATTCGCAGTTCTTTGAGGAACAGCTGACGGCGTTTGAGGTGTGGCTGCGGTACAATGCTCGAAGCGACAACCCCCCTGTCCAGTTGCCTGTTGTCCTTCAGGTGCTTCTGTCACAGGTGCATCGACTTAGAGCGCTCATTCTGCTCTCAAAGTTCCTGGATCTCGGCCCCTGGGCTGTTTACTCCGCTCTGTCTATCGGAATCTTCCCCTACGTGCTGAAACTGCTTCAGTCGCCGGCCAAGGAGCTGAAACCCGTCCTGGTTTTCATCTGGGCTCGAATCATGAGCGTGGACCACCAGTCCATCCAGCACGAGCTGCTCAAGGACAATGGCTACGCCTACTTCATCCAGATTCTTCTCCCCTTTGAAGGATTTGCCGTCAACAACGTCAACGTCCACGACCATCGAGCCATGTGTTCGTTCATCATTGCCCTGTTCTGCCACGGCTTCAAGCAGGGACAGCGAGTGTCTATGGGCGCTGACCTTCTGCGAGTCCTTGTCGTCTACGCTGCTGAACCTGACTCTCCTTTGCTTCGACAATGGTCTTGTCTGTGTATCTCTCAGCTGTGGTTCGACTACCTGGAAGGCAAGTGGCTTGGAATGAAGGAACGAGTCCCCCAGAGTCTCATTGCCCTGCTCGAGGACCCCGTTCCCGAAGTCAGAACCGCCTGCACTGTGGCTCTGACTGCATTCCTGGGCAACGGAGACGCGGACCACATTTCTCAGGACTTTAAGGATGTGGAATGTGAGCTTGCCAACGCTGTGCTGAAGCTCACAGACGACGCAAGTGGCATTGTTCGACGAGAAGCTGTTGTTTTCTTCTCGAGATTCGTGGTCCAGTACCAGGGCCAGATTCTTGTGGCTGCTTTTGCTACTCTTGAACAGGAGGCAGCAGCAGCTTCCCAGACAACTGTCAACACCTCGTCCAACCCTGCTACCGGCACTGTCTTTGCTGCTGTATGGGAAGCAGTTCTCACATTCGCAGAGGACCCTTTCACTGAGGTGCGTGACTTTGCACGGGACGTTGTGGACCACATTTTGTTCGAAATGGGCCAGTCTCCTCTCGGACCTCGAATGGAGCAACTCAAGCGCACCATGCTGCAAGGAGCCGAGTCCAAGAAACAGCTTCCCTCTGTTTCCAACCTCATTCCCTCCTCAGAGTCGCACCACCACCGCCACTCTTCCTCTTCAGGCAACACCCCCCAATCTCCAGTCATGGCACCTCTCACCCCCACTGCATCTTCCACCATCCAAAACGCCATTGCTGCCGATCGGGCGGCCTCTTCGCCTCTCAACTCGCTCAAACGGTCCGTTTCCAAGTACCTGTGGGGCGAGAATGAGCCCAGTGGAAACGCTGCTCACAAGACAGACTCTTCGGTGACCACGGTCCCCTTTGGAACAGGAACCATCCCAGTCACTCCTCGTTACACCTCTCGAGCGGCTGGATCTCGTGCTCAGCTTCCTCTCAAGTCTGGCTTCTTTGCGTGGTCCACCGAGTTCTTCCAGGAGCCCCAGATGGTGCCTGCCGAAGCTGACTGTACTGGTTCTCAGCGGTACACTGAACGACTTTGGCGAAAGACTCGCAACGAGCGAATCATCTCAGAGTCTGTGCTTCAAAGAGACGAGGCTGTCAAGGGCAAATGGGACCACTCTCTTGGAGTTCTCAGCAACAAGACCCAGCCCCAGAAACTCGTGTTTGCTCAGTTCGAGCCCCATCTCGCTGTCGCTGACGATCGAGACGGAGTGTCCATCTGGAACTGGGTTGAGAACAAGCGTCTGTCTCGTTTCTGTAACGCCAACCCTGCAGGAACGCGCATCACCGACGTCAAGTATCTCAACGAAGACGACGTGCCCATGCTCCTCACAGCGTCCTCTGAGGGCTGTGTGCGAATCTACAGACACTACGAGTCGCGTCAGGACGTGCAGCTGGTGTCTGCGTGGCGAGCACTGTCAGGAGTCGGTCTCCAGGCCTCTTCTCCCGTGGCAGTTGACTGGCAGCAGTCTCGAGGAACTCTTCTGGTTGGTGGACCCACACGAGTGGTCAAGGTCTGGGACGCTCCTCGAGAAATGTGCATGGCTTCCATTCCTGCTCGGTCGTCTGCTCCAGTTACAGCTCTGACTTCTGATCAGGTTGCTGGTCATATGTTTGTGGCTGGTTTCGCCGATGGAGCTCTGCGACTGTTTGATCGACGAGTCGACTCTCGAGACGCCATGGTCAAGATCTGGAAGCTGTCCAGAGGCATTAGACACACAGACAAGGTGCTCAACGTGTGCATGCAGCGAGGAGGACACCGGGAGCTGGTTTCTGGCTCTGCAGACGGAGTCATCAGCACGTGGGATATCCGAACAGACACTCCTCTGCGGTCGTGGATCGCCCATACTAACGGCATGAAGGCCATGGACGTGCACGAGCATGCTCCTGTGCTGGTGACGGGCTCGCAGCTGGTGCGAACATGGGACTTTGACGGTCACATGACGTCGGTGAACAAGAACCACCCCGGATACATGACTCTGCCCAACCGGGTGACGTCGGTCAACGCCCTGTCGTTCCATCCTCATCGGCTGGTGATGGCGTCCAACAACGTGAACGACGGCACCGTCATGTTGAGATCGTGTTCGGGCTTCCTCAAGAGCGATTTCTAGTTAGTTTTGGCTATTTAATGCATATTGTAATTTGACTGTGGGGGTAGTACACGTAGAAATTCTTACATTCATCATTCAACATCTATTGTCCATAAATACACTATATACATTGGCTCTAGTTCTTGTTCTGAGCCTTCTTTTCGTTTTGAACATACTTCAGCAAGTAGAAGCAGGTGGCATTGGAAATACCCTCGATTCGTTTAGCCTGACCAAGAGTAGCGGGTCGAACCAGATCGAGAATGTCTCGAGAGTAGTTGTTAAGACCCTCCATTTTCTTGTAGTCAAGGTTCCCAGGTAGAACCAGCTCCTCGTCCTTCTCAACCTGAGCAATATGTTTCTTTTCCTTCTCAGCATACTCCTTGTATCTGTACTCTGTAGCAACTCGCATGATGTGTCTGGGCAAGTACTTCTTGAGTTCAGGCATGGTAGCAAACAGAGGCTGGTCCTTGATGCCCTTGACAATGAGCATATGGGCAGCGGTCTTCCTCGAGTCGTCCTTGCGGGTAAAGATGGTGTATCCCAGCTCCTCGTTCCACTCTGCAGGGGTGTGTCTTTTGGCCTCGAAGATCTCCTTGATCTCGGCAATCATCTCGTTTCGTCGTTCCAGCCGTTTGACTCGCTCAGAATCAACCAGTCCTCGCTCATGGGCCTTGATGGTGAGTCGTTCATCGGCGTTATCTGCTCGAACAGAAAACCGGTACTCGGATCGAGAAGTAAACATTCTGTAGGGCTCAGAGACGCCCTTGGTGATGAGATCGTCAATCAGCACACCAATGTACCCCTCAGAACGTCGCATAGTGAAGGGCTCCTTGTTCTGAGCCTGCAAGCCAGCGTTAAAACCAGCAATGATACCCTGAGCAGCAGCCTCCTCGTAGCCAGTAGTACCATTGATCTGACCAGCCAAAAACAGACCGTGAACCAGCTTTGTCTCCAGCGTGCTCTTGAGTTCTCGGGGATCCACGTAGTCGTACTCAACTCCGTATCCTGGTTGTGTCATGGTCACGTTTTCAAAGCCAGGAATGGTCTTGAGCATCTGGTGCTGAATGTCAGCAGGAAGAGTGGTGGAGATACCGTTGGGGTAGATGACGGTGGTATCGAGCCCCTCAGGCTCCACCCAGATGACGTGGGACTCCACATCGGCAAACTTGATCACCTTGGACTCAAGACTGGGACAGTACCGAGGTCCCTTGACGGTTTCTCTAATATGAATGGACTTGTCGAGGTTGGCTCTCACGAGATCATGGGTGGCCTTGACTGTGTGTGTCTTGTAACAGAGAACATTGTGATCGTTGACTCCTCGCAATTCAGAAGGAGTAGACTCGTTCACAGACCCGTCAGTCTTGCCTGCAGGAACATTATCGTTGAGGTAGGAGAAAGGGAAGGGGTCTTCATCCTGACCTTCAGGAATCATGGCTGAGTAATCGATGGTGCTGGAATCAAGACGAGGAGGAGTTCCGGTCTTCAGTCGTCCCAGCAGAAACCCGGCTTCTCTCAGAGTCTTGGAAATACCAAAAGTTGCCTCCTCACCCATTCTTCCAGAGGGATAAGCTTCCAGACCAATATGAATCTCTCCACCGAGAAAAGTACCCGTGGTAATGACGACTTTTTCGGTACTGATAGTCTCTCCTGACTCGAGGGTCAGTCCAGCAACAGTTCCGTAGCTCTTCACGGCATCAGGAACCTCTTCAGGAGTGGTCAGAAGATCTTCAACGGTACCCTCCAGCACTTCCAGGTTGGGGTAGTTTTTGATGAGCTGCTGCATCTCGCTTTTGTAGATTTTTCGGTCGATCTGGGCACGCAGACCCCACACGGCAAAGCCACGGCTTCGGTTCAGCACCTTGAAGTGAATACCAGCCTTGTCAGCCACCCGACCCATCAGTCCATCCATAGCATCTACCTCTGTCACCAGAGTGCCCTTGCCAATACCACCGATACTGGGGTTGCAGGAACAAGTTCCGATTCCGTCGAATTTCGGAGTAATGAGCAGAGTCCGAGCTCCAGACCGAGCAGCAGCAGCACTGGCTTCACATCCCGCATGGCCTCCTCCTACAACGACCACGTCGTACTTGGGTGCGGTTTTGAGCGTTTCTGTGATTTCAGGCGTGGTGTGGATGCCCCGGAGCCGCGGAAGAGCGGTCCTTGCGCGAAAAACGGCTTTTATCTGCGCTCTCAGCATCGTTTGAGGTGTCTTGTTGAGAGATGCAAAAGGTTGATTCCGATGTTGAAATTTCAAGATTGAGTTCCACCAAAAGTTTGTGCTTGTAGCATGCGTGAAAGGTGCAGTGCGATGGGGTCGGAAATTGCTCGTAATGTGGAGTAATAAAAGCAGAAATGGTACAAGGGACATGTTGGATGGATTTTGGGGCTTTTTCAACTTCCACATTGCTTATTTCGTTCTCGTTATGTAGTCTTTTCGCAACTCTTGTCTACTGTCTGTATTAGTCAACCGAGATATCAGCGAACTTCCACACCTATAATAGCTCCTAGAAACAGCTAAAAGGCCATCCGGTCTCTTTTTTAGTTCTTTGAAAGTCACATGTAATATCCCCTTTTTCTATGTCGCTCACTTTCGCACTAATACAAGCCTTTCTTCTTACCTCCCACCAAATCACCAAAATGGAAAGAACAAGATCCTTCATTACTCAGCGAATAGTAAGCCAAAGTGAGAACTATATGCTCAGATAAAATCTAGGCCGTCAGAAATACCCATATATACACTTTTTATCACTCTAGGACCCCTGGAACACCAATTTTTCGAAAAATATCAGAATTAGGATCATGACGGAAATCCACCCCTAACAAACAAGTTACCGGTCCCTTGGCCCAGTTGGTTAAGGCGTCGTGCTAATAAGAAATTAGCCTCTTTGCAACGCGAAGATCAGCAGTTCGATCCTGCTAGGGACCAATTTTCACTCGGTTGTATAGTGTAGCGGTTATCACCTTGGATTCTGACTCTCGAAGTACCTTCCAGTAACCCCGGTTCGATTCCGGGTACGACCTTTTTGTCGCGGCGTACTACCCCACGTCGTCTATTTTTATCCTCCCCACGTCTCCATTTCTTTTTCCCTCATCTCCTCCACTTCTACACGTGGAATGAAAGCGATCGACACCTAAAAAGTCTCAAAGCCATATTCTTATGCAGCGTGTCCCATTGTCGGAGATAGCAGACGCAACAAACAATGGAATAATATAAGCCGCACGGGGCGGAGACACAAGCCGGCTGGAGAAGAATCGAACCCGAAGGGCATGTCGACTCTGTGCAATTGATCACGTGACCGAATGTTTTCCCCAATTTGCTCTTTTTCAGCTGCTTTGAAACCCCCTCTTTTCTTAGTCCAATCTCTACATTGATCCGAAATAAACCATATCGTCGTGAACCTAAGCCTCCCTCCCCTCAACTATACGCTGTGGAACCTATTGACCAAAGGATAAATGCGAGGATGGTTTCGGGCTCGGAGTTATGAACGGCTTGCGCTCGGAATCTGTTTGTAGTCGGCCAATTCGGATCGGACAAAGCGCCAAGTTTTCGCCAAGAGCAGACCTGTCGCTAACGGCCCGTCTTGCCATAGGCATGGTGCCCGAAACGCCTTGATAGCGACTTGGTGCGATGCCTGGAAGGAACTTTATCCGGCTTGGCTGCATGCTTGCGGTATTATAAGAAGCCTGGGTCCGTCGATAGGTGACATAAAAGGGCCCTAGGATCTCAATTGAGCTTGGAATCCATCTTGCACACCTACAAACACACTTGAACACCATGGCTGACTACGAAGAAGACGTTGTACTGGAAAAGTACTGGCCCGAGGAGGCTGCCCACGAGGGCAAGGCCGCGGGCTCCAAGGTGCCCCTTCCCCACCACTTTGAGGGCCCCAAGCACAACTTCCCCGGTCTGGAGATGAAGATGGGAGCCACCGGAGTCATCTGGACCACCGACCGGGCTGCCGAGAAGGGTTTCTCTCATGACAACCCCGAGTGGGCCAACCTGGGCCAGGGAGCTCCTGAAGTCGGACCTATTCCCGGCTGTTTCAAGCGACCCGATGTCATTGACGCCTCTGAGAGCACCCGAGAGTACGCCTCCACTGCTGGAGTCAAGGAGCTGCGAGAGGCCGTGGCCAACCTGTACAACCACGACTACCGAGAAGGCAAGAAGTCCAAGTACACCTACGAGAACGTGTGCATTGTGCCCGGAGGACGAGCTGGTCTGATCCGAATCGCCGCCATTCTGTCGGACGTGTACCTGTCCTTCTTCTTCCCCGACTACACTGCCTACGCCGAGATGCTGGCTCTGTTCAAGAACTTCTCGCCCATCCCCGTGCCTCTCAAGGCCGACGATGACTACCAGGTGCATCTGGACATCATTCGAGCCGAGCTGGACCGAGGAGTGTCTGCTCTGCTGACCTCCAACCCCCGAAACCCCACCGGCCAGGCCATGCGAGACCAGGACCTCAAGGACCTCCAGGACATGTGCCGAAAGCGATGTCTGCTGATCATGGACGAGTTCTACACCCGATACAACTACGAGGACGGCTGCAACGGCTCTTCGGTCTCTTCTGCCGCCAACATCATCGACGTCGACGAGGACCCCGTTCTCATCGTGGACGGTCTCACAAAGTCCTTCCGACTGCCCGGATGGCGAATCTGCTGGATCGTCGGCCCCAAGTCATACATCAAGGCTCTGGCTTCGGCCGGCTCTTTCCTGGACGGTGGATCCAACGCTCCCTTCCAGAAGGCCGCTGTTCCCTTCCTGGAGCCCTCTCTGGTGAAGAAGGAGATGACCGCTCTGCAGGTCCACTTCAAGGCCAAGCGAGACTACTGTATCGACCGTCTGGAGAAGATGGGCTTCAAGTTCCACCAGGTGCCCACCACCACCTTCTACATCTGGCTGGACCTCAGCCCTCTGCCCAAGGAGATCAACTCGTCTCTGCACTTCTTCGAGGCCTGTCTGGAGGAGAAGGTCATCATGGTGCCCGGTATCTTCTTCGATCTGAACCCTCTGGCTCGACGAGAAATCCACCACTCGCCTTACTACCACTTCATGCGACTGTCCTACGGACCTCCCATGGAGAACCTGGTTAAGGGAATGGACGCCATTGAGCGGGTCATCAACAAGTACAAGAAATAGACGGGAGGTATTTAATATAGACAATCAGATAGATATGGGAGAAGAGTACTGTACTCGTAGGGAGAGAACGGAATGTAGAGAAATGAATTGTAGCAAGAAGACTCATCTTTCGATATCGGACAGTACACGATAGACCAACGTATCCATCTAGAATCAGGGAAGTCACCTCAAGTTCAGACAAACGCGTATAACAGCATATAGCACAATGGATTACAAGAAAGAGAAGTTTATGATGATGCACTAAGGTATCTCTTGGTTCTTGGTAAGTGCTTTCTATTTCACGGTACATGGTTATATATGCTTAGTAAGCAAATTAGTAAGCTAAATCCAATCATGAAGACCCCTCAGTATACCCCAAGTTTCACATCAAATCTCGATCTTTCATCGAATATGGCTCCAACTACGAGTAAACTACCTCTCTTGTTTCTTCCAGATCACATCTGTTATCTATATAATGTCTGGTAGACCTCAAAGTCACTGCAGCTGATGTTAGTATGATTCAAAGACCAAATATCTCTTTTGTAAGAAGTTCAGGAAAGCAGTTCGTTACATTAAGATTCAAAGGTAAGCGTTGGAAATTGCATAAAATGTTTCATCATCCAAGATGCCTCAGTGTTGTGGGATTACTCACCTTTTGGTTGTGCGCGTGAGAAGTGAAAAGACAGAGTGAAAAGCGTTATATAAACATTTCCAGGGTTAGGGTGTTGGAGGAAACGCAGGAGGGTAATCGAAAATGTAGGGCTTGGTTTTGGAGGGTCTATTGGTTAGATATTGGTATGGAATGGGCGGTATTTGGATCTATAGTACTCTGAGTATATCACCTCTCTTTCTCCGTTAATTTGGGGTACATTTGAGATGTAAAAAAATGAACTTAGTTGACAAAGCCAACTAGCTCTAATACTAGTTGATGATGTAGTTGGTGAAATAAGCCTGGAATGTTGGAATTTCAGTAAAATAGCCAAAAAGCGAGATAAAAAGCTGGAAAGTGTTTTAAACGGTACCCCAAGACGTGTACATTACGCCTATCCACTCATAATCCAACTCTCACCCTCCCTCATTTTCCCTCCCTCTCTCTCTCGGAACAAACGGCTTTTGGAACATAAGCTCAAGTGTGATTAGGTTCTGTCAATGAGAGGTAGAGTGGAGAGACAATATGGAGTGTTTTTTATTGGTGTTGTAGTAAGGGAAAATGAACGAAATTGGAAATGGGGGATCTTAGTGTCTGTGAGATACGAAATCTCGAGTAGATAACCTGTATCTCTTTTCGTTCTCGAGTTATCAACTCCACAGCAACAAGGCTCTATTTCAGCCGTGCGAGAAGACAGGTGAATTATAGCTTCCATACAAGAGATAGAGCACCAGTGAAGCCATCAGTGTGGTAAATAAGCCCCTCAAAACTACTTTCTCAGCTCACACGTCTCACATCTCATCTCAATGGCATATTATAGGCGTGTAGTTGTGGTGTGCTTATCATGGTGCCTTGTTATCGTATCAGAATCGTGTCAGAATAGAGTGTCTCTAGAGACGGGAATAAAGGATATTTTCGGCTGAAAAACTCACAGTACACTAAAGGTGCCATTTCAAATCGACCCACACCTCTCACAATTCTCTCCCTATCTCACAACCCCCACTAATCGCTCTCTCAACATTCACTTCTCACCTCTTGCCAAACTCTAAACCCCACATGACTCCACCCTTAACCGACATGACGATAATGGCCCAATAAACCACTTCTTCAACCACACACTACTCTGAACATGTCTTTTGCACACCTGCTACCCGTTGACGGCGACTGGAAGACCGACGTGACCCGATGGATGTCCGAGGACGTGCCCTCCTTCGACGTGGGCGGCTATGTCGTTGGAGACGATATTCACCATGCCACTCTCTACTGCAAATCGCCCGGTGTCGTGGCCGGTGTTCCTTTCGCCCAGGAGGTGTTTGACCGCAACCAGCTCAAGGTGCAGTGGAGCGTGTCCGAGGGCGACTTTGTGGACCCCAAGGGCGGCAAGGTGGCTGTTGCCAAGGTCAGCGGACCTGTTCGTCAGGTGCTTCTTGCCGAGCGAACGGCCCTCAACCTGCTGGCTCGAGCCTCGGGCGTGGCCACAAAGTCGCGACACATCGTCGAGCTCGCCAAGAAGGCCGGATACACCGGAATCATTGCCGGAACCCGAAAGACCACCCCCGGTCTGCGTCGTCTGGAAAAGTACGCCATGATCGTCGGAGGAGCCGACCCCCACAGATACGACCTGTCGTCCATGGTGATGCTCAAGGACAACCACGTGTGGGCCACGGGCTCGATCACAGACTCGGTCAAGAAGGCCCGATCCGTGTGCGGCTTTGCCATGAAGATCGAGGTCGAGTGCCAGAGCGAAGACGAGGCCAACGAGGCCATTGCTGCCGGAGCAGACATCATCATGCTGGACAACTTTGACGGCAAGGGTCTGCAGGTGGCTGCCCAGAACATCAAGGACAAGTGGAACGGCTCCAAGCACTTTATGCTCGAGTGCAGTGGCGGACTCACCGAGGACAACATTGGCTCCTACCTCACCAACCAGATCGACATCTACTCCACCTCCAGTATCCACCAGGGCACCGGAATCGTCGATTTCTCTCTGAAGATTGACCACAACTAGGTGTTCCACTTAGATATTCTGTAATTAGCAACATGTGGTTTACAAGCAATGGTGTAGAATAAAGGCCAGTTGTAGAAATTATCACATCTCACTTGATAGTATGTAGCCGGTCACTGAGAACGGAACTGACTGATTCCTGAACCTCAGCTTGTTACAAAAATACATACCTGTGTTTCTCTAAAGTGTCATGTGCCATCTACTGTACCATATTTTCTCATCTTGTTTCTAAAGTCCAACTACAACTGCTTGATTTCATAATTTATCATAAATACATCACTCTAGTTTAAGAACGAGGTGAAATCCAGACTCTTGAGCAGCGGCAAGTCGTTGCCGGCATCTTCGTCCTCCGTGAACACAGGTCCAGACGGGTTATCGTCGTCATCATCGTCATTATCGTCAGCTGCACCTCCTCCCTGAAGCTGTTCCAGGAACGAAGCAGCCATGTCCTTGCTATCCGGAGGAGCGTTCTTCTTTTCGGCAGCAGCAGCTTCCACCTGGGCCACCGTCTTCTCCTTGAGCAGCTGGATCTGTTGCAGTCTGTATCTCCAGTTGGACACGTACTGGCCGTCAGAGTACCAGATGGTGGCAAACTTGGAGGCAATGAGAACCAAGTTTCGAATGAAATCAGGCAAAGAACCCTCAGAGATGATCTTCAGATGACACGCAGCGAAAATGGCAGGCACTCCGGCCTTTCGGTACGCTCGCACCTTGTAGTAACGCGTGGGCTGGTCAGCAGGGGTCTTGGGCTCGTCCTTGGAGTCGGCAAAGATGTGCGACTTGTCAAAGTTGGCCGAATGCGGCGTGATGACAATGTTGATGAAGTTGAACTGCGACTTGATGGTATTGAAGTCGAACGTGAGTCCAGACTCATCAAAGAAGACGTTGACGTAGTCGTTTCCAATATGACGCTTCTTGGACGCATAAGCAGTATCCTGGGGGTTCAGAGGGGGAGGCATGAGCGTGGTGGCGTGGAAAACAAGCTGCGAAATCTTGTCTCTCCAGCAGTATGCAAATTCGCCGTCCACATTCTGCTCGGTATCAAGGCCACCGGTGTAGATGGACTTGTTGTCCTTGAGACGAGTAAGAGTGCCCAGAGAAGACATGAACTGTCTGTAATGCAAGGAACCCGTCTGGTTGGCCAGAATCTCCGTCTCATCCTTCTGGTTAGGACCCATGTACATGACACCGACCTTGTGGAAATCGACCACAGGAATTCGATCAATGGCTGAAACTGCTCGGGTAGTAGCAGGATCAGATCCCAGAGCAATAGGTTTAGGGATATCAGCAGTGACGTCAGTAGGGAGAGTCTGCAGAAGAAAGTAGTTGGGGGAGAAGAGCTCTTCAGAGGACTGTTCACTTTGTCGAGGCACCATCTTGATAGAAGGGTTGACGTTGATGATGGCAGTACCTGTGGGTCTTCTGACAATGTACTGCGTTTCACCGGTGGCAAGAACAGTCTGGATGGAAATGACTGACGTTCCATACAACCATTGCTTCGTCGACGTCTTCTTGTCCTTGAGATGAGCGTTGATACCCATCATGGAAGGCATCTGGAGATCAAAGTCGGTGAATGCAAACCGTTGAATGAGATCCAACAACGCGAGCGACTGGGGATCGATATCTGCCGGGTTACCGTCAGCGAGAATGAGGTTTCGCACGATAAACTTGGCCAGAAAGTGTCGCTTGGAGATGTCGAGTTTCAGGAACCATGCGATAATGACATTGTAAGCCAGAGCAAGCAGGTACTGACTCATGACGGTGCCGTTGAACTGAGTAGCGTCAGTGGACGACTTTGTATCGGGACCTGTGGGGTCATAGTTGACCTGATGCTTGGAACCGTCACTCATTTTAGCCAGATCGTTGGCATGCTGAATGTACTTGAAGGCCATACCAAAGATTCGCTTGTATTCGTCCTGAGTGAACGAACGGGTGAGGGAGGGCATTCGAGATAGAGCCAGAAGGAACTCGAGAATGTGAGGAGAAGACGAGAGTGTGGTGATCTTGGTCTGGAACTTTGTGAAGATCTGAGGCAGGAATCGTCTGATGGAAACTGGGAACTCATAGCAACAGAGGACAAGAGCATGGATACAGGGAATGGCCGTCTTTTCCCACGAAGACAGACCCGCAACCAATGCTTGAAGAATATACTCTTCGTCGGTTCTAGACAACAGATCTCCGTAACCAATGAAGGAAGAAATGTTTCGAATGATAGCCACACCAATATCAGGCTTGGAAATATCCTTGGGGATCTTCAATGCAGCAGGAAGACGGTCGGAAATGCCCTCAGAAAGAGCCACTCGAAGAGCCTTGATATCCTGATGAGACCACTTGAACAGAGCCAGGTTGGAGAGCTGAGGTCCAAGGTGGGCCAACACGAAGGAATAAATCTCCCAGTCACACTGAGCCTTGCTGATGACTTGCAGAATCTCAGAAAACCAAAGAGATGTGTCTAGAGTGTACACTCCGTTCTCAGACTCCTTTCCAGGAGGACCCACCATGAGTTTTCGACACGGCTTGTTTCGCTCAACACCGTCCAGAAACTTGACGTCTTCGGGGAAATGCCACGGCTTGTCACACTCGTCTTCTCGACCAGTGTAGTTTCGGCCGAAAGAAGCAGACAGACCGTCCATATCGACAGGGTTGGTGATGTAGACATACTCGTCGTCTGTAGACCGAAGTCGAACAAATAAACGACAGGCCTCAAGGTACGCTTCAACCGAGTTTTGCTGACGCAGAGTGGGAAGCATCTTGACCAGAGTAGTGTACACGAGTTGAGCCTTCTGGGGCTGAGTCAACATGAACTGACCAAACATTCGTCCCAGAGAATAGACGAGTTCAACAGCAGGAGCCTCACCCGTGGCAGTAATGTCTCGCAGCATGGTGTTGAACACGTCAAAAGACGCGCTCTTGCTCATATCCGTCAACAGGGTCAACAGACGAGATCTGACCTTGGTAGTCAGGGCAGAAGATCTGTAAGTATGAGACAACATGGAGATGAGTTTATTGAGCATCTCTCTGTCGTTGACTTCGGAAGAAACCGTATACAGACGATCCATAAAGTCGAGAACCAGCATTCGCACTCCATCAGGCCAGTAGGGCTCCAGAAAGTCGAGAACAAGCTCCGTGTTGGCTTCCCAGTTGGACGAAAACGGAGAACAGAGGTAAGAGTCCTCGAAATGACGCACAATTCGAGCCGCAGACGACTCGTTGAGGAAAGGAGCCATCTCCAGGTAGAACTGGATAGTCTGTTCTTTAGGAGCAGTAAAGTCAACCTTTCGTTCCAGCGAAGAAACAAGCTCAACAAAGTCCCTGACACACAGCATCAGTTTCGAAGGCTCAGGAGCCGGTGCAGTGTTGTCCTCCTTGACCTCTTTACCATCCTTCACAGAGTCGGCAGAAAAAATACTACCAGCTCGCTTACTAAGCCGGGATCGAGTTTCAAAGTGCGAACTCTTTTTGTCAAACAGCGAAGTAGAACCCTGGCCAGTACCTGTAGTCTTTCCAGCGATAGACCCCGTTCTGTGCACACTGGACTGGTTGCCAGTTGCTGAGTCATCCATTTCCTGCTCAGCACATCGAGCAATAATCGCATAAGGCGAGTGATCCGAATCCCAGTCTTCGTAGGTGATTTTTCGGCACGTTTCCTGGTTTCTGACGAGTTCCGTCACGTTCTGGCACACTTCCAGGTCGTGGTTGGCGCTTCCCAGTCTCAAAGAGTCCTCATAAGCTCCCAAAACAGCTCCCATGGTGATATCCAGTTTCAGTTCGGGAGGGGTGTTTTCTGCCAGAACACGCAAAAACCGCACAGTTCCTCGCAACGTGTTTCCGTTGGGCGCATTTTGGCCCGACGTGTTCTTTCCCGCGTCCTGGAGGTATCTGAACATGATTTCCACTGTAGCATGGCCCACATGGGAACTACACAGCATGGTCAAAGACTGTCCTACAGACTCCTCCATGTCAGGGATGGTGACATAGGTGGAACAGAGGATATCGAGAACCACCGGGATGCTTTTGATGGGCACATAGCCGCTCTGGATGACGGTGTTGAACATTTCCAGCGCAGCTTCAATGTCCGACTTTGAGCTGGTTCGTCGACACATGGTGACCACTTCTCCGAGAATCGCTCCCACCTCGTCGTCGTTGAACATTTGAAAGTTGTGTTGCAGCATGCTCGTCAGCAGTTTCATCAGAGTCTGCAGGTTATCGTTCATCGTCACTTTTCCGCCCGTAGAAGCCGCAGTAACGTCGTCAATACGGCCTATACGCACATCCTGGGCCTCGGCTGCGAGTCGTTTCAGCCACGAGCTCAAAATGTGTGTGAATGGGTATCCCGATTGGTACAGGTCAAAGACGTTTTTTCCGTTATCCGTCAGCACTCGCAGCACCTCCAGCTGCAGGTCAAAGTCCTGGAGATTGGAGTTTTCAATGAGACTCTGAAAGTACGCCAATCTGGACCCCGTGGCGCTCTCGTCCTGCTTGATACAGGCAATCATCAGTTTCAGGCCACTTCGGCGACATTCTGTAGGTTGGTCGGTTTTTGTCAGGTCTCGTGCAGCGTACCAGATTTCAGGAATAGACGACACTGAGTACGTTTGGACGGCATGTTCGAGGGCAGTGGCTGCCTCGACCTTCTTGTCGGCCGATCCGGTCGCCAAAACCCGCAGAAGCTCCTCCTGATCAGCTGCTCCTCCCACGACTGTGGGTCTTGTCTGGGGAGCTCCCGAGGTGGAAGACGACTTGAAGCCCTTGGTCAGCGACTTGAACACCGAGCCTAGTCCGCTTTTCTGGCTCACTGGGTTAGAAGGGGTGATGGGAAGCGAGTGTCGTCGGTCCATGGCAGGTCGGTGGTAGTTGTCTAGCTGAATAGATGACTGTTGCTATGTTATAGTGCGACACTAGTGACTAGTATGGATTTATGCATGTCCGTGTGGATGTGTGTGGGTGGTGTTTGTGGTTGCTTCGATTGCGTCCTCCTTTGTGTTCCTCCCTTTTCTTCAGTACTCACTTTTGTTGTTCTTTCCGTTGATGAAAAAGACGTCGCTTCAATCTGTCGAGATTCAACTCTTCTCCAGGCTTCAGGATATGCACCGAGGTGGAAGAAATAAGGTTGGTGGGGTGACGGGCGGTGGTGCTTATGGAGACGATTGGGGCGTTTTGAGAAGAGATTATGACTAGTAAAATCCACGAATGTGTTTATGGATCTGGCAAAGACAATTTGGGAGTTTTCCCCGACATTTTGACTGTATTTGAGGATTTTCAGACTTCTTTGTTGAAATTAGTTGAGAACTGATTTATAGTTGACAAACTACTTGAAGTAAGAAGGACTAGACAGAAGACGAAAGAGACACATTAACAATAGACAGAACCTTTTGAACGGTTTAGAATACACTGTCGATAGGGGTAATACTGCTTCCATCTTTTATTTCATGAAAAAAATCTTCTCACAGCGCGTTATTATGGCACCATATATTTGGTGTAACTAAGGCACTTCATCTTTAGTAGATGAGAGCACTGTAATTATGGCAAAGAAGATGATGTCAAGGTAAGGAAGCAAATATGTACGACTAGAAACTATCAGACAACAATATCTAGACTTCTTGGATCTATATATCGCACATGTGTTATACTCATCACTTTCAGTGTGATTACGTAATCATATTGTCCAAATGATTACGTAATGATTTGCTTATGTAAGCACATATTGATTATGTAAGCTGGTGATTACATAAGCAATCTGTGATTATGTAAGCTGGTGATTACATAAGCAATCTGTGATTATGTAAGCAAAAATCCTGAAACCACAATACTCTGCGACTTGTGGGATATGGTATTGAGAACAAGAGCTTTAGAAAGACACCAAACATCAATACTTTTGGTCATGTCCACTTCTTAGTCGGTCATTCTAAGACTTCTATTGCAGTCACTCTTGGACTCACAACCCAAACACGGTTAAGCTGATTCCTGAAGAGTCATCAATGTCGTGTTGTAGGAGAGATTATTACACAGAATTTTGTCAGTTGATTAATTGCAGCTGTCTCCTTTATATGTCAAATTTCCAACCACTTATCTCTTAATCTGACCTTCCAGACGACTCTCTATCATTCTCTATCACAACTCTATTATTCCTGACATCAACATCATCACCATCACCACACAACATGTCTGAAAAGCCAGCTTTCACTGAAGGGCTTGAGGAGGTGGAGGAACTGGGACTTACGGACCTCGGCTCGCTTGCACATTGGTCTGTTTCGTCTCACAAGACCGGATGTGGCGTAGAAGCGCTTCGATCTGACGACCATCAACTATTCTGGCAAAGTGACGGTCCTCAACCTCACCATCTGGATATCCACTTTTCGAAACGTGTCTCGATCGAGCGCGTCTCGATTTACACAGATTATGAGCTCGACGAGTCGTATACGCCTTCAAAGATCAAGATTCTCGCAGGATCAGGGTACCATGATCTATTGGAGGTGACAGAGGTCGATCTTGACGAACCTCAGGGATGGACTCATTTGGTTCTTGATGGACTGCGAGAAGACGGAGTGCTGAAGACGTATCTGTTGAGATTGCTGATTCCAGCCAACCACCAGCATGGTAAAGATACTCATCTGAGAGCCGTCAAGGTGTATGGTCCTAGAAAGCACATGGTGATGGATGACAGTATTTTTGCATTCACCACGCCCCAGATGTTTAGTGAGCAGGTTATTCGGTAGAAAAAAGGAGGGAAAGTACAACTGACTTCTCATTATCTGCTGATGAGTCTCCAACGTCTCTACAAAATGGTGTTGATCGTGAGACAAAGGTACACACTACAAATTACATCAATGAGCCCATCTCCCATTGGTAGTCTGTCTTGACAGCAGATCAGATCTACATCGGTGTCGTTTTCCTACTGTGAGAAACTTGGACTCAGGGATACATCTCGTCTTAACAACTAATGGTTCCATGGAAGGGCTATCAGAAAAGACCACCTCTTAGAGCTTCAAGATATCATGGCGACGTCTTCTATTTGCCACACCCACACCCTGCATCACTACCCTTTCACCAGGTAGCTCGCACTGTAAATAGCTAACTTATTCTTTTAATGATGTGCTGACCTTCAAGGGGTACCAGAACGAACCCATTGTTTCCATGGCAATGGGTCCAGAAGCAGGTGCACGCAAGAAAGTGGAGGTACTTGTATTATTCTCGTAGGTGTAGTTATGTCACTTGATGGACGATATCCGCAATACTGATTTCAGCTATCAAAGTCTGATCTTGATCTGGTCAGTTTAGAGTGAAGGTGGAACTGGAGTCTAGAAGTGATAGTCATAAGTAACATGTGTATAGTAGATACTGGAGAACGAGAATACTATCAAATAGATTCTTTTCCCATATTCAGAGTACAATTGCACTTTTAAATCGATCTACTCATCCACTTCACCTCCTTAAGTAACTCTGTTGCATTAGACAACTATCTTCAACTACATAGCAACTTCGAGAAAGGTGACCAAAGTCATCCATTTACATTATTTGGGGGCTGAAATTTCCTACAGTACTCAAAACCAACAATCTCTACCAAATCACCACCCATATCACTCCTCCAGGAATCGAACTGGTGTAATCGAACTCCTATTGTTCCACCCTCTTCCTCAAATTAACTTGTCACTGTATAATTAATACTGAGGACACTGTTGACCCAAAGAACCCAAAGCCTATGTTATTGAAGGAAGTAGCCGTGCAACGGTGGTGGAAAAAGGACACAATGAAGCCTCAATTAGAACCCCCTGACCCTCCAATCTCACCGACGAGCCCCAATCCACTCTTCTCGCCCTTCTGAACCCTTCCCCCAACCCTAACCACAATCCACAAATCGACACATGTAAACAAACTCTACACTTTTGGTTTGCATATGCATATATTTCTGCCACTCCTAAAAGCCCACCAGCAGTCTTGACAAGTTTCTTCAACCTCCCTCAACACAACACAACCCCCCAATGACTGAATTCGAAACGGTCGTGTCGCTGCTCAAGCAGTCGCAGCTGCCCCAGTCGGCCCGCTCCGCCGAGCAGCAGCTCAAGGAGCTCGAGGATCAGCCCGACTTCCCCATTGTCATGTTGCATGTGGTGGCTGCCCAGAATCTCGAGGAATCGACCCGTCTGGCGGCCGCGCTGTTCTTCAAGAACTTTCTCAAGCGCAAGTGGGTCAATTCCGACGGCCAGCACCTTCTGCAGGCTTCCACGGTCAAAACCGTCAAGGACGAGGTGGTGGGTCTGATGATCTCGCTGCCCGAACGTCTGCAGGTCCAGCTGGGCGAGTCTGTGTCCATCATTGCAGACTCAGACTTCCCCCACAACTGGGAGGACCTGGTGTCGTCGCTGGTGGCGCGATTGAGCCCCACAGACATGGTCACCAACAACGGCATTCTCACGGTGGCCCACTCCATCTTCAAAAAGTGGCGTCCGCTGTTCTCGTCAGACGACCTCAACCGCGAGATTCTGCTGGTGCTCAACCAGTTCACAGAGCCCTACAAGCAGCTGTGCGAGGAGGTGGACCGCCAGATCGACGCCAACCAGAACAACAAGGCCCAACTGGACATTTTGTTCCGGGTGCAATTCAACATTTTCAAGATCTTCTTCGATCTCAACTGCCAGGACATTCCCGCCTTCTTCGAAGACAACCTGGATTACTTTATGAACCTGCTCAAAAAGTACCTGTGCTACACAAACCCTCTGCTGGAAGACCCCGATGAGGACGACGAGGCTGGCATTCTGGAGAAGGTCAAGGCCTCCATCTGTGACGCCATCCAGCTGTACTCTCTCAGATACGAGGAGTTTTTTGGCACCTACCTCAATGGCTTTGTGGAGACCGTGTGGAACCTGCTGACCAACACCTCCACCCAGCCCAAGTACGACATTCTCGTTTCCCGAGCCCTCACCTTCCTCACCTCTGTCGCCAAGGTGCCCCGACACACAAACATGTTCTCCTCGCCCGAGGTGCTCAAGCAGCTCATTGAGAAGATTGTGGTGCCCAACATGAGCCTGCGAGAGTCCGACGAAGAACTCTTCGAGGACGATCCTCTGGAGTACATTAGACGAGACCTGGAGGGCTCTGACTCCGATACCCGTCGACGAGCCGCTACCGATTTCCTGCGAGAGCTCAACGACAAGGCCGAGTCCTCGGTCACAAAGGTGGCTCTCGAGTACGTGGAGCAGTTCCTCAACGTGTACAAGCAGAACCCCGAGACCAACTGGAAGGCCAAGGATACCGCCATCCATCTGTACTCGAGTATTGCTGCCAAGGGCGCAGTCACGTCGTCCGGAGTGACTTCCATCAACCTGACCGTTGACATTCTGTCCTTCTTCTCGGACAACATTGCCCCCGATCTCATGAACGACTCGGCCAACCCCATTCTCAAGGTCGATGCCATCAAGTACATTTACACCTTCCGAAACCAGTTGTCTCGAGAGCATCTCATCCAGGTCTTCCCTGTTCTCATGAACCATCTTCTGTCGCCCAACTACGTGGTGTGCACCTATTCTGCCGTTACCGTGGAGCGACTTCTCGCCAAGAACGTGTTTGACAAGGCCGAGGTGGCCCAGATTGCCCAGCAGCTGCTGCCCGAGCTGTTCAAGCTCATTGCCGCCGGAGGCACCCCCGAAAAGATCTCCGAAAACGAGTATCTCATGAAGTGCATCATGCGTATCCTGCTGGTGGCAGGCTCCGACGTGGCTGCCGGAAACGCAGGCAAGGAGCTGTTGCAGCAGCTGATTGGCATTCTGCAGGAGATTTGCAAGAACCCCTCCAACCCCCGGTTCAACCACTACACCTTTGAGTCCATTGGCGTGCTGCTCAAGTACACCGTCCCCGTTGTCGGCTTTGCCGCCGTCCAGGATATCGTGTCGCCCACGTTTTTGACCATTCTCGAGCAGGACATTGCCGAGTTTTCGCCCTACGTGTTCCAGCTGCTGGCTCTGATTCTGGAACTGTCTCCCTCCATCGACTCTCTGCCTCCTGCGTTCCAGCAGCTTGCACGAACCCTCGTTGTTGCCCAGCTGTGGGAGTCTCGAGGCAACGTGCCTGCTCTGGCCCGGCTGCTCAAGGCCATCATCGCCAAGAACGGCTCTATTTATGAGGAAAATCTGCTGGCTCTGCTGGGTGTTTTCCAGAAACTCATTTCGTCGCGGGTCAACGACGAGTTTGGCTTCGATCTGCTCCAGGCCATCATGCTGCACATTTCCCCCCAGGCGCTGCAGCCCCATCTCAAGGACATTGCCGTCATTCTGCTGATGCGGCTGCAGGGCTCGCGAACCGAGAAGTTTGTCAACCGGTTCGCGTACTTTGTGGTTTTCCTGGCTGCCACTGCCCCCACTCCTTCTTTCCCCATCACCTTCATCGATCAGGCTGAGAAGGGCGTGTTTGGCACCATTTGGAGCCAGTTCCTGGTCAACGCCATCCCCAACGTCCAGGGTCCTCTGCAGCGAAAGACTGCTGCCATCGGATGCACCAAGTTGCTGACCGGCACCCCCGAGTTCCTGGGAGGCGAGTACTCGTCGCTGTGGCCCACCACTCTGGAGAAGCTGGTGCAGCTGCTCAACTCGGAGATTTCCAAGAGCACCGAGGAGATCACTCCCGAGGTTGATCTGGACTCGCTGTCGTTCGGCTCCTCCTTCAACAAGCTGTCCACCTGCACTCCCAAGCCCACGGACCCTCTCCCCGATATTCGAGACGCCAAGCAGTTCTTTGTTCAGCAGCTGCAGCAGGCCAACAGCCAGACCAACGGCCAGGTGAACCAGCTGATTGGAAACAGCAGCGAGGCCGTCAAGACCGCTCTGCGGGACTTTGGATACGCCTAGATGGATTAGGCTTCTTTATATAGCTTCATGTCGCTATAGAGACGTGTAAATAAATACCCATGGCCATGAGCCTTCATTTGAAATGAGCAGTATGTGTGTCCATAGTGTAGACGACTATTGAACTAGATGTGCTATGAACAAGTCTATTTTGCTGATCTAATTACTACACAAATACAGTCCCACTCGTCGTTCAAATCAATAATTATACATGTTAGTCCACCTTCTTCTTCTTCACTGTCTTCAACAGCTGCTCAGTGAGATCTCGGGTAGGAGACCTGATACCCCGAGACTTTGGAGTGCTGGTCACCATAGTGTGTTTGGCTCTGTAAGAGGACTCGGTTTTGAATTTAGGAGTTCTCAGGTGGTCCTGAGACTCGCTTCTCTTAACAGGAGTGCTGGGAAGATCGTCAGTTGCACTTTTCTTGACAGGAGTGCTAGGAGGATCTACTGGTACACGTTCGTTACACAGGTACGCTACGAAATCGTTGAGGGAGTCGTCGCTAGCTAGGGGCGAGCAGCCTCCAGTCTCAGATCTGGGTTCGTCTCTGCCAATCACAAATTTGGGTGTGTCGTCCTTGGACGAATCTTCCTCAACAGGATTAGGTGAGTCGCTGAGGGTAACATTTGGAGTCATGTAGTTCTGAGTTGCTGAATATGAAAACTCGCTTCCACGCTTCTCCTTGGTAGTACTTGTAGGAACCTCTTTCTGGGCCG
This sequence comes from Yarrowia sp. JCM 30696, assembly GCA_001600535.1. Taxonomy (NCBI): domain Eukaryota; kingdom Fungi; phylum Ascomycota; class Dipodascomycetes; order Dipodascales; genus Yarrowia; species Yarrowia sp. JCM 30696. The sequence continues at coordinate 1,559,129 of BCKG01000001.1, read as the reverse complement.
GTGCAACAGCATCGAAGAGATCATCGAGTTCGTCTTCATCGGGTTCCCATACGTCAAGGTTGTCCAGGGGCTTGTTCATTGGCTTGTTCACTGGGTTGTTCGAGGATCTGATATCTTCACGAGATTGATCAGGTGTAGACATAGGAGGAGGGTTGCGCTCTTGTGTCCGCCTCCTTCGATCCTGAGAACTCTGAGTCGTCATGTTCGAGGGCCTGATCTCTTCACGAGACTGATCAGGTGTAAACATAGGAGCAGGATTGAGCTTTTGTTGCAGCTTCATTCGATCCTGAGCAGGCAGAGTCGTCATGATGGTGAGGTCGGTGATTTTGACCCGCATTCTGGCCTTGTCTGGCTCATTGATGAGGACCTGTTGGCACTTTGCGTACAAAAGTTGAACGTACGACCTCTCTTCCTTGTCAAGTTGATACTCAAGTGCATCTTCAACTTCATGGCCCTCCAATCGAACACTCCAATCGGGAGCATCAGTGAGATAATACCGTCCTCGCTTTATCGTGAGCTTTCCCTTGAGAGTGACCAATCTGGTGGTGTCGAATCTGTCATGGGCTTCCTGGATGGTCATCTCTGTGGTGGTAGCTCTAACGGTAGCTCTGGGGTCCGTCTTCCAGTCGTCAATCAGACTAGACGCGTATCTGTAGTTGTCACTATAAGGACTGAACTCTTCGACAGCAGTGGAATAACGTCTCATTGAGTGTTTTCCATACACGCGTTTCTGGTGGTCGTAGAACAAGACTTCCGATTGAGCTCGGTTGAAATACAGCATCGAGTTGTTCTTGCTGGTCCCCTTCAGCTTCTTGAACCGTTTCAGGACAACCACATCACCAGCTCTGGGAAACCGTTGGGGATGCCATTCGTTGGAAAAGTTGACGACAACTTCACATTCCATGCCTGAAAGCTGCCGGGATCCGAAATCGGTGATGGTGAAGAACTTGGGCTCGCGCACACATTGAACACGCGCAACAATGAGCTCGATGAACGTGTAGGGTTCCACGTGAGAAACGTTCTTGACCGCGGTGCACGTAGGAGGAGCCATTTTTCAGAGATTTCGCGTGTTTTTTCGATTCGAGGGTCCTTGATGGCGCAAGAAATCTATTGTCTTAAGACTCCAGATTTTCAACCGCTCCAATATCTCAAGTTGTGCCCCAATCTCTCGTTTCGAGTGAAGGCTAAGAAGACGCGTTGCTTAGTGCACATTGTTTGGAATGTCGCCAAACCTTAAGAAAGAGCCAATGAAAGTTGGGAGGAATAGAGAGGAATCAACAAGGTCACTTTAAGCTCAGTTGGAACTTCAGGGGGTCACTTTACTGGATCACTTCACTGGGTCACTTCACTGGGTCACTTCACAGGGTCACTTTGCAGGGTCACTTTGCAGGTTGGTCAACATTATAAAAAAAAATTAAAAAAATTAAAAAATAAAAAAATAAAAAAAGGAATAGGTCTCAAATACTTTCCACGCCATCTACTTATAATCACCCGGCATTCCAACCTGATGAGCTCTCGCGTTTCTGGCTAATACATTAAATTATTATATCATGACTAAGCAACTTGTTCATCTTCAAGACGACAAATATATAAATGGTAATTACAGCAATACTACTCTCTGTGACACAATAGCTACTCCTTCCATCGTCTACATTCACTCAGTCTTCATTTTTGGTGGCCACAAGGCTATGTTAATCTATCTACTTGTGATTCTAGATATCACGGTGTTGTTCACTTGTCAGAGACAAGGTCTATATGTTTGTGTTCAGTTTTGTTCGCTCAATTGCTGGTTTGCAGCAGACAACTCGTGCCGGGTTTCTCATACCATCCTCCCTCAATGAGATCGGACTCGAGGGAAGCCCAGTAGTCTCTCTTTTCAGAGACGGACTTGAGATCACAGTCGACAATCTTTCCAGACACCTGGTCGCCCTCGACGTGCACAAACAGCGACACGTCTCGCATGGTCATGGCAGTCACAAACTGAGGAGGCACCTGGACGTAATTTGCGTAGCCCAGAATACCCAGCTCGTCTCCATGCTGCATGTGTCTGATTTCCGAGAAGAGCTCCGACGTCGCGAAAAACTTGGCCAGAGGCTCAAACTGCTTCTCGGTGCCCGGGAACACCTGCTCCAGAGCCTGTAACGACTCCTTTTCGTCCTTGCTGAAGAGTCGGAGAGGACAGATTCGAGGTTTCTCTCGCTTGAGCTGTAATGCGCAGGTTCGGCAGTTGACGCTGTCCGGGGGCGCTGTGGGGCTCTGAAGCAGCCACTTGGGCTTCAACTCGACCGTATACGACTTCCAGTCGTCGGCATAGTTGATTTTGACTGCGTGGGACTTGAGCACATTGGTTTCATTGGCCTTGGGGCCCAGGTTCTCCATCAGCAGCCCCAGAGGCTCACCCAGGTCGAGATTCTCCGCTTCAGGAAGCGACTCGAGGAATCCGAGGGGAAGATTCACAACTGTGTAGTTGAACAGAAACTTGCCAATGGCAGGTCTGATAGTGCCAGTGAGATACTCGTCCACCTCGGCAGTAGAAGGAGCGTTTCTGTTTCGTCTCAGTCTGAGCAGCAGGTCGGTTTCGTCGCTCTTGTAGACCACATTGGCGTTACCTGCGGTCAACAGGGTCCATTTGTAGGGAGGCAGAGGGGTCGGGAGACAAGACATGTTAGTAGATGGATCATGAAACGAGATTTCGAACGCTATAGAGTTGTATATGAGGGATCGGGATAAGGTTGATAGAGAAGAGCCAGAAGTTTAACACGTGTTGAAGGAGAAAGGGTAAACACAGTGGGGAAGCGAGGTGGAGAGACGGAGAAAGCGGGGATCGACGTAGGAGGAGATGACAAATCGATTTCTTTTTTCAGAATTGCGAAATCTCCTCTCTAACACCATCTTGTAGTCATCCCTCCCTACATGATTATTCACAGTTGACGTGTACATGCACCTGTATAATCAAGTACACTGTGCATAGCCAAAAAAGCTTAAAAATATCGAGACGAAAAAGATGTTCGAGTTTGAAAGCAGTCTGTGACTAGGGGTCTAAAACAGCACCAGAGAGCCGAATTTGGCGTTGAAAGTGTCTCCGTAGCACCCTCTGTCTCCTCACGTGTATACATTAGTCTTTCTCTCCGTTTCTTAGCCCCTTTTGCCACTCTCTCACCCCACCACAAACTTACATGTACAATGATGTCAATCCTAACGTCCCTTTACATCTGATACATTTCATTTGAATAATGAGAGTTTTAAAACTTTTAGAAATCCCTGAAAAAATAATTGAATATGGTTTCGGGATTGGTGGCGTTCGTTACCGAGTTGTGGCGTTCAAAAAAAGGACAGGTGGTTTGTGGTTACGTAAGCAGGGTCGGAAGGTGCTCTAGAAGCGCACCATGCTCAGGTTATGACTTGGGATCACCCCAGAAATGGTAAGAACAGGAACCTGCTTGAACCCAATAGAAGCATAAAAACGTTTAATCCACCCGAGTGCGTTTGGTTGTATCATACCAAGCCACAGTTGGTTGGTAGACGCGTAGGAGAGGATGGAGTATAGGTAGAGGGATTCTGATGGTACTGTTGGAGTCAGCTCGTTGGTAGCTATCGATTGATATTACGTAAGGGGTATTTTGGAGAGTTTATGATGTTTTATTAGTAATCAGAGGGTAATGGATTTGGAAGACTTCAAGTTAACAGAAGATTCATTAGGTAAATTATACAGACGTTGTCAGAGAAATCCAAAGTTCACTGCTACCACCAGTGATGATTTCTGCAGATTTTCGAGTCACTTTTAAAAATGTCTTTTCTGGGACTCGAACCGGGGATGTCGTTATTATGGGTCAACTAATATTCACTTTTACAGTTGACAAATAGTTGAGCCATACTTGAGACCTTTACAGCCCCATAACCTCACGTAAAATTGAGATTATCGAAAGCTGAAAGTATCAATTGATTCCTACCACAATTCCCCGTATCGCTATTATTTTTTTCTCCATTATTTAGCCTCTTTATCACCCCCATATTAATTTGCCCCCACCAACCTTAATCGTCCCAACTGTCACCACCATCACACATCACCATTGCCACCTTCACTGCAACCACGACACATCACAATTACAACCATGGAAATAGACAACGACGTGCCCACCATTCTGGCGACTCTGCGGATGGAGGCGGACCCCGAGCTTGCCGCCACCTTCTACTCGCTCGAAGACCTGTGGGAGCGAAAGCTGTGGCACCAGCTGACAGATGCGCTGGCGGAGTTGTACGCAGACCCCCGATCCAAGCCTCTGCGGCTGCGGATCTTCACGCAGTTCATCCAGGTGTTTGAGCGCAACCTGAACCAGCTCAAGCTCGTCACCTTTGGCGTGCTGGCGGCTGCGCAGTGCAACAATGACGAGGAGACCCTGGCGTTCCTCACCAACCTGGCCGATAAGGTCAACCACAAGCACGACACCCAGGATGCGTATGTGTACGCCCAGATTGAGATTGCGCGGGTCAAGCTGCGGCTCAAGGACATGGATGGCGCACGGGAGGTGCTCAACTCGGTGACCGGCACCATTGATTCGCTCAACTCGGTGGATCCCATTATTACCGCGGCTTACTACGGCGTCAACGCCGACTACTACCTGTCCAAGGGCGACTTCAACACCTACTACCGAAACGCCCTGCTGTATCTGGCGTGCATCGATCTGTCCACGCTGTCGTTGGAGGCTGTTCAGAAGCGGGCCCATGAGCTGTCTGTTGCTGCTCTGCTGGGCGAGAAGATTCACAACTTTGGAGAGCTGCTGCTGCATCCCGTGCTCGACAGCCTGAAGAACACAGAGTACGCCTGGCTGCGAGACCTGCTGTTTGCACTCAACCAGGGCGACATCTCCGAGTTTGAGAAGCTCACGTCGCAGCATGTGTCCAAGCTGCCTCCCCTTGAGGCTGCCATGCCGCTGCTGCGACAAAAGATCTGTCTCACGGCACTGACAGAGGCCGCGTTCAAGCGACCCACCAACGACCGAACGCTGACGTTTGCCACCGTGGCCAAGGAGACCCAGTTGCCCGGCGACGAGATTGAGCATCTGGTCATGAAGGCGCTGTCGTTGGAGCTCATCAAGGGCCACATTGACCAGGTGGCCGAGACCATCACCATCACATGGCTGCAGCCCCGAGTGCTCAACAAGCAGCAGATTGCCGACATGAAGCAGCGACTGGACCAGTGGGACGCCAACGTCAAGCAGCTGGGCGGATGGATCCACGACCGAGGCGAGGGTGTTTGGCTGGAGGCTTAGGTTTAGCATATGAATGCGGCCAGCGAGTGCTGCCAACGAGTGCTGCCAACGAGTGCGAAGCACGAGTTGGTTGCATGTTCCATACCGGGTATTCTAGTTATCATAGACTAGCACGAGTTGGTTGTATGTAATCTACACATTGATGAAGTAAACGAACGAGTGCGAAGCGCGAGTTGGTTGTATGTAGTTTAATTATATAGACTGCATGATGGAGTATTAGTTGTATTCTCTTCTGTGAAGCTCGAGTGGTTGTTTGTAGTCTACACGGATGAAGTATCAGTTGTCGATATTTTCGTACCAGTATTGGAAACTCGTATGTGGTAATGGTTTTCATGAGATTTCGAGGTACATCTGTGTTCTACTTTGGTAGTACCTGGTTTTCTACCTAGGTGTTCTACTTGTACAGTTATCATGACTCTCGAGGCCTTTCACTCTACATCATTTTACAACTGTCAATAATTAACGAATAAATATAGTACATAAATAACCCACGGACACTGTCCTTCGGGCATAAATAATCCTCCTCTTACTCAACAGCCTTGCTCTCCTGGCTAGGATCAATCTGGTCCATCTTTGTAAGCTGGGGGACACCCTCGACCTCCATTCCCTCGAGCTCCAAGTTGCTCTGGGGTCCTTCGAACCACTTGTGGGCCCATCCAAAGTAGTAGATGAGCGAGCCGGCCCAAACAGCCACGTTGATCACGCAGGTGTAGTTCATGTTATCCTTGTTGGGGTTGGGGCCCTCGAGAGGGAACATGAGCAGACAGATGGCGAAACAGAGATAGAGCACTGCAAAAGTAGACACGCACTTGGAAAGCACTCTGCCGAGGTAGAAGGGTCCAGGCACAAAGTTCTTGTATCCCCAAAAGAGTCTGCAAGCAATGGGAACCATCCAGGCGAGATCGTTGGAGGCAGCAGCCAGCGAGAAGAGAGCAGCAGCAGCAGCAGCGTCAATCATACAGAGACATCCGATAACGAGGCCGAGAGTGCAGTTGCCCCACACGGCTCGGACGGGGATGGACAGCTTGTGGTTGACGACCTTGAAGAACTCGGAGAAAGGCAGAGCTCCGTCTCGAGCAAAGGCCCAGGACTGTCGCGAAGCAGCAACGACAATGGACAGACCCATGGTCCACTGGAGCACAAAGATGATGACCATGAGAGCCAGCGTCCATTTCTTGCCGAGACAGTCGTAGATGAGCTGGGCCATGGGCTGCTGGAAGGGCGTAGACAGGATTCTCTCGGTGTCGGGAGCCATCACACAGGCCAGAACAATGTTGATGACGAAACCGAGCACCCAGCACATGCCAATAGACGAGATGATGCCAAAGGGAACGGCCTTGGTGGCGTTGGAGGCCTCCTCGGCCATGTGGACACACGAGTCGAACGAGCCAATGGTCCAGATGGGAGCCAGCCAGCCCAGGAAGAAGGTCCATCCTGTGGGCCAGGTGGTGAGGTTTTCGAGTTTTCCGAAAATGTAGGCTCCATCGTGGAGGTTGTGTCTGGCTCCAACAGGCAGAGCGATGATTGCAATGAGGATGATGGCAATGTTGAGAATGATACAGCCAGTCTGGAGTTTTGACATTCCGTCAGAAGCCAAGGAGGCCACAATAGCGTGAGAGATGATGCAAGCTGCGAAAACTCCGTAGACAGTGTACTTTGTCGCGACGTATTCTCCGTCAGTAGCGACTCCAGCGACTGCCAGAACCAGCTGTGCGAATCCATAGTCGATACTGACAATACCAGCAGTCAGACCAAGCGTGTTGGAGTAGCCAACCAGGAAACACAAGGGACGCTTGAGTTTGGGAGTGGCAAAGTGGTATGTCCACCAGTAGAGTCCTCCAGAAGTAGGCAGCGAGGAGCCGAGTTCGGCCATAGACAGACCGACCATCATGATGCAAAAAGACGCGACAAACCAGCCCCACACCATACCTGCTGGTCCCGAGGGCATGGAGTAGACCAGAGCCGAGGAAATGGAGGGAAACAGACCCATGATGCTGAAGGCGATTCCAAACACCTGGATCATGGAGTAGTTTCGCTTGAGCTCGGGCTTGTAGCCCATGGTGGCCAGCACGTTGGCGTCTCCACTGGCAGGGTTTTGTCCGTATCCTTCTTCGATTTTGTCGTCCATGTTGAATGTAGAAGATCTTCCAGAGGGACAGGGACCTGCCCAGGGCCTATATACACACCGCGAGGCGTATCTATTTGCCCGGGACGCTTTAACTTTGATAAAGTCGGCTAATGGTCGGGTATCATAGCGTTCCTTCTTTGTATCGTCAGAACCTAGACCCCCTGGTGGCATGCCGCAACTGTATGTGGCTCGGAGGGGAATGTGGGGTATGCGTATGAAGGGGGAGGCAAACCTGGAGATATTTTGTTTGTGTTAGTTATTTCGGTGATTTTCGTAACCCCTTCCTTTCACCTCACCCATTTCATAAAGTCGACTTTTGGTGCATATATTTTCATATCGGGTCTGCCAAGGCTTGGCGACCTACTTTCAGACTGTTATCATATCAGCAAAGTATGCAGCGTAAACTTCGTGGGGTAGAATGGAAACGGCACTTTTAGACGCCGGGCCCCTCGATAGAGTGCATGCGAGCCAATAACGAGCCTGCTCAGCTGTGTCGAAGGCGTGATCCAAACATAAACGTGAGCAGAGTTCAACTTTGATAAGACATTGGGGGTTTGAAGGTGGATGCTTGGCGATGTAGAGGTAAGAAGTGGCTAAGATGCTGATATTTGAAAAGTGCACGACTCTGGCTTTCGTCTAATACCACTTTTAGATCAACAGTTCACTTTTTCACTTCAGTCTCACCATCTGTTGATACGATCCACTTGAGATGATGTCAGGTGCTTTCCCAGCTCAGTAAGCTTATTTGAGCTCTGATCACTGAGTAACCGAGACACTGTGTCAGTCAACAGAGAAATTTTATCCGACCGGGTCACTGGAGGTGATGGGCAAGTGTGGGACCTATGGTGTTGAGATGTGGGTGTGAAGTGTGGTGCACACAGGACGTACAAGTACTGTATGTGCCGTTACACGACCTCTATAGATGGAATTCTATATCTATCTCATCTTAAATCTACAAGTATCTCATCTCTATCTCATCTCTATGATTGCATCTGACCTAAAAGGTACACCTAAAAGCCAACGTCTTATCTAAAGTCCAGGTATATGAACGCTTGGAATGAGATGTGATGAACCAGGAAAAACAACTCCTGGAAATCTCGCTCAACGAAAAGCCGTTTTTCAGTAGAAATGCTCACCGTGTACTCGACTGTTTCTAAACCAATATCCGCTCCCAAAACAAGCCTTTGTTAGCTCAAACTAAGACTCCACACCGTGCTAACGTCCAAAACTCAAACAGTCTCGAAAACAGAAATACAGGCAAAAATATAAACCCAGAAGGCCAAAAAGGTCGTACCCGGAATCGAACCGGGGTTACTGGAAAGTACTTCAAGAGTCAGAATCCAAGGTGATAACCGCTACACTATACAACCTCGGTTGATTTTTTTGAAAAAGTGGCCACTACAATCGGAATTCTGCTTAGTCAGAATATTATGTAAGCGAGAAAATAATGTGGGTTTTACAAGAGATGGTGGGGGTGAGGTAAAGTGAAGATAACGTGCTAGTTTGGTTTTAGTGGCAATTAGTAAATAAATGAGATAGTCTATTGTGTGATATTCATCTTTAATGGTGATAAATGAGATCTTAAGTGCTGTTCCTCTGGGGACTTAACGTGTGACCATTGAGATACTACAATATGGCCATGGTGTGACAGGGTAGTAAAGCAGTTTGGAGTAAAACATTTAGAGAGACACTTTGGTAATTTCTGCTTAACTGTTCCAGCCCTCCACAATGGGCAATGTCTCTTTCTGCTACTTGGCCATGTTCTTGTCAGTGGTACCTACTTAAAGCTATCTCATGGAGGAGAATCGTACAACAGAGTTCAATACCATACTCAGCAGCTCTATCACAGCTAATTATTTGAAAGAGTTGTTATTTTCACGTGTTGTTCATTGTTAGGAAGTTAAGTCCGCTCTGGGGTAGACGCACATCTCCTCTTGTTTGACACCAGGAGCTAGAATAAAACAAGCTAAAAGACGTTGGATGCTAACTTGGAGAAGCTCAAGCTAGACGCAAGGCGTTTTTGATCTTCCTGGCTTTGTTCCATTGTGGCTGTTTCTAAACCTTTGTTCCTGGCTTTCGGCGATGTGCGATGGCGACTTTGTCAAGGGGTTGAACGAGATTATGTTCTGGAGTTCATTCTGGTGGTTCATACTGCTAAATTGAGTCAGGAGTGTATTCTTAGGAGCAGCCAAACTGGAATCTGAACGAATTAATGCGTTGTTTGAGGCAAGACGGAGACTTTTACAAGTAGCTACAAGTACAATACTTGTACCTAGAACATCACCAGATTGCCACTTGATACGGAAAACACTTCAGAGGTTCTGCATTCCCTCTCTTGGCTCTCCAAATGCGATTTTTCAACTTTGGACTTCATTTCCAATTCTGAATCTCCACCCTCGTCTCATTGTATACACGCGCAGTTCTCTCTGCACAACACTGCCATTGGGGAAGCGGAAACCGAAAACAAAGAAAAGCTTGATCCAGCGATCAGACTCAAAGAAGCCATTATCGATCAGATTGAATTTCAACTCTCGGCGACCCGGCCTTGAGTCTCTCTTTTCCGTCGTCGGCCTTCTCCGAAAGTGAACAGGGGTGGGAGGTGGCTCTATGAACAGCTGAGGTTAGTACTTGTAGAAGTACAGCGAACGAAAAGCAACCCAAAGGTGATTTATTTTCAGACTGACTGAGTTGTATCTTAGCTCTACTGTATTTTCCTATCTCATTCAGTCTTGTCACTCTTCTCAGTTTAGGTTCCATATCAGATCTTCTAATTACTGTAGACAAAATACCACCAACGTAGGCTACCGTTGCCACTGGAACTACAAGTAACGGTTTCCCGCTAATGCTGTCGCACTATTCATTCCCCACCGCAACCACTCAGTCCATGGCGAAAATTTTTCATCACACGCACTTGTCCTGCTCATTGTACGGCCCGTCGGACTCACGCGATCATATGCAGACTGAATGGGAAAGCCTGGTGGGCCGCCGGGGCCCATGTGGAAATGGAACTCTCTCGTGCAGGGTATTGCAGAATCGGCACTACCTACTGTTGTAGTCTGCCACTTGGCTCTAGATTCCGAATCGTCAGGTCCGCTCTGATTGGGCCAAACCCTGATCTAATCAAAGTTGTCGATAAATGGAAGCGAATGAGAGTGTAGACGAGGAGACAACTGAATGGAGGAAAGCACAGGGGCTGAGAATGGCGTGAAATAGCACTTGCTAGACGGCACTTACTCGCATATTTTCGTCGTTGCTATGTAATGCAAAATGGGACCCACCCAGTAGGTTTTGCTAGGACTACATGAGTCAAAGGGCATGGTACAACGGCCCGTTGGACTCCGACGGGAAGTTCGGTTCTTTGCAGATGAGGGTGGAAATGGGTCAGGAAGTGGGTAACTGTTTCTGCTCGAGTTATCGCTCAATTTTGATTCAAATTCCACTCCAGGAACACCAGAAAACTACTCCAACGCCCCTTCCTAGCTCTATCATCTCTCTTCCCCTCTTCCCCTCTATCTCGTCGTCGTGCTGCGTCTTTGGAGTGAGATTGTGCGGTCAGAACCTCACCAACAAGGTTGAGGCGCAGGAGTGATAGTAAACAGAAGCGGTGAGGGTACAAGTAGGTGCAAGTAGGAGATGTATTGCAAGTATTGAACCGCGTTGAACGTTTCCATCACATGATCTGTCTCCACATGTCCCCATTAGTCCCCTTCTTGTGAACACCCCTTCAATACCACTACCCGTACGAATACTCGATATTACCACTAACTTTGCACTAACAGTCAGACATGCCACCAGATGCACGTTCAAGGTGAGATGAACGGCCCGTAGGGATTCACCAGGAGTATGTACCGAGTGCTGTAGAATGTAGAACGTATAGTGCCGTGTACGGTAGATACTGGTACGGTAGATGCTGGTACTGTAGATACTCACTCCACGATCTCTGTGCCAATAACACATCCTCTTCTCCCATTCTAAGATGTATCGTAGTCTGATATCTAGAGCCACCGGGAAAGCCGACTTTCCGACTCTGCCCGTTAACTACTCTCTTCACCAGACCAGAGACGGCCCTTGTTACTGTCGCCCTCAGAGATAAGACTAGAGCTGGTTCCTCCCATTGGCCAAAGCCTAATCAAGGTTTCATTAATTTTCACACACAAAGACGCTCCATACCTGCAATCACGGCTTATCGCAGAGTCTAATTTCTGAGAGGCCACGGCCTACGGGCTTCTGACGGCCAACCGTGCTATCATCCATTAGAGTTGGATAGATACGAGTATATAGACCCACGCGATGCCCCGTGTTGGTAGAATCAACTTATTCAACAAACAAGTCTTGCATCAAACCCCCTAATTCTCACAATGTGCAAATCTATCGGCTGGACCATTGCCGAATGGAAAGACGCCCAGACCAACTCGTCTTTCGAAGAGGCCCGTCACCGGCTGCTCGACCTGGTGGCCACGTTCAAGGACTACAAGCATGGCGATCCCGCTTGGATCACGGTCGCCACCCCAGAGCATATCAACAAGCAGTGGAAGGAGTTGCAGTTGATGAAGAAGAATCCAGAGGTGAGTAACGAAGATACGCGAAGCGTGTCTGAGTGACAAGGGAAGCACAAAGTGCTTCCTGAGTTGAAAATTGAAGAGGTACGCGAAGCGTGCCTCTTGCTAGACACAGCAGACGATCAACCCAGTTTCAACGCCTGATCTGATCTGATCTGATCTGGATGTGAATTGGTCAGATCAATGGTATCTCAGCGAAAACAAACTGGTTGTTCTCTGATGTATCTCAGATGTATCTCAGATGTAGAACATTCCTTCGCGGAAACCGCTCAGTTCTGTTCTTTTTGTTTAAAACATCCCTTCGCGGAAACCGCTCAGCTCTGTTCCGTTATTAACCCAGTCCCTTCCCCTCTACGGAGTCCCTTTCGCCGTCAAAGACAACATTGACGTGATCGACTTTCCCACAACCGCAGCATGCCCCGCCTACCTCTACATCCCCAAGGAAGATGCCACCATGGTGCGCCTCATCAAGGAGGCCGGAGGTATTGTAGTCGGCAAGACCAACCTCGACCAGTTTGCCACTGGTCTGGTTGGCACTCGATCGCCTTACGGCAAGACCCCCAACACGTTTTCCGACAAGCACGTGTCTGGCGGCTCTTCTGCGGGCTCGGCCTCGGTGGTGGCTCGAGGTCTCGTGCCCTTTTCGCTCGGAACTGACACTGCAGGCTCAGGTCGAGTTCCCGCTTCTCTCAACAACCTGGTTGGCCTGAAGCCCACCGTGGGCGTCTTTTCGGCCAAGGGAGTCGTGCCTGCCTGCAAATCGCTCGATTGCGTCTCCATCTTCTCGCTGGTGCTTTCGGACGCCCAGCTGGTGTTCAACATTGCTGCTCAGTTCGACAAGGACGACTGCTACTCTCGCCGACTGCCCCAGCGACCTCTCAAGTCGTTTGGCCCCACTCCAGTGTTTGCCATCCCCGAGACCCCTCTGTGGTACGGAGACGAGATGAACCCTGCGCTGTTTGACGAGGCTGTGGAGCGACTTCGACAGCAGGGCGTCAAGGTGGTCAAGATCGACTTCACTCCGCTGTTCGATCTCGCAAAGTGCCTGTACGAGGGACCCTGGGTGGCTGAGCGATATGCCGCCATCAAGGACTTTGTGCAGAACCGAAAAGAGGACATGGACGAGACTGTCTACGGCATTGTCAAGCAGGCCGAGAAGTTCACTGCTGCCGACGCCTTTGCGTTTGAGTACAAGCGACGGGCCATTGTGCGGAAGATTGAGGAGATTTTCTCGTCCATCGACGGTCTCATTGTGCCGACCTGTCCTCTCTTTCCCACCATGGAGTCTGTTGCTAAGGAGCCGGTTACCGTTAACGCCCACCAGGGAACCTACACGAACTTTGTTAACCTTGCTGACCTCTCTGCCCTGGCTATTCCCGTAGGTTTCCGAAAGGATGGTTTCCCGTTTGGAATCACGCTCATTTCGCAAAAGTTCAACGACTACGCGCTGTTGGACATGGCCCAGAAGTTTCTCCCCGCTTCTCGGCCTCTGGGAGCTCTTCCCAAGGACAAGTTCTCTGCCAAGGAGGGCGATGTTCTGGCCTCGTCCATCGTGGACAATATGCCTCGAACCATTCCCCTGGCGGTAGTGGGCGCCCACCTGACGGGCATGCCTCTCAACTGGCAGCTTCAAAAGGTCGAGGCTACTCTGGCTCGACGAACCAAGACTGCCGACTACTACCGTCTGTATGCTCTGGCCAACACTGTGCCCACCAAACCCGGTCTTCGACGAGTCCTGCCTTCTGATACCACTCTCCGAGGCGAGGCCATTGAGGTCGAGATCTGGGACGTGCCTTACCGCAACTTTGGCGAGTTCATGTCCATGGTGCCCCACCCTCTGGGTATTGGAACCATCGAGCTTGCTGACGGCAAGTGGGTCAAGGGTTTCATCTGTGAGCAGCTGGGCTACGATGACGCCGAGGACATCACCAAGTTTGGAGGCTGGAGAGCTTACAAGGCCGAGACCACCCAGAATCTCGAGACCAAGCCCTTCGAGACCGTTCTGGTGGCCAACCGAGGCGAGATTGCCGTGCGACTCATCAAGACTCTGCGAAAGATGGGCATTCGAGCCGTGGCTGTCTTTTCCGAGCCCGATCGATTTGCCCAGCATGTTCTTGATGCTGATGACTCTGTGTCTCTGGAGGGTACTACTGCCGCCGAGACTTACCTGTCCATCCCCAAGATCATTGCTGCTTGCAAGAAGACTGGAGCCCAGGCCATTCTCCCCGGCTACGGCTTCCTTTCTGAGAACGCCGACTTTTCCGACGCTTGTGCCGAGGCTGGTGTTGTCTTCATTGGCCCCACCGGCGACTCCATTCGAAAGCTCGGTCTCAAGCACTCTGCTCGAGAGATTGCTCTTGCCTCCGGCGTGCCTCTGGTTCCCGGAACCGGTCTGATCGAGACTGTTGCCGAGGCCGAGGAGGCTGCTCGCAAGCTCGAGTACCCCCTGATGATCAAGAGTACCGCTGGAGGAGGCGGTATTGGTCTGCAGAAGGTCGACAAGCCCGAGGATCTCAAGCGGGCGTTCGAGACCGTCAAGCACCAGGGCAAGTCCTTCTTTGGCGACGACGGCGTGTTCATGGAGCGGTTTGTGGAGAACGCTCGACACGTGGAGGTCCAGATTCTCGGAGACGGCAAGGGAAACGCCGTGGCGATTGGCGAGCGAGACTGTTCTCTGCAGCGACGAAACCAAAAGGTGGTTGAGGAGACTCCTGCCCCCAACTTCCCCCACGAGACTCGAACCAAGATGATGAAGTCGTCGGAGATGCTGGCCAAGAACATCAACTACCGAGGCGCCGGAACCGTGGAGTTCATCTTCGACGAGAAGCGAAACGAGTTCTACTTCCTGGAGGTCAACGCCCGTCTGCAGGTCGAGCATCCCATCACCGAGGCCGTCACCGGTCTGGATCTGGTCGAGTGGATGATTCTCATTGGAGCAGGCAAGGCTCCCGATTTCGAGGCCCAGCGAGCCAAGATCCCCAAGGGCGCTTCCATCGAGGCCCGTCTTTACGCCGAGAACCCCGTCAAGGACTTTGTGCCCTCTCCTGGCCAGCTCACCGACGTGCAGTTCCCTGCTGACGCTCGAGTCGACACCTGGGTCAGCCGAGGCACCAAGGTCTCAGCCGAGTACGATCCCACGCTCGCCAAGATCATTGTTCACGGCACCGACCGAGCCGACGCTCTCAAGAAGCTGCAGCGAGCTCTGGACGAGACGGTGGTTGCCGGTGTGACCACCAACCTGGACTACCTCAAGTCCATCGTCGGCTCCGAGATGTTTGCCAAGGCCCAGGTGTCCACGCGGGTGCTGGACTCGTACAACTACACCCCCAACGCCATTGAGATCACCGCCCCGGGCTCCTACACCACCATCCAGGACTACCCCGGTCGAACCAAGCTGTGGCACATTGGAGTTCCGCCCTCTGGCCCCATGGACGCCTACGCCTTCCGAGTGGCCAACCAGATTGTCGGCAACCACCCCAAGGCTCCTGCCATCGAGGCCACTCTTGTGGGTCCCTCCATTCTGTTCCACAGCGACACTGTGATTGCCATCACTGGAGGCACTGCCGAGGCCACTCTCAACGGCGAGCCCATTGAGTTCTGGAAGCCCGTGACTGTGCGAGCTGGCCAGACTCTTGCCACCGGCCGACTCACCTCCGGCTGCAGACTGTACATTGCCATTCGAAACGGTCTGTCGATTCCCGAGTACCTGGGCTCTCGATCCACCTTTGCTCTGGGCAACCTGGGCGGTTTCAACGGCCGAACCCTCAAGTTTGGAGACGTCATTTTCATGGGCGAGCCTGAGCTCCCCTCTTGCTCCATTCCTGCTCCCATCTCCGAGCCTGCTCCTGCTTCGTCCGAGATGATCCCCAAGTACGGCAACGCCTGGACCGTTGGAGTCACCTGTGGTCCTCACGGCTCGCCCGACTTCTTTGCCCACGGCTGGATGGACACCTTCTTCGAGGCCAAGTGGAAGATCCACTACAACTCCAACCGATTCGGCGTGCGTCTGATTGGCCCCAAGCCTGAGTGGGCCCGAAAGGACGGAGGAGAAGCCGGTCTGCATCCCTCCAACCAGCACGACTACGTCTACTCGCTGGGCGCCATCAACTTCACCGGTGACGAGCCTGTCATTCTGACCTGCGACGGTCCTTCCCTGGGAGGTTTCGTGTGTGCTGCTGTTGTTGTGGAAGCCGAGCTGTGGAAGATTGGCCAGGTCAAGCCCGGAGACACGGTCCAGTTTGTACCCATGACCATCGACTCTGCTCGTCAGCTCAAGAAGGCCCAGGACAGAACCATCACCAACCTGTCTGGCTCTCCCTACGAGTCTGTTGATGCTCTGCTTGCTCTGGAGGACTACGAGAACCCCATCATCTACACTGTTCCTGCCTCCACTTCCACTCCTCGCGTTGTCTACCGACAGGCTGGAGACCGGTACATTCTTGTGGAGTACGGCGACAACAACATGGACATCAACCTGTCGTACCGAATCCACCGGCTCATCGACGAGGCCCAGCAGTCCATCAAGGGCATTGTGGAGATGTCGCGAGGAGTGCGATCTGTTCTCATCGAGTTCCACCCCTCTGCCTCCCGAGCCTCGGTGATGCAGGCGCTCATCGACTTTGAGAAGCGGCTGCAGTTTGTCGAGACCTGGCAGGTGCCGTCTCGAATCATCCGACTGCCCATGTGTTTCGAGGACTCCAAGACTCTCGACGCCGTCAAGCGGTACCAGGAGACCATTCGATCCAAGGCTCCCTGGCTGCCCAACAACGTCGACTTCATCCGAGACGTCAACAAGATGTCCGACCGGTCCCAGGTCAGAGACATTGTCTACACTGCTCGGTTCCTGGTGCTGGGTCTGGGAGACGTTTTCCTCGGAGCTCCTTGCGCTGTGCCTCTGGACCCTCGACACAGACTGCTTGGAACCAAGTACAACCCCTCCAGAACCTACACCCCCAACGGCACCGTTGGTATTGGAGGCATGTACATGTGCATCTACACCATGGAGTCTCCTGGCGGCTACCAGCTGGTGGGACGAACCATCCCCATCTGGGACAAGCTGTCTCTTGGCCAGGAGCGACCCTGGCTGCTGTCTCCCTTCGACCAGATTGAGTACTACCCCGTTGACGAGGAGGAGCTCAACCACATCACCACCGAGGTCGAGAACGGCCGATACGCCGTGGAGATGGAGCAGTCGGTCTTTGACTACGGCAAGTACTCTGCCTGGCTCAAGGACAACTCCAAGTCGATCGAGGCCCACATTGCCTCCCAGGCCGAGGGTCTGGACGACTTTGCCAACCTGATCAAGGTGGCCAACGAGGATCTGGCGTCTGGCAAGACCGCTGCTTCCAAGGAAGAGACTCCTCTGTCTGACTCGGCAGTCCAGGTCTTCTCTGAGGTCACTGGCCGGTTCTGGAAGGGCCTGGTGGCTGTGGGAGACACTGTGGACAAGGGCCAGGGCATTCTTGTGGTGGAGGCCATGAAGACGGAGATGGTGGTCAACGCTCCTGTGGCTGGCAAGGTGGTCAAGCTCTACAACACCAACGGAGATATGGTGGATACTGGCGACTGTGTGGCTGTCATTGAGCCCACTGTTTAGATATTAGATGTGATTTATTGTTAATGTATTATTTTATGATGAAGTAAATGCACTTGTAGTTTTTTTAGATAGTGTAGCAATAGTGTCAAGTGCAATCATTCCTTCTCTGTCTCAAGTGTACATCCTCCTTGTAGCACAGGCAACATCTCTCCACAAATGGACCAGTTCGTCTGGTTCCATGTCCCATTTCTCATCATTGACAGTATCGTAGCCCTCCTCGTGGAGTGCCACAAAGCAGTCAGAAGCCAAGTTTCTGAACTCTTGGTTTCGGACTTCAAAACTCTTCTGCCAGAAGAACACTGCCTGGTAGACATTAGTTGGAGGGTTCCGTTCGAGCCACCTAAAAGCAAGAGTCGTCAGCTCGGGGAGACATATCATCTGGCCATAAACAATGAGCTCACAGGCATCAATGAACTCCATCTTGAGGTCTTCACCGTAAAAGTACCGGATGAGAACTTCCAGTGTCGATGTAGGAAGATCAACAGCCACTGTATCGTTCATGTCATCCTTCTCATTCCATCTGAGAAGAGCGTCGAAGTAAGGCGAAAGGCCTCTAACAACTGCTGAGTGGACTTTTGTTTCAGCTCCCATGTTGCTGACCATCGTCAGATCTCCTTCTGAGGCACGTCTGATTCGTGAAAGTCCTGTTTTGTGCACTTCTGTCAACTCAGCGTTGTAAGTTGGATCGAACCAGTTCAATAATTCGCTTTTACTGCGCGGAGATAATCTGTCGTAAACACTCTCGGTCCAACAGTTGCTCAGAGTGACTATAAAGTGGCTATCCGGTCCTTCGGGAGTGTCGAGTTTGAACACAAACGTATTCTGATCTAAAGCCATACACTTCGGGCGTGAATTGTTTCTGACTTTGAAGCTCAGAGCATGGCTGACATGCTTGATTTCTTCTCTTTCGTTGTAGTACAGAAGATATGGCTTTGTGTATCCAGATCCATCTTCTGCTCCATACATGAAGTAGAAGGTTCCAAAGCCATCAAGAAGACACGAGGCCATGAGATTTCTGCTGACATCGAAATCGAAATCTGCTTTTCTGCAGTGAATTCTGAATCCTCCTACCTCGAGGGAAGGTGTCGTAAGGGGTTCCATGTTGAAGTCATTTACTAAAGGTGTCTAGATAGACAGACATGGATTAAAGTGAAGTGCTTGTAGACACAAACAAATCAAAACAAACCAAAACAGACTCTTGACTACACCACGTAGCACTACAACTAATCAACATCATCATTTTACTATGCACAAACTTGGTCTAAAGCTTGGACTTTTCCTTCTTCTTCTCACTGGCCATCCATCCAAACTCCAGTTTTCGGTCCTTGCCACTCTCGATGATCACGTTAATCACACACACCTGGTTGCTCTGAACAGCGTCCTTGGTGGCAGCTACCAGCTCCTCAATGTTCTTGACAAAGTATCCCTTGGCTCCCAGACTCTCGGCCAGAATGTCGTATCGAGTGTCCAAACTGAGAGCAGTAGAGGGAAGAGGCTTGCCGTCGGTGTATCGAGCAGGATCGACACCGTGGTAAATACCAGAATTGTTCATCACGTAAATGACCATGGGAAGATTGTCTCGAACAGCAGTCTCGACTTCAATGGCAGAGAATCCAAAGGCAGAGTCGCCTTCAACTGCAACCACCAAAGACTTGGGATCATAAGCCTTGGCAGCAATGGCGTATCCCAGACCAACACCCATCGTAGCGTTAGTTCCAGCATCGAGTCGAGTTCGAGGCTCAATGTGGCCAAACACCGATCGACTGTTGTCCATGGTGTTGGCTCCCTCGGACACAATGACCAGCTTTCTGTCCTTGGCAATCTCGGCAATGGTGTTCTGAATGGAAGCAAACACTCCAAAGTACTTGAGAGGCACCGAGTGGTCAGCCTCCTTCTTGGAAGCGTTCTGGACGTTCTTTTCTCGCTTGGCAGCAATCTCAGGAGCCAGAGCGGGAGCCTTCCAGCCCTTGAGAACGTCATCCAGCTGTCCAATGACCAGAGAGGCGTCTCCTAGGATACCCAGTTCAGCCTGGCCCGCGTTGTTGCCCAGTTCCTCGGCACACACGTCAATGTGGATGAACCTGGTGTTTGCTCCGTATTTGGGTGCGTCTCCGTAATGCAGAATCCAGTTGAGACGAGTTCCGACAAGAATGACGACATCGGCGTTCTTGAGAGCCTGAGATCGGCAAGCAGACATGTTTCCGGGGTTGCTGTCGCTAATCACGCCCTTGCCCATAGGTGTAGGCAGGAAGTTGATGTTGGTATTGTCCTGGAAACGTCTGATGGTAGGCTCGGCCTTGGCATAGGCAGCTCCCTTTCCAATCACCAACAGAGGGAACTTTGATTCTCGAATGAGAGCAGCAGCCTCTGCGATTTTGGCAGGGTCACCGGCAGACCGAGGAGCAGGCACGTCTCGCAGTCGTTTCAGCACATTGAAACTCACCTGATCGTT
Source organism: Yarrowia sp. JCM 30696 (assembly GCA_001600535.1). Lineage (NCBI taxonomy): Eukaryota > Fungi > Ascomycota > Dipodascomycetes > Dipodascales > Yarrowia > Yarrowia sp. JCM 30696. Next base: position 1,539,124 of record BCKG01000001.1, on the reverse strand, counting down.
ATCCTTGGATTGGATGATATTGGCAGGCAGATCGACATAAGTAGCTCCAGGACGGCCAAAGTAGGCAGTTCGGTACGCCTTTTCCAGCAAAAACGGCAGCGAGTCCGTCGACGAAGGTCTGGCGGCAAACTTTGTGTATTCTGTAACTGCAGCGACCTGATCCAGTTCCTGGAACCCGCCCTTGTGGCTGTTGTGGACGTCTACGCTTCCAGCCAGAAGCAGCAGAGGGAAGCAGTTGGATTGGGCGTTTCCTACACCTGCCAGGGCGTGCAGAACACCGGGTCCTCCGACTGTGAGACAAACTCCGGGCTTTCCAGAGAGGTAGCCGTAGATGGAAGCCGCGTAGGAGGCGCTCTGTTCGTTTCGGAATCCGATAAACTTGATTCCTCGAGCAATGCAGGCGTCGGCGACCTCGATGACGGGAATTCCCACAATTCCAAAAACGTGCTCAACGCCCAGCTGGACGAGAGACTCAGCAATGACCTGTGATCCGTTCATGGGGGTGAGGTTGTGAGATTGTGAGACAAGTAGACTGTTGTAGAAAGGCAATGAAGTGCGAAGGTGGTTTTGTGTTTGTGTTTGTGTTCGTTGTGTCCTTCACAGTGACTGTGTTGCAATCGCTATCTCGTGAGTCACTTCTCTTTACCTATCGTCTAGTCAGGGTGCGATGGAAGAGTATAAGTAACGACTCATATGCACCCCCACGCCCCCACATGCACACCATGCGGAGGAATTAGAGTTCTGTGGGGAGGCAGAAACGAGGTGGTGAATAGAGGGGGGTGGGAGAGTGGAAAAACGTATTTGAGCATTTGAGATAATAGCTAATTGCCTGGCAAATCGATTCAAATTTTCAGAATCAAAATCGGGCTACTGTAGCGAAAGTTAGGGTGGTTATGGTGCCAAAAGAGAGACGGAGATGTAATCGGAGCTCAGTGAGAGTAACCAGTAGTCTGAAAGTTGGTACGTGTGTGGCAAGAGGCTGGTTCAATCGATCTTCCGAGTTTCAGCTCAATCTGGCTTCAATTACGTCTTTTGTGTGCATTCTTCTCTGGTTCCGAAATAGTCTCGGAATTTGGGTTACCGAGATCCGAATCTTGAAAAGGTCGTGTGAGAGACAACGGTCCTGGAGAATCTTGGCAACGGCGTAATTTGAGGCATTTTTCACTCTTGATAGCTCAGGAGCACATCAGTATTCTCTTGGTTGACCCGTCTTCTAGAGACAAATCTCGGATCACACCTCTACAACTGTGGCTTGCTATTAGTGGCTCTCCTATGAGTGTGGCTTGTGAAGGGTTAATGTGAGTCATTGCAACGGCGTTAAGCCGAGGTAGGTGCTTGTAGTGGGTCCTTTGAACAGTATTGATGCTGATTTTGAGACTTTCTATCTTGATCTCGAGCTCTTGAGGTCTTTGGAAGATGTTGATACATACTTCCTCCCCTTCAAGGTGTCAATATAGCAGTGTTTGCACGTTTGATAATTAGTTTCACTCACACAATCTCTCGTATTAGCCACTCGATCGAATCTAAACACAAAGACGTTTTTCCACACAGAACTCGTTCTCACCTACAAGTAGCTTCTCCAACGTGATGATGACTAAGCCAGCACCTTACAGTCTGCCGTGTTATAAGGAAAGATGAGAGAGAAGGAAGCAAATGACAGTGAACTCCGACGGATTGAAAAACGGGAGTATTGGGATAGATGGAAGACTCTTGATAATCGCTCAAGATATTAACTGCCTACATGATGTTGTCTAGTAACAAAGCGAATTTCTCAACTAATATACTCAATGCTTTTCAACTAAAAAGCCTCGTATTGTTACAGTCCCAATACTTTACTCTGAAGCCCAAAACTTTGCCAATATTAGAGACGAATTACAGAGACTTCGAAAATCAGACATAAGCCACCTTTCATGCTCTTTTGTTATATATCTCATCTCAGGGCTATACAGATAGTTCTTTGTTTTTCTTCTTCTATTCCCCTTCATCCACTTCTTATCAAAACTCTAACTTGTCCCACCACCATCAAACATCACCAACCCTTGCATTTCACCCATCAAAATACACCCCTCCAACCACATCTCAATCAGACACAATGAGACTGCAAATACACCCATTACTGGCCCTAGCCCTCACCCTGGCCCTCTACACAACCCTAGCCCTGGCAAATACGGCCCAGGTCAGATTCGTGCCCAACCTGACAGAATCGCCCTACAGAGACGCGTCGCTCAAGAGCCTGAGCCCCAAAGACCATACCCTAACCCTCACAACCACCCCCGACTTTGAACCCTTGTCGCAAACGTTCCAATTGAGCGATCTGTCTACCGATGGAACCATGTACGAGGTTCGAGTGTGTTGGCCTGCTTCTTACCCTGTTGACTTTGATTTGAGCTATGACCCCAAATCGAACTCAGTGCGTGTCAAGTACATTTCAAACTATTACAGTAGCGACGATGATCTGAACTACCTGCCTCTGGACGTGGAGTTCCAGGTTGTTCTCAACAAGGTTGTTCTGGGAGCTCTTCCTGAAGATATTTTTGGAGCTGTGATCCTGGCTGTTGTTGGAGGAGGACTGGCATACTTTTTGGGTGGTGCTGTGTACAAGGTGGTGTTTGACAAGGAGGTCACTTCTGACAAGAAGACTAGATAGTGTGGAGATGGCAGTGCTAACAAGTCAGATCGCTGACTATTATAGATATAGATTAAAACATGTTTGGTTACTTAGGATCCCCGTAATATCTCAACTAATTCTCAACTAATGCTCAACTAATATATTTACTAAAATCAAGTAAAGCTAAGTAATTAAGGCAAAAAGACAGGACCTGTTCTCCTGAACGCTACTTGAAGCTTGGAGATTCAAACAAGATATCAGAGAGTCTGATGTGGCCATACAACCACTGCTAAGCAGTTATTGAACTTGAATACCCTCTCGTTCGACCTCAAGTTTGCTTCTTCTGAAATTCTAAAAGCCGGGTAACTCGAGGGAAATCAGATAATAAGCTTTTTCGAAATGCTTCCTAAAATTGGAGTTACAGAAGACATTGGAATGGTGTAATATCTACAATAGGGATATAGAACCATTCATTTCACTCTGAATTTTCTCCTGGTACTCTTGTTTTCGTCCTGGTACACTCTTTTTCGCTTGCAAACATATTACTCACATATGCTTAGTCAGCTAAGCTTAGTCATCATGATTAGTCATCCAGCTTAGTCAGCAGTCTAACAAATATATTTTTTAAAATAGGCCATAATCTCACACACTTCAAAGCAGTGGACGAGCCCTGGTGTGCACCTTTGACCCATTAATACCGCTCCAGATGGGGTTGGATATGAGAGTTTGAGGTGCAGGGATTGTCATTGAGATTTGCAGTTACATCTTGCTCGCTTTAATTGCCCCGGCGCTTGAGTCAAAAGCGCTTACTGGAAGTCAGGGAACATGTGAAGGTGTGCTCTAAGTTAACCTGAGAGGTAAGCTTACTCAGTGGCACCAAAAACATCGTACCAGTTCTAGTCCTTCGTGTCTAGATGTCAGTACAAGTACGGTATCTAGATGTCAGTGTCTAGATATCAGTCACATGACACAGTCTTGACGTCAGCTTCCATCACTCGCTTCAAGATGCAGCAAACATGCGTACTTGTACCGGTACCCCCGAGCAATACCCAGCCCTGATGTCACGTCGCAGATCGACATGAGCCAAAAAGATACCCCTGGACGATCTGGAAGGAAGCCAGCCGGTTCAGAAAAAGCCGTTATGAGGAGACGGGAGGTAGTTGTTTCTACCATGCTTTGTCAGCCGGTGTTGCTGATACTACTACAACCACCTTTGAACAGTGGTATGACTCAACTAGAACCACATCTCCACCTTTCGGTACCGGTACTGATACCTATTGCTCCCTAAAGGCACTTGCCCACCATGTTGCATCCTGTCTGCTTCTCTCGAAAGCCTGCTCTGGACAGAGTTGTCGATCGTTAGAGGAGTTCAGATGTGGAAAAGTAGCAGTTGATGGAAGTACTTCAATGTCGAACTAGGAGGTCATGTGATGACAACATCTTGGCGACTAATTTCCGCTACCGTTACCGTACATGCTGCAGTCTCACTACAGTAGTGCACTACAGTTCTCCATCATTCTCTCACCCACCTTCCTCACCCACCTCCTGCAGGGTCTGACTTTAACATCTTCGAGCGATGTAACATTAGCCCTGGAGAACAACTTTAACGGCGATAGAATGGTCGACCTGATCCAGATTGTCTCAGAAGGAGTGCCGTGTATCTTCTCGACTGTCTATATATACCCTTGATCCTGATACCCCTTACTCTTCATCAACCGCAATGCTCTTTTCTAACATTCTTCTAGCCACCGTCGCTTCTGCTGGCATCCTCATCCAGGACCTCTACTACGACGTCTACCCGCTCACGGTGATGCAGGTCGGCACCCCGCCCCAGAACGTCTCTGCCATCTGGGACACTGGTGCTCCTCTCATCTGGCTCAAGGGCAGCAACTCCACCGAGTGCGTCGACACCGGCAAGTGCCGTCCCGAGATGCTCTACGACGTGGAGAAGTCGTCCTCGTGGCGGTACCAGAAGCCCGGCCAGAACTGGGGCGGCCACGGCAACTGGGGTCTGGAAACCGTCTCTCTTGCTGGCAACTCCCAGGACGACATGGAGGTCTATGTGTCCAAAGACGTGATCTTTGGCGGCTATCCCCAGTACGGCGGTCTCTTTGGCCAGTCGTCGCACAAGAACGCCAACGCCTCGTACGTGCAGCGGCTGACTACCAAGGGCGACATTTCTCGTGCGCTTTTCTCCGTCGCGTTCAGCGAGAAAATCGTCCAGGGCCAGACCGGCCCCACCGCCCAGGCCATCTACGGAGGCTTTGACCGAGCCAAGGTCGATGGAAACATCACCACCATCTACCACGAGAACTACGGAGGCATCTCCATCAAGCTCAAGGGCATCAGCCTTGACGGCAAGCCTCTGAACGACTTCAACCGAAACATTGTGCTCGACTCCGGCACTCCTCTCATGCACATGCCCTTCGAGGCCATGCTCGAGCTGGCCAAGGCCCACGGAGGAGGACAGGACCCCCAGGGCGGCATTTACTTCGAGTGCAACGACAACCCCATGATCATGTCGTACGACTTTGGATACACCCAGATCGACATCAACATGAACGAGGACAACCTGGTGAAGAAGCGGGATGACGGCCGATGCAAGTGGGACGTCAACCACGTGGTGACCCTGAAGCCCAAGGAAACCACCATTCTGATGGGCGTGCCTTTCATGTCCTACGCCAACATTGTCTACGACCACGACCGCCAGCAGATCCACATCTCCAAGGTCAAGTACACCGACGAGACCGACATCATCGAGATCACCGGAGACATTCCCGGAGCTCAGGAGTGGAAGCCCGACTGGTAAGGGTACTAACAAGTATATAAGTATTTAGATTCAATTTAGTTATGAGTTATGAGTTATGGTCGGCACTCACCGAAAAAAAACTACAGAACACTGCTCGCAGCTTGGAGGTTCAAAGAAAAAACCAGAGATACTGATACTGTCATATTATCACCTCAAAGCAGCTGTTGTAGTTGGATACTCTCTCGTTCGACCTCAAGTTCGCTTCTTCTAAATCCCAAAAGCCGGGTAACACGGCCTTGAAATAAGCTTTTATAATGAATGGGAATGAAGGTTTAGAAGTTGCACAAACGTGTGCTTAGTTAGCAGATCACTAAATCAGGACAACAAAACTGCTAATGAGCTCACATACTTGAAAGCAGTCTACTTCTACAAACCTACTTGATGTGCACTTTTGGACCACTATGCGACCCTACAAGTAGACGAGTTTGGAAGTGAGTCTATGAGTGTTTGATCTTCAATGATTGCCAGAGATTTGCAGTTACATCTCTTGCGATACAAGATCAGAGATTTTTTCATCCGACCGCTGCTCAGCAAAGGGTAGTGTTCATCCATCCTTCATACCGAAGAACAAGCTACAGGCTGACCTGCTACAGCTTGGTTAGAACTACTGGAAACACCCTCAATTTCTCTTAACGCCAGACAGCAATCACTCGCTTGAATTGCCTTTGAAAGCTTCACTTTTGAGTCAATCTACAGTGAAGTCAGAGAACATGTGAAGGAGTGCTGTAAGTTAACATGGGGCTAGTCAGTGTTGGTCAGGGTTAGTCATCATGCTTTTCAGTCGCTACAACCACCCGAACAGTGGCATGGCTCGAAACTAGAACCCCCACCCCTTCACCTATTGCCTAAACGCACATACGACGCTCTCCACCTTTGCACCCTGTCTGCTTCTCTCGAAACTCTGCTCGAAACTCTGCTCAGGACTGAGTTGGTCGATCGTTGGAGGAGTTGAGATTGAGCAGACGAGAAATAAACGGTTGAAGGGTGTTGCAATGTCGAACAAGAGGTCACGTGATACAAATTCTTAGTGCTAATTCGTCTAGTCCACTACTCTATCACTCTTGTCGTCCACTACCGGTACCGGTACAAGTACAGTACTTGTACTCCACTCTTCTCCTTCCCGCAGGGCCCTGTCTCTGGAATGAAAACCATGTTTCTTGATTTGAGGACACACCGTTCCGATAGTAGTGCCACGAGAAGGGTGGTCACTTGTGCATCTATCAGAAAGAGCTTCCAGGCCAGTAGATAGCTCCTATCTACAGGACAGACATCTGCCAAACCCCAACATTACCACACATACCCATATTCAGGTAATTGCAGAAATATTACCCTACCGGTTCTATTTTCAATAACTCTGACCTTAACATCTTCGAGTGCATTGTAACATTGGCCCTGAAGAACAACTTTAACGGAGATAACATGGTCGACCTAATCCATATTGTCTCAATGCCTACATAAACCGTTGGTCGTGCCATGTACTCCTCTCCATCAACATGCTCTTCTCTAACCTCCTTCTAGCCACTGTTGCTGCTGCCGGCTATCTCGTCCAGGACGTGTACTACGACTTGTACCTGATGACGGTGATGCAGGTCGGCACTCCCCCCCAGAACGTGTCTGCCATCTGGGACACTGGCTCGCCTCTTATCTGGCTCAAGGGCGCCAACTCCACCGAGTGCGTCGAGACCCACAAGTGCCGACCCGAGATGCTCTTCAACGTGTCCGAGTCGACCTCGTGGCGGTACGAGAAGCCCGGTGCCAACTGGGGTGGCCACGGCAACTGGGGTCTGGAGACCGTCTCTCTTTCTGGTAACGCCCAGAAGGACATGCAGGTCTATGTCTCCAAGGACCAGATCTTTGGCGGCTGGCCCCAGGCGGCCGGCGTCTTTGGCCAGTCGTCGGACAAGGACTCCAACGCCTCCTACGTGCAGCGGCTGACTGCCAAGGGCGACATTTCGCGGTCGCTTGTCTCTTTCTCGATGAACGAAGTCATCTACTACCCTACTCCTGGTCCCACTGGTCAGGTCATCTACGGAGGCTTTGATCGAGCCAAGGTCGATGGAAACATTACCACCATCTACCACGAGGCCTACGGAGGTATCGGCATCAAGCTCAAGGACCTGAAGATTGACGGCAAGCCTCTCAACGACTTCAAGCGAAACATTGTGCTCGACACCGGAACCCCCCAATTACACATGCCCTTCGAGGCCTTGCTCGAGCTGGCCAAGGCCCATGGAGGAGAGCAGCAGGACACTGGAACCATTGTGTTCAAGTGCAGCGACAACCCCATGATCTTGGGGTTCGACTTTGGATACACCCAGATCGACATTGACATGAACAAGGGCAACCTGGTGACCAAGCGAGATGACAACTGGTGCGTGTGGAACCCTGCTCACGTGCGTTTCATGAAGCCCAAGGAGACCACCATTCTTATGGGCGTGCCTTTCATGTCGCACGCCATGGTCATCTACGACCACGACCACCAGCAGATCCACATCTCCAAGGTCAAGTACACCGACGAGACTGACGTCGTCGAGATCACCGGAGACATTCCCGGAGCTCAGGAGTGGAAGCCTGACTGGTAAGGAGACTAACAAGTATTTATACAATATTTAGATTCAATTAGTTATGAGTTATGGTAAAGAGAAAGACCTATACAGCTGATGTGTTAGTTCGACTGAAGTGTTGAAGAGTTGTATGTATAGAATAACCATGCCGGTAGCATTGAAGACAAGACGATATAAGGGCCAATAATCACTTATATCCTGTCTCAGTCTTGTCTAATAAACCATCTCCATGATGTCCTATTCTCACAATGATGAGGTTCTAAAACCTTAAATTGATTTAACTATGGAAAAATCATAATTTATTCATACTGTCGAAGTGGCCACGCCGTACCCCCCCTAATAGAGTTTCGGCTAAAAATAAGCTATAGACAGATCGTGTCTTGTAATTGGGGTGTGTTTGTGTCTGTAACAAAATCTATAGTGTAAACGCAAGTGAATTGTGATTCTTTTGCATCCGCCACCACAGAAGGTCCACGATACCCGAGACATATTGAGACCAAAACGATGACTAGACAAGCCATTGCGCGGTAAGTATTACCACCCTGGGCCACCACAATCAGATTCACACAACATGCGATACAAGTATGACAACGCTGAAGAGCAGACGGTTACTGGCGATACCCTTTCTGTGTGCGATACCTCAGGATCCGAAGACGAAGATGATTAGGAAGGAGATTATGAGTGTGACAACGACTACAGTACGGTACCGTACTGTACGGCGATGTAGTTACAGTGCCAGTGTACCAAGCGAGGTGCCACGGCGAATGGTCAGGCGAGTAAACCACTGTTGTCTGGTTACGCTGAGCCTGTGGAGGTCCAGGCATAGTCCCCACCGCAGTACCTCGCACCTCCTCTCCCCATGGATACCCCCAGTCTTTGTTCCAGTTATTACAGTACAGTACCGGTACCCCAAATCGTCCTTCTACGTTGGTCACACGTCTGTCCATGTATTGTTTCCTCGATACAGCTGATCTTGGTGGATCGGTTGCAAAACGTGTTATTCCGTATAATTGATAGTTCTGGATAAATCTTTAGATCCGAGGGAGTCTACTGGTATATCAGAAACAGTTCCATTATCAACTGTGGTGAAGCTACATGTTTGGAAGTTTGGATAATCCAGCAGCTTTCAGATTGTATGGAAATGTGATTTCAGGCTGAACTGGTTCCTTTGAGTCTCGAGAAATGTTCCATTGTGTTGCTGGTGGTCAACTATGCTTATCCATTACGTTGATCTTCAAACTAACGTCAAGGCAGTGCTTTGCAACTTCCGAGGTCTTCAAGCTTTCTAAGTACCTTAATCCTGGACAAATTGGTCTTACTTGTATAGAAAATTGTCTACTTGTAGCAACAGAATATCAAACGAACGAATGGTGAGCTCAGACGCGCTTTTCTTCTCTCATTTGATCAACCCTGAGAACCTCATCGTTATTATTTGGGATCTGATAGGAGTGGTTGGTTGAATGTGTGCCACATTGAGTGCACAGAGACACCAATAATACCCAATTAAAACAATGACAACCGGGAAAAATTGCTTCGCCGCACCAACGGGTTCGTCTTTCTTCCGTGTGGTAGGTGCCTGAATGTGGTTTCCTGTGAGAACAAACTTCATCAAGTGGGGGTCATCAAAGTAGAGGAGGTAAACTGGTAGCTACGTTGTTTGCTCAGCAGAGATACAACAACTGGGACATTATAATACATCTCTACAATACTAAGGTACTTGTACAACTTTTCTGCGATTTTCAAGCCTTTATCATTGTATTCCACCTCATGGTTTACTGTTGTACCAGTTCACGCCTGTCATGTCCTTGACTCATCACAACCCCCCACGTCTATCTTTGCTTCCATTCTACGCTTCCCCTCACCAGATAACAATTTTCACGCACATCTTTCGTCATAGGCATTGAGACATCCACTAGTGTCGATCCCTGCATGGGAGATGTGCCAAGTGCATTAGCGAGAACTATGATAGTACAACAAGACCGACCTGGAAGGTGCTATAGTGGAGCTAGAGAGATTCTGTTTGCATTAAACGAATCCTGGGACTTCATAGAGTCTACCAGGATATCTCGTTTTTCGCCATATCCAGTGGTTTCCACAGCAACACTCCCCTCCCGTTGTCAAAAAACTCTATGGAAGTTACTGTTCCGGGTCGTGCGGCTCAGACGATTTATCATCAACTATGGGACCGGAAAAGCTGGCATCTCGCTGTGCGGCTGCGAAAACGAAACAGGCAATCTGGGCACGGTTTTGTCTGTTTTGGGCGAAAAATCCAGCTCTTGTGGGGGTCCCAGACCTCCGTCCAGTTCCGTAGAGGTTCCTCAAGTGGGGTTGAAGTGTCAAGATAACGTGAAAATTGCAGGTGCCGAAAAAACTGGTCAAAAACGGTTCGCACTTTGAAAATTGGGAGACCGGAAGCCCTACCGACTGTGCTACAAGCAGTGGTGTTTGCTCTTGTGAGATTCAGCAAAGGTGATGCTATATAATGAAGAAGAAGTGGTGTATTTCATGTTGTACTAGATCTCTATTATGGTGCTTAATAAACGGCATATATGAACCCCTTAGTACTATAGGATTATTTTACTTGTACTCATAGTGATATCTCCTACTTGTACTAACCCCTGCACACCTTTCAAAGTCTTGTCTTCAAATCTTGTCTATACTGTCTCCCTCTCTTTCCGAGAACTGCAACAAAGTCAGTACCCTTGTAGCTACAGTAAATGAATTCTGTGAACCAAAAACATTCTAGAAAAACCTGTGATTAGTCTGCAGTATATCCTTCTTCCATCAGACTAGAGCTATCGCCTCAAAATGTTACAGTACTAAGAACTCCACCTAATTCACCTACCGGTACAGTACCCCGTAACTCACAAGCCCCGTTTGCGGTGGTCACCTTCTGCGAGAATAGCGCATTTGGACTGCATGATGATCCATCATGAATTAAAGATTGTGGATAAAATCGCGATTAGAGCAGCTAAATGGACGAAATATATCGACTCTGGCATTCATCCTGGAATGGACTTTCAGATGAATCCCCTGGGGTTCTTATTCGCCACGAAATTGTCTTTTTAATCGCGATTCTGTGAAACGAGTCGTTAAGGAAGTTTCAGTGGGCCATAACCTCGTGTGTATAAACGGAAATTAATAAATTTTTGTATAGCATCCCGAGGTGAGCTGTATTAATAACAGAACTGCAAATTATTTCAACGTATTCTACTTCCTTGAATTTATTTGGTATCATCGTGAACTGGTTTAAGATTTTGTCTCGCAGAAGGTGACCACCGCAAACGGGGCTTGTGAGTTAGATGCACTAGAGAGAAGTTGTTAAGAATGATGAAATCTACAGTAAAAACTATTGCCTGAATAATTCTCCTATTGAACAAAGAGCACTCGCTTAGACTTCAATTTGCCACCAATACGACAACCCTAACTCTGGTGATACATAATTAGAAGATACTGAGAAAAATACCACAATACTTCCACTTGATTGGCCTAGAAAGCTCTTTGCCACTTTAAATTACAGCTCAATTAGTTCCCCCTTTTTCCATTACTTTCCATCTCACTTTTTTTCTCCTTTTCCACGACATTCTCTGGCATTCTCTAAACTTCGTCTCTCTTCGTTTATGCAATGATCGACATGATTTTTGCCACCAACTGCACCAATATCAAACTCAATTATCCTTCTTCAGAGATATATAAACCCCCTCTAGGTCCCTCCTTTTCCCTCATCAGAAGCAGATCAGTCTCTGAGCTTTGAGCTAAGGATTCGATCGCTTCGAGAGATGCACTGTTGCAAAAAGCACAGTCAGAGGTACCAGGACGCAACCTCGTTGCAGAGTACCCGCACACCTCTCTTCATGCATCAGATACTAAGAGCTATGACGAGAAACGATTCGCAATCTACTCACGAGCTCCCAGTCTCAGATGGTTAGCAACCACGGGTGAAACTCCCAGCATGAGCAAACACTTTGGGGTCTGCTCTACTGGTCCTCCTGTAAGCATGGGAGTATTCCAGAAGATGTTGAGTGGCGATGTATGCTGTCGCTATGATACATCTGTTGAGTCTGATTAAAACCGTGCGTGAACAACGTATGAGCGAGTAACTAAGACGTGAAGCTGAGCGAAAGCTACGAAGCTGCCGAGTGAAAGGAAACCCCATGGTACATGCATTTTGGACGCAGGATGATGACGAGAGAACGAGCTTAGCTAGCTCCTCATGAGTCCTGTCTTCTAGGAACAGCTATGACGGGCACGAAACATTGACCCATGAGCTGGTTGGGGCACGAAACAATGCTCACTATGCGAGTTACGATGGGCACGAAACATTGCTCATAAAACTCTTCCAACGGGTAGCTCCCCAAGGGTGAAATTCCCAGCATGGATAACTCTCCTGAATGCTTTGGAGAAATGGACGTGAGTCATATGTTTCTCCATCTGATACTGACTTGGTATCAGTACACCAGGAATCTCGGTCAAGAGTGGAAGCTGATAAGATCCGAACCTGATCTCAGCTTACGGAACACCACCTGGTATAAGCGTCTGCAAAGACCGCCTTTGGGCAAAGCGTTTGAGCCAATCCTGCCAAACCGCCAGGGAAAGAGCCTTCATAGCAAGAGCCACCGACCGACAAGAATGCCAACAACACACACAAGACTAGCTGAAAAGCCGCCTGGAGTTGAAGATGGTGAAAGCCACCAGCCACCAGTGCAGGAGCAGTCTACAGGGAGACGTCAAGTTATGCCAGCGAGTTACAAGTACTCGACACTGTGAAACGATGACAAAAAGTGTGATACGTTAAGTAATGCCAGCAAGTGACTGTGAAACGATGACGAGCCATGAAAAGCCAGTGAGTGCCATTGAGCCAGTGAGAGCTATGTGTGATATGCCGATAAGAGCCAGAGCCAATGAGCCAGTGCCAATAAGAGCAATAGTCTAGGACCAGTGCCAATGAGAGCTATTATGCCTGTAAGAGCCAGAGCCGGACACTTGAGAGCAGTCGGAGATCTCAAGATCGATTCGCATTCAGAAAGGATGTAGGCCGTGGAACCTCAACTGAGGAAGTACACGAGCTGAACCTTTGTTAGATATAGTCAGAGGACGTAGGCCAATGAGCCGAACCTCTCGGGTAAATACATTTTGGACCACTGAGTCCCGCCCAAACATGAGATTGTAGTCAAATGTAGTTGTGAGTGTAGTCGTCAAATGTACTTGCCAAATGTAGTTGCCGAAGTAAGAGTTGTTGTAGAGTAAATCAGCTAACGTCAAACATTTTTTCACCATCTTCCAGCTGTTGACGTTTTGAAGCGCTGATTATGCAGGGCTAGTCTCAGATAAGAACGTAAACTGGGTGTCACTGGTTTGTGTTGTTACGTAAGCTTGAGACACGTGACTCGCTGGGAATTAAGGTAATCAGTATAAATTTGTTGGGAAAATGAGGCATTTAGCACACTGTCTCATCAACTCCAGTAAAACGTGCGACAAGTGTTGCAGTGTGGAGTTCAGGCATTTCTCTTTCAGATGACCAGCTTTTATTAAGATTCGATTTTTGTCTTGAGTAACCAGGACCGTTTAATGAACTATCTGTTGATCTTGAACTTTTTTTGTTGAGTAACCTTAAAATAGTTGCCATAAAGTAGCCGAGAATAGCATAGAGTAGCCTGTAGATGATGAAAAAAACACTGCCAGACGGCAAAACTGACATTTAAATATTGGAAATCACATGATATCTAGCTGGGATTGTTCACAGAGTCCACTGCGCCCTCTCTCTTCTCTATCTCCTCTTTTCCTCAACTATCAAGGGCTAAACACTGAGAGATACTACGAGATACTTGTAGTCTGACTTATGGAATGTTCAACACAGTAACAACTGCAATGTGCAAAAAGATACAGCTCACTCGCTGACGCTCGTGAGCTGTGGAAAAAGATTACAGCACCCAGGATTCTCGTATGGTCTCCCACTACAATACTAACTGGGCTCTCTGGTGCTTGACTATGGCTGATCGAACGGGAAGCCGTATTTTCACCAGGATATGGCCGTAACCAGTCTGCGCCGACCCGGAATCGAACCGGGGGCCCATCGATGGCAACGATGGATTTTACCACTAAACCATCGGCGCTTATTAAGCATAAAGAGACGTGGTGCGTTGTTGGGCGAGCTTTGCTTACGTAAGCGCATTCATTGAACGCCAATAACCGGCACTAGGTATATAGCTATAATGCATCTTAAGAATAAAAAAAAAAGCGCCAAAATGCCCTTAGAATTAAAAAAAAAAAAAATTGGAGCCTTGGAAGCAAGGAAGGTCATGAGGATAGGAGGAGTTGAAGTCACCGACTTTCCCAGAGCACGACCATCTGCTCCCCTGCGAACCCGACACTGAGTCCGATGTGTAGGGTGTATATCGTTAGAGGCCCTTAAGTACCGGTAGCTTAAATGTATTCCCTTAGAATTAAAAAAAGAAGAGCTACAAGAATTCCCCTACATGTACTACAGAAGACATCCCCACGGCTTGATTTACTTATATACTCTGAGTTCGCTCAAGCGCAAACAGCACCAGCTTCTTGTACCCTTCCACTGCAGCAAGTAAGTCGTCAACGGAAACATGCTCGTCGGGACTATGAGCTAGGGACATGTTACCTGGACCATACAAGTACCGATAAAAGTCTCCATGTAGATGCGGACTGTCGCTGAACAGTGGTGATTGTGTAGATTCGAAACCCGGAACGTCGCAGTTGAAGTCTTGGGGAGAATAAGAGCCATAGGTGAACATGACGTCTCTGAAACGGGACAGAACGCCAATGACCTCAGATTTCACATTTTCCTCGTCGCCCATGAATCTCACTTCCACAGTAGCTGTCTCGCTGTTTGTGAATGTCACATTGACGGTTCCAGACACCACGGAGGTCTTGAAGGCTTGTAGCATCTCAATGAGAATCTTATTCTCAGCCTCCAGTCCCACAATAACCACTCCACAATGCCGACTCACGAGTTCCAGATCACTCGGTTTTCCAAAGATGACGCTTTTCCACGGCTTAGAGCCCTTGTCAACTTCAACCATGCCTCCTGATCCATATGCTTCTCCCCCCACAACAAACAGCAGCGCTACCTGGTTGTATGCAACCTCCCTTTCTCTCAAGAGCTCTTCCAGCGCAGTGACTTGAGCAGCAACGCATGCCTTTGAGTCCATCGATCCCGATCCGTAAATCTCGTCTCCAATAACTCGATATGGCGATCCACCAGAGACGTGGTCTACGTTGCTTGTGAGCAGCACTTTGGCGTCTCTGCGTGTTCCCTTGTACGCGTAAACGTTCTGGCGATTGTGGTCTCCAATCAGATCAATGGAATATCCTCTCGTAGACAGATACAGCTGCAAGAACCGACTAATGTGGGTCTCGTTGAACGACACTGACGGAATCTCCACCAGGCTTTTGTGCAGATCCAACACAGGAATATAACTCTGTGTGTCTCCGTGTTCCTTCACCTGTTGACGCGTGTGGGTATGGGTATCTATGACCGGCTTGTCATTGTGAGGATTCCTGTGGAATGCAAAAATGTAGCTCTTGAAGATGACCAGTGCTGCACAGGTGAGCAACGTCAGCAGTCTCCGGATCATCGTTGATGCAATTGAGGTGGCGATATGAATATGCAGTCGGAGGAGCCTGTGTGAGAGCTCGAAAACGGCTTCAATCGGTGTGGCAAAGCAGCTTTAATCGGTGTACAAGTGGTAGTTATGGAAACTGTGTCGTTCGAAGGTTGAACTGTGGGGGTCATTATTGTGGGGAAGAAAATAAGGTTGCGATACAGAGTTGATAGCAAACCTTAAAGTGGACTGCTGACATTCAGGCAGAACAGGAATAAAAAGAGCATACCGAGGGATACCGAGGTGGTTAATAATAATAAAAAAAAAACGTGGTATTCTCGGTAGGAGAAAAAATGGACGACACCGGAATCGAACCGGGGACCTCGCGCATGCTAAGCGCATGTGATAACCAACTACACCAGACGCCCACGATGCAGATCATGGTGGGTTCCGCCTAGTTGCGAGGGGGTTTGTGAAGGATTTCCGGCGAAAATATGTGTTTTTTCGTGATGAAATTTATATCACTGTGTATAGCTGAATGGTAGGAGTATAACTATGTGCTAAATGTTGTATTTCCGTTTATATTGCGTTGTTCAGACGCGTTACAAGTTTTTAGATCTGGATAACACAAAAAATAGAGATATTGAGAAGAAAATAACAAAACATGAAATTCTAGTCCTGACGAGGTGCTACTGGGTATAGTTTCCCTGTTGACTGGGGGTTTCTGCCCTACTTGTCATTCCCCTCAACCCTTTGTATTTTCCATTCTATTGACATGTAGAGATGAGGTATTGAAGGCAGTAAGAAATGGCTACTTACTTTATAATGGCACGACTCGAGTGCTCAGGCGTCTACGGATTCAGCTAGCATACAACCAGCTCTTCAGAATTATATTTCTATTACCTTACAGTGAGACACTTGGTAGTTTTCTCATATTCTATAAAATTTAATGTATTATGTGATTACAAAAAAGAAATTCTGTTTCTATGTTCATGAGCAGATCATAGAAGAAAAGTACAGTACGGTGTACGGTGTACTCACCAAATATGATTTCTATCAACTCTCCTTATCCTACACTCTACAAGCTCACTCTCTACAAGTACTCAACTTGGCAAATTCTATAACATTCAATAATACATTCAATCAATTAAAACTTTCGTCGGTTCTGGGGCTTTCCCTTGGGTTTGCTGACGCCTCCTCGGGAGAACTTTTTCGTGGGTCGCTTGGGCACCACTTCGCCATCGTCGTCTCCATCGTCGTCTCCTCCCTTGGACTTCTTGTACTTGTACTTGTTCTTCTGTCCTCGAACAGGGCCGTTCTTGATGGCCTCGACGTAGTGGTCGATGGCCGAGCCCTGGGGGATCACGTCCTCCTCCTCTTCCTCCTTGAAGATCATCTTACCGGACTCGTTGGTCTTGAACTTGGAAGACTTGAGCAGCGGCTCCTTCTTGCCTCTGGGCTTGGAAGAGGTGATGTGAGCCAGGGCCTGCTGCGACAGCAGATCCAGAGGGTCGTCCGACTGCATAATGTACTTGGACGCCCGCTTGCTGGTGGTCTCCTCGTCGTCGTCGTCATCTTCGTCTTCAGAGTCCGAGTCTCCGTACAGAGCACGCTCGTACTCGGAGGCAAACTCCTTCTTGGGCTTGGCAGAGGCTGCGGGGGCGTCCTCGTCCTTCTCCTCGGTTCGCTTTCGCTTGGATCGCTCCTTGGACTTTCGGATGTTGGTCAGCAGCTTCTTGTCGGCCTCGGGGAAATGCTTTTCGATGGTTTCGAAGCCGAACCGTCGGATCAGCCGCTCGACAATGTGCTTGACCTTGGCCTTGAAGTGGCCCTTGTGTTCGTGCGACCAGTGCAGCAGCTTGGGCAGCAGTTCGCCGAGCTGGGGCTCCACGAGGTCGATGGGCAGCGAGATGGCGGTGATCTTGACGAAGCCGAGGGTCGACTTGACGATTTCTCGGTTCTGCGACGTCAGGAACAGCTCCACCGTCTGGGCCAGGTCGCTCAGCATGTCCATGGGCACGTCGTCCTTGAACTCAAACAGAATTCGCGACAGACCGGTGATGGTGGCAGACACGAGGTTGGGCGAGGTGCCCGCCAGACCGGCAGACACGGCCTTGAAGAACTCGGTGAGGTTGGCGTCCACGGAGCCCAGGCCGGAGTCCTCGAGACCGGGGATTCGCGAGTTGTCCACCACGCCTCCTCGGGCCATTTTCTCGCCCATGAGCACCAGCAGGTTGTACGCCGCGGTTCGAGTCTTCTCGTTGACGTCCTTGGTGGCAATGACGGCCTCGGAGACGGTGGCCGGGATGAAGTAGAGGTCGGACTCGGGCAGCATGGCCACCAGCTTGGCCAGAGCAGCCACTCGGGCGCCTCGAGACACAGCAGTGACAGAGTCGGCAGACTCGAGCACCACGCCGCAAATGTTCTCCAGATGCTTCTCCAGGGTGTCGAAGCTGTTGTCGGCCTCGGCCAGACGGGTCAGCAGCCGGTAGCCCTTCTTCTGGTGGTTGGGGTCCGCGTTCTGGATCATCTGCACAAACACGGTCAGCAGCGTGTTGTGCGACGAGGCGGGGATGTAGGGCACCAGCGCAATGAGGATGTCGAGCATGGTGAGCGACATGGCCGGAAGCGCGTCCTTCTCGGGCTTGGCGGTCTCCTTGGCCTCGTCTTCCAGAGCCTTGTGCAGCATGCCACACACGTTGTCGAAGATGTCGCCAATCTCGCCGGCAGGGGTGATGCCCAGGTAGGCGTTGATGCACTCGAGAATGAACCCTCGCGACTCGGGAATGGTCTGTCCGTAGACGTTGAACAGCACTGCCAGAATCTTGGAGGACACGGTGCCGAGGTAGGCGACGTTGGCCTCGGCCTCGGAACGCGGGAACCGCTCCAGCAGCAGCAGGTCGTCGCTCACGTCCTCAAACTCCTCGGACTCGGGCTCCTCGGCGTACACCACGTTGCTCTCGACCAGCAGACGCAGCGACTGGCAGATGACGGGCCGGATCTCAATGTTGGAGTACAGCTTGTTGGACAGCAGCTCGGCAAAGGACTGGTCGAAGGACTGCTGCAGGTCCATGGGCAGCGCGCAGAACCGGGGCAGAACCGACCACACCTGCGACAGAAGCGCCTCAAAGACCTTGGCGGTGGCTCCCTTGGTGGTGGAGAGCTTGTCGTCAAAGTACTCGATCAGCGGCAGAAACTCGCTCTTGAAGAAGGCAATCTCCGAGTTGTGAATGTTGTCTCTCAGCAGAGGCAGCATCCAGGCTCGTCCGGGTCGGTCCGACGAGGGGTTAGAGAGGTTGAGAGGCAGCAGCTCGAGCACCTTGGCGGGGCCCATGGCTCGAATCGCCGATCCCAGCGCGTTGTCAAGCGCAGGAATGCCGTTGACAAAGGACTCCTGGGTTCGAAGCTCGCCAATGATGGTCACAGCCTCGACCAAAAACGGGTCGGCCTTCCATCTCAGCGTGTCGAGCAGCGCGGCGACCACGTTGGTCGAGTCCACCAGCGACGCCCGCGTCTGGACCGTCAGCAGCATGGTGGCCATCTCCGCGAGCTTGGCCAGCCACTTGTCGCCGTTCTTGAGCGACTGCTGGTTGATGGAAGAACACAGGGCCACCAGACACTGCGAAGCCGAGGTTCGCACGCTGTCGGCCTCCGAGTCCAGGTACGCACACACCTTCTGGAACACCAGGGGCGTCTTGGCAAGACCCTTATCGGGATTCACCTCTCCGAGAGCTCCGACGCCCTGGGCAACAACAGCAAACCAGGCAGGAGCAAGATGCTGGTCGTTGGTGGCGGGTGCCTGGTCGATCACCGCGTCCAGAATCACCAGCAGCTTTCGGGTCTTGTTGTTCTCGTCCTCCTCGGACTTGGCAAAGTGGCGGAAGACGCCCTCGAAGATGCCAAAGGTGGCCTGGATGAGCATCTGGTTGGTGGTCTTGGAAATCGACAGCAGCAGCTGGCACAGCTCGTCAAACTGCGACATGGGCCACATTCCCACGCCACAGATGGTCTTCACCAGCGCCAATGCATGCATGAACCCGGCGTCCACCGTATCCTCCTTCTTGTGGTTCTCCAGGTACTGTTTGACGGCCTGCAGAGCTGTGTCTGCACACGTGGCAGCAGCAGGGTGCTCCACAAGCACAGGCGACACCCGCGTCTCCAGAATCTTGGCCAGAGCGTCCAGAGCGCGCTTTCGGATCTTGGGCCGCGGGTTCACCGCCAGATGCATCAGACCCACCACTCCTCGTCGGGGAGACAGCTCCGAGGCCGGGGTTTGCCACGAGGCGGCGTCCTGGGCCAGCAGAAGATGCTGCAGCGTGCCAATGGCGGATCGCAGCAGCGCCGACTCGGAATCGGACGAGCCCAGCACAGGCGCCAGCTTGACGAAAATCTGGGAAAACTTGGCTCGAAGAAGCGACTCCGAGGCGTAGGGCGACACGAGGTCGAGGAAATAGAGCGCCGAGGCGGCCAGATCAACGTTCTCCAGCTGATCGGGAGCCTGGCGGCTAAACGACTGCTCTAGAAGCGCCAGAAAAGAGATGAAGTACGAGGTGGCCGTCTTTTCGGTCTTCTCCTCCTCCAGATTCTCCTCCACGGCGCCCAGAATAATGGCCAACTGCTTCTGGTTGGCCAGCTTGGAGTTCACATGGACCCGGATCCGGTCCAGCTTGTCCTCCAGCGGTTCCGTATGGTCTTGGTCGGACATTTGTAGATGATGCGTTGAAGGCCGATTCCCACCGTGCAGAAGACTTGAAAAAAATATTAGAGTTGATGCATCCAGAGTTTATCAGACCGAGATGGAGGAGGTGGATTTTGAGTGGCGTGATAATGATATAGTGATTTAGAGAGTGATATGTGACTTAGTAAGCCCTTGATATTGTTTATATTCTTTTTCCGCTCAAAAAAACCATTTTCCCAAGTCTTATTCACCCCCCCTTCTCCTCTCCCTACTCCCAATAAATTAAGCTCGGATTTGGTGTGAAAGTGTTGGAGAACTGCAAGGGGCGTGCTGGGAGGTTTGTGTAATGTGATTATGTAAGCGCTTATGTAAGCTTTGGATTATGTAATCGCTTATGTAAGCGACATTGTGATTGGTCTCTGAATTCCCCTAAAAACGTGAAAATATAAGCTGGTGAAGATAAAACTAGTATATTGGGGTTAATAAGAGAACACTTCCTATCTCGTTGTCACTTTTCCATTGATTTTCGTCCCATAGCTAGTAGATCTTGAGCTGATATATTGTAGGGTGGACCATTTCCAAGCACTCTGAGAAGAGTCTACTTGTAGGTTATGAATAAGCAAGAAGAAGGTTTGAAAAGCCTTTAAAGTGGGCATTCAGATAGTATATTAACTTACTGGGGTTCCATTCATCAATTTGCTATCTGAAATAACATCAATACGACTCTCACTTGGCTCATCAGATTGCATATGCCACAGCTTCTTCAGAAGAACTCTGAATAATCACTAAGAACTGACTTTCTTGAAAATAACAACAGTTCTACTGTACCTGTACTTTACAGTATGTCCATCTCTTCCTTTGGTTGTTTTTTTGGCTGGCACAATGAGCTCTACTTATTCATACAGAGACAGCAGTATTAAAGATGGTAATATCAGTGAAAGTCTGTCTGTCTCTCATGAAGTCTCTTTGTGACTTATTCCCTCAGTAAGACTCCTTCCCTCAGTAAATCACCTATCAGGGTAATCACTTATCAACAAGTCTGACTAATCGTTCTCCAGCACACTTGGATTTAGTTGGGAGTTCTTCTCATTAGTTGAGACTATGGTTAGCTTCTCCCGCCATCTTCCAGAAGTCAATGTAAACCCCAATTAGAACTCGGAATTTCTCACAGACCCAACAACCTTCTTATACCTGTCCAAATATAACTACTCTTTGTCATTAGCTTGCAACCTCCACCATTTTATACGTCTCCAAACGCTTTCTCGCTAGCTTCCTCGAAATCTTATCTCGCATAGTTCATGCAATGCAACGTGTCTGAGATGGGCAATATCAATGACTATCGGGAACTGAGCGACAATATTAATTTTACACTAGCTAGAGGGTGGAGACAAGGCTATTTGAGCGTCCTGTCTGGTTCAAGTTTCTTTCACTGGTTTCAATACGTATGACACACTTTTCAAGGTCAAGTCCTGTACTGTCAGGTCATGATATCTCAGTAAGAACACTCATCTTCTCCATAATGGAATAAGTATGACAAAAAAGAAACATAATACACCCAGTCTAACTCTGTCCTGAACCGTTTTAATTCCCGAAACCTTCCCTCTTACGTCGTATCTCGTTTCTTTTTGCTCAAGACCAATACCATGAACCGTACAAGAACGTGTCCAAATACCGAGCTATATAAAACGATGAAACGCACCAGCTACTAGCCAAACAACTCTTTCCTCATGGTCAACCTCCTGAAGCTCTCTACTGGCCTGTTGGCTGCTGTTGGTCTTGTCAAACGCGCAGACAACTCGTCGTCTCACCATGTCGAGGTTCCCAACATTGGCAACGAAGACTTGGTTGAATGGGGCTACCTGGAAGCGCAGAGGATCTTCAACGGTACCGGTTCCAACTGCACAAAGTGCTTGGAAGGTATCAATCTCGGCAAATATATCACTCTCAAAGCTCCTACTGTCACTCCTCAGATTCTTGTCAAGCTGTGCACTCTCTACGATTGGCAGGATGACTGTGACAAATGGCAAGGAAGTGACATCACCAAGGGCAACCCAGGTAAGCACGTTTCTCAGGTGTTCACCATCATGGACACCTTTGGCCTTGACGGCATCAATCTGTGCTACTGGACGGCTCCTAACACTTGTGACCCTGCTCCTGTTCCTGAGCCCGATCTTTCTTCTTGGTGGCCTGAAAAACCCAAGAATCCGCCGAAAATCGAGTCCTCCTACAACGAGACGTTCAACGTGCTCCACATTTCCGACTTCCACCTCGATTTGCGTTACTTGCCCGGCCAGGAAGCCTGGTGTGATGCTTACATGTGTTGCACGGTTGAATCGTTCAACAAGGAGGCCATAGCAGCTGGTCTCAACCACACCGTTCAACCAGGCCAGAAACTCGGTTCCTACCACTGCGATGCTCCCGAGTCGCTGGTCGAAGACTCTCTCAAGACTGTAGGAGCTATGGCTAACGCTAGAGACTTTGAATTCGGAATCTTCACGGGAGACATGGTATCTCACGATATTCAGGACTGGCTGTCTTTCACCCATACCTACCAGTCCGAAGAGGAGGTGTACTATCTGATGAAAAAGTACCTGGGCGATATTCCTGTTTATCCCACTTTTGGAAACCACGACTCGTATCCTTATGCCCAGCTTGCTCAAAACTCCTCTGGCTTTGCAGGCCAGTTCTCTTGGAACGCCGAGCTGTCTGCAAAAATGTGGAAAGACTTTGGATGGATCAACGAGACTACCGAGGCTCAGGCTGAACACACGTACGGCTCCTTTGCAGTGACTACCAAGCGAGGTCTGAGAGTCATCTCCATCGACTCCAACTTTTGGTACTCGGAAAACTACTACAACTTCTGGAACATCACCGAGCCCGATCTCTCGGGAACTTTCAAGTGGCTGGTTGGCGAGCTGCTGGAGTGCGAAAAACTTGGTCAAAAAGCCTGGATCATGGCCCATGTTCCTTCTCAGGAAATGGGAGCTGTTCCTTGGGCTACAGAGGTGTTCAGACAGGTTATTCGACGCTTTTCTCCTCACGTGATCGCTGCCAACTTCTTTGGACACACCCACGCTGACCAGTTCAACGTCTTCTACGAGAAAACAAACGTGTGGACGGAAGAGTCTGCTATTTCTGTGGGTTGGATTATCCAGTCGGTGACCCCTGTCGATAAATACAACCCTGCTTGGAGATACTACGAGGTGGACTCCAAGACGTTCGAGATCATGGAGTCAAAGAACTACTACTCGCCTTTGAACGAGACCTACGAGTACAACATCAACAAGTACAAGAACGAGACGATCGGCAACTTCACATACAAGGTCTACGAGCCCCAGACTCCCAAACAAATGACCTGGATTTGGGAGTACTCTGCTCGAACGGCCTATGATCCGAACAACACCTGGCCTGACAATGCTCCTCTGAACGCCACTTTTTGGCATAGAGCTGCCAAGGGCATTATTGAGGACCCTTCTCAGAACCAGCTTTACTACGACCATTACTTCCGAAAGTCTCCTTACACCCAGCAAGGATGCGATGACAAGTGTCTTCAGGAGACGTACTGTTCGTTTGTCGCTGGTTCTCAGGGAGAAAGAACTGATTGTCTGAATCTGAAGAATCTTCCTCCTTTGTAGAGAGCACCTGGTATTAGGAGATGTATATAGAAAATGAACAATTAGAAAAGTGCCATTGTAGGATGACTATATTAGAAAACTAACTGATAGAACTTCTAAGTATAATACCAAAAAAACCATAACTTACAGTTACATTAAGCCAATATCCATATATAATTATTGCCATGGCAACATCTACCCGCCATGGTCTTCAACACCCTCACTGGGCCACTCTCTGGGGCATTCCCAGACCGTGGTTCTCCTTGTTGGCTCCTCGCACGGGGCTCTTCAACTCATGGTTGGAAACGCACTTTCTCAACGAGCCCCGAATGCCAAACTTTCCGGTCGGCGTGACGGCCGTTCGATTCGCCCGGGCTTCACCGTCGGCCAGAATGCTCACGTTCGAGTGGTTCACGGCGTCGGAAAAATCCAGAGGTGGAGGAGCAGAACCAGGACTGTCCATGGGATGATCCACGGGTGAGTCAACCGTCGCTATGGTCGCAGGCAGCTTTGAGGGCGTACTGAGCCCTCCGGAGGGTCTTCGAGGCGTCGACAGGGCCGGAGAGGGCGCCCATCGAACCCGTTTGGAGGGCTTGTCTTTGGGTGGCGGCTGGACGGGCGACCGAACTACCACCGACCGCTTGTATGCCGAAGGAAGAGAGAAGTTTGGAGTCGAGGGGGTCGGAATGGGGGCTGTGGAGACGCTTTTGAACACGTTTTCGCAGCCGACGAGCGCTTCAGAAAGGAGACGCACGTGCTCCTGGTCCTCGATGCGCTGGATCATGTGCAGACACGCGTTCATGAACTGTGAGACAATGGGGCCAAAGAACGTGTCTGTGAATGAGGCAGAGGAGACACACTCGTGGAACTCGCGCTCGTAGTGGTCACGGGTCTGCTCCGCCCAGACCAGAAACAGCTCTTCGTCCGCCTCACTCCATCCTTCCAGTTCCTTGAGACGCCGCAGACACTGGTCAACGGTGTTTTGAGCGGCCATGTCACGTGTGCACGAGTCCAGGAAGGCGTTGATGGCCTCGATGTCGCTGCACACTCGTTTCAGACGGTCCTGGGCGTCGTCAACAAAGTACACGAGCTCGGGGTATGCAGAGGTGAGTGCTCCGAAGTCAGGACCACTCAGCAGCTGCATCCACGCAGCCAGCTGAGACTGCTGGAGCGTCAGCAGCTTGATTCTATGCAATCCCATGACCCGCTGTTCGGTTTCCGAGGTGGTTCGCGAGTATGTGGTCTCAAGCGAAGTGATGGCCTCCTTGATAGCGTCTCTTCGCGTCTGTTGAGCCGCAGCGTACTTTGTGACGGCCTGTTCGATGGCCTCGGCTTCTCTCTTTCGCAGAGCCTCGATTTCCGCTCTCTGCTCGGTGATCATCTTCAGGTACGAGCCCACGTGTCTGTCCAGAGAGTGCTGGTTTCGCACGACCTTGGTCTTGATCATTTTGGCTCTGTCTGCGTATTTCAGCGTGTTGAGAGTCTCGTCGTAGTGCTGGGACGACGGCGAAATGCACACAATCATGACCGTCTTGCAGTTGCCTCCCAGCGAAAACTTGAGCAGTCTCGTGAGCTTGGAGTTTCTGTAGGGCACATGCAGTTTTCGTTTGGGGTCACACAGAGCGTTGATGCAGTTTCCGAGCGCCAGCAGCGACTTGTTGATGTTGGCTCCCTCCAGTAGACGTTCCCCGCGGTTCTTGGTGGCCGATGCACGTTCACTGCCTGCCAAATCAATAATCGACAGCGTAGCAAAGGTATGTGACTCTGAGAGCTCTGCGGTTCGGTTCTTCTGGATGACGTTGATTTGGAGCACGGCATGGGACCGCGACGACGTGGCGTTGGCCTCGGTGGGGCTCTGGGTTCGGTTCTGGTTGCCCTGCAGAATCATCTCCATGACTTCCTCCACGGACTCGGGCTTGTGGGACGACAGGTTGGACACGGAGATCTTCTTGTCTGCGTCTTCCCTGAGCGTCAGCACCTTGTCGCTGGGCTCCAGCAGGTCCTTGATGGTTTCGTTGTAGATCTCGAGGTACGACAGCGACACGTCAATCACCTTTTCGTCTTTCAGCGCCTCGATTCGGTCAAACAGCTCCTTCATGGTCAGAAACACCACTCCTGGAGCTTCAGGACGGCCACTGATTGTGTGCGTCTTTCCGCATCCCGTAGCTCCATATGCAAATACCGTGGCGTTATAGCCGTCGAAAATGTTGGTCAGCAGAGGCCGTGTGGTCTGGTTGTAGACCTGTTCCTGGGACGCATCTTCGTCAAACAGCTGGTCAAACACAAACCGGTGTTCTCGGATGCGGTGGGTGTTGCCCGGAAACGCCGCCTTGTGCATCCCCGCCACAGGCGACGATTCTGGCGGGTCGAAAATCAGCATCTTGTCGTCCACGACATTGATGATTTTGCGGATGCTTTTGCCGCCCTTGCGAGAAGTGAAGGGGTTGACTGAGGCTGTGTTTTGCGAAGCAGAGGCCAGCGAGCCGTCGCCCAGAAACAGCTGCTGCTTGGGATTGTGTTGCAGGTGCGCCTGTTCCGTTTGCGTGAACGGCCGGACTCGCACTGCCACCGAAATAGAAGACTCCATTGGTGTTGTGAAGTTGTGAAAAGAAAGCGGTTGTGTTTTGTTTGAGTGAGTTCCGTTTGTGTCTGTTGCGTTTGTGTATATATTCTCTTGTCTGCGTTCTCTTGTCTGCGTTTTCTGCCGTATTCTCCTTCAAATCTGTTGGTCCGTATCCTCTCTTCAAGCTGTCGTTAGTGATATCTTGTCGCAGTTGAAACAAGAATATATCCACACACATGATTCATGCTGGAGCAAAACTCTATTCGTCTCTAAACACAACATTGCGAGGGGGGAGAAGCGTGGATATTAATGGAAAGTGTACCATTTTGAAGCCCTCGTTCGTGGCTATCTAACCGTCAACTTTTAAACAAATTCGAAACACTTCTCACACCTCAGTCTTGCTTTCTTCCCCTCCTGTCTAAACATGCACAACCCAACACTATCATAACAAGACTCTGAAGTTCGTGTGAACCGCGTGGAAATCGTGCTACCGCAAAAATAGCGGCACAAAAACACTCATATCCTCCTCTGAATTCCATATCCGGCTTCTTTACTCCCGAGATTCCGCCTCAACCCGGATATTATCACCCCATCCAGACACACATGCATCTCCCCTTATGAGCCCCGGGCGCTTTTCGGCGAATTTCCGCAAAAGCGGGCGTCACGTGACACCACTAATATCCTGCCGACTACCCCTAATTAAGCGCTTCTTTCTTCCAACCCCGCCGTTCGACACTCATGTTCGCCCATACACCTCACAATGGGACGAACTCTGATGTTTACTATTGTTCTGCATGTTTGTTGACATTTGCTGCGGGGGGCGTTGCCATGGTTACGGGAAAGTGGGGGGGTTGTGGGGGGTTGTGGGTTCGACTTTGGTTGACGACAAATAAAAACAAAAAATATCAAAGCGGAGTTTGGTCAATGAGCGAGTGTTCTACTCTACCGTAACTTGTAGTTCGAACGACTTTGTTGTTTTAATCTTGTGAGATTCGGAGTACTGCTACTCAAGGTTGATTATGTAAGCAGTTGTAGAATGAAAGAATAAGTCCTGTTGTTTCATACAAGTACTGTACTTGTACAAGTAACTTCTGTCGTAAAAAAAAGAAACACAGGAGGCATTGAGCTTCAGTCACAAGAACGATCTTTCTCGTCTTCCAGTTTGAGAAAGAAACATGAGTCTTCAGTTGTGAAAAGTCCATATGGTGTCAATATAGCGTGTCTATCGTGTGAAGAAGATGATCAATGAATGAAGAAAAACTGAACAAAACGAGCCAATTTCATTGGATGAGCAATCATACAAGTACACACTTGATAACCTGTATCTCCAAATCTGGAAAACACTTCTTTCATTAAACAGAAGTTTTCTTGGGGTGGACTCTGTATTACATAAGCAACATTCAATAATGCTCCAAATCGCTCAAAAACTATACCAATAGAGAGCTACTGACTCACTGAGCTCAATAAACCTACTTTAAACTCAATATTACATCACCCCAACTCCCCTCTCTCCCCTCATCTCGCCACACTGATATCTGCAACCCTAGTTGCTGTTAACTTTGGATTACCTCATCGTATCTAGTTGGAGATGTGCAAGTAGAGAGTCACTCAATTGGTCGAGTTTTTGACGAATAAAGACAAAAATTTGAAAATCAACTCAGTATCACATGACCTACCTCCAGTCGAAATTTCAGCCCTAAATCTCCCCAGCTCACTTCTTCACTCGTCTCTTATCTTCTCCCCTCTCCCTTTGAGCAAGGTTAACTTCCAACACTTTCCGAGATGAACAGATTAAAAACCGCCTCAGTTCGATTACGCCAGATTCACTACCAGTTTGGCCAGTTTGGGTACCGTGGCGCCAGAATGAACCAAAAGTACGCAGCCAAATCCTACACGGACACCACCGTGCACAAGTACTACCGCAATCTCATTGGAATCGAGCATCCTACTCGAGATGGAGCTCCTCATCTGAACACTGTGATTTTCATTGGCGGTTTGGGCGACGGAGTCACCACCGTTCCGTACGTCAAGCCGCTGGCCGACGCTCTCGACAAGTCTGGCTGGGGTTTAGTTGAGCTGTTGACCACCTCTTCGTTTACCGGCTGGGGCACTGGGTCTCTGGAACGAGACGCTACCGAGGTCGAGAGGGCCGTGGAGTTTCTCACGCAGAAGCTCAAGCACGGCAACCTGCCCAACAAGCAGAAAATCGTGCTCATGGGCCACTCCACGGGCTGCCAGGACATCATGTACTACCTGACCCGAGGTCCCAGGCGGGCCAAGATCAACGGAGCCATCATGCAGGCTGGCGTGTCCGACCGGGACTTTGCGGTGCACAATTTCGGCCAATACCGGTGCGACGAGACTCTTGCTGTGGCTCAGAAGCTTGTAGACGAGGGAAAGGGCGATACCATTCTGACGGGCGAGTTTGCGGAGATGATGCACAACACGCCGGTTTCAGCCACGCGGTTTGTCGCTCTCAACGCTCCCCAGGGCGACGACGACTTTTTCTCGATTGATCTGCCGGATTCGGATCTCGAGGCGTCGTTCGGCAAGATCAACGTGCCTCTGCTGTTCATCATGAGCGGCAGTGACGAGTTTGTCAACCCCAAGGAGGACAAACAGAAGATTGTCGACCGGTACGAGAGCTTTGTGCAGGACGGCAACTGGTCCGAGCACTCCGGAGTCATTGAAGGAGCTACACATAACATGGGACGATTTACGAGAGAGGGAGCCGTTGACGAGCTAGCCGAGAAGGTCGCGGCGTTTTTGAAGTCGTTGTAGGGAGGAATCAGACACTCAACGATTCACTCAACGACCAACTCTTCATGTCATATAACAACACAACAACACAACATTTAAATACTTATCCATTGACGTATGTACTCATCCATTGACATACTTGAACAAGTCAACCTATTGACATGAACTGACAGGATATATAAGACTCTTAACTATTCTCAGTTGATAGTAGCTATAGGTTGGTTGACTTCTATTGTAGGCTCATAATGAAGTACTTGTACTTTTCAGGCATTTGAAGAACTACAGCATTCACAGTCCTCCTGTCATCCTCTGTAGCTGCTAATAACGACCATTTCAACACATTCTCTATACTTGTAGCTGCTCTTCCAGTCCTCCAACCAAATCTATCTATATTACAGCTATCTATCTCCGCTCTACAGCAGAGTGTCTCCACAGGCACTCTTGGCCAGAGAAATACCCGCGCTGATGGTATCGTCAATATCCTTCTGCGAGGCGCCCAGAGCAGGGTTGCACTCGACCAGATCCATGGCGACCAGCTTGCCGGTGGCAGCCAGCTCCTCGCAAATGTAGCAGGCCTCTCGCCAGGTGAGACCTCCTCGCACAGGAGTGCCGGTGGAAGGAGCAAAGAAGGGGTCCATGGCGTCCACGTCGAAGGACAGGTGGATGGGCTTGGACAGGTCGGGGTTGACCTTCTGCAGCGCCATCTCGACCACCTTGCCGATGCCGTACTTGTCCACGTGGTGCATCGAGTACGCGGTGATGTTGTGTTCCTTGATCATCTTCTTCTCAAAGTCGTCCACGTCTCGCAGCGCAATGTACGCCAGGTTCTTGAAGTCCAGGCACTCGGGCACCCAGCCAAAGGGGTCGTCCTTTTCGGGCTTGGCCAGCCCCGTGACCCACGACAGAGGACATCCGTGCAGGTTGCCGGAGTCCGTGGCCGCGGGGGTGTTGAGATCGCAGTGCGCGTCGACCCAGATGAGACAGGCGTCGGGGTACTTTTCTCGCACGCCGGCAACCGTGCCCACGGCAATGGAGTGGTCGCCTCCGATGGTGAGCACAAATCGGCCCGACACCGCGGCCTCAGACACGGCCTTGTAGACCCGTCGAGCAGCCTCGGCGACGTACCGGGGCCGCTTCATCTTGCCAATGTCCTCGTCGGTCTCGGGCACAGGGAAGTCCAGGTGGCCGTCGAACTTTGTGTCCCAGTTGAGGCTCTGGAGATGCTTCTCGAGGCCGCCACCCAGCAGGTACTCGGGGCCCTTGTCCACGCCGCCCTTGGGCTGGCCGCCGGAGAACGGAGCAGACACGATGCTCAGCTTTCGCTCGGGGAAGTATTCAAAGTCCATTGTGTGTTGTGGTGTTGTGTGGTGGTGAAGTGGTGGAGGTGGTGATGTAGATCAGGTTGTGTGAGATCAGGTTGTGTGTAACGTCGAAGAGCTCAAGGGCAAGTCTAAAACTGACTTGATAAAGCTGACTCGATAAAAGTGGTGGATGTGAAGAAGAGAAACTACGTGGCAAAGCCCACCCTTATATAAAGAAAAAATTCGCAGACACACCCCTAAGTGCAGGAACAGGCGATGAGGTGTGCATGAGTAGACGGCACTGTGAGGGGGCTAATTGGAGCGCAAAAGAAGGGAATAAAAGCGGATCTGAACCACGAATCACGTGACTACAACTCAGCACACGTATTTCCACCACATTTGGAACAACTCCACAACCCGACAACCCCACAAACTTCACCCCTTCTCACCCAACCAAAATCCCACGATAACACACTCGAACAGGATAGAGTTGTATGAAAACCCTAACGCAGCATTTGGGACGCACTACAACACGATCCATGACCCTAAGTACAGGTGTGAGCGAGTGAGGCATTTGAGGTGGAGGGGGGTGGGAGATGGAAGGGAGGGGGTGAATGAGGGTAAGGGGAGCGGGGTTTTGAGGGTTAGGGTAGAAGGGTGGTTTTTGGGGTCATTCCTTAACCACTACCACGTGTTTATGATGTCCCATTTTTTCCCCAATGACACCCTCACAATAACCTGTTGCTTTTTGCGTGTCTCTGATAGCAATGTTTGACGGGCAACTTTATCAGTGGCCGCGGTTCGATTCGCGGTCGTGCAGTCGATAAACGGTATTTTCTATTCGCTAGAGATTGGCTGCATGTGATGAAGAGGTTGATTGGAGAGGTTCAGTACGGACTGTACTTGTAGATCGTCAGATTAGAAGGAACGAGATAGGAGGGTTGATGATCTTATTGGCTGTTTGAGAAAAAGAGATATCTGAGCTGTGATTAGTAAGATTTTGATTAATAAGCTTATATCAATAATCAAACGATTAGTAAGCAAACGATTAGTAAGAAACGATTAGTAAGCAAACGATTAGTAAGCAAATTGGTTGATACCGAGAAATTTGAGGATGAGGTCGTTTTGACTGGATATATCAAAGTGAGAGAAGATGAGCAAACGAGTGGCTACAACTATGCTCGTTTTTCTCACTTGTTCATCCAGTGAAGGACGGTTGAGAGCCTTACACTCAAGTATCATGTGAATCTCTTACAAGACTACTTCAAAAGTTTTGTTTGGTAAATATTGCTTTGATGAAGACGTGTTTCAACATGTCATCTTCTCCACTCTGTCACTCCCTTCTGAAGGTCTGTATTGTCTTTACTGGAACAAGGGTCACCAGAGTATACTAGCTACTAGGTGATGAATTTGTGTACTAACGAGGAAGTTTTGTTGGAACGAAATGTCTTATTCTTTCTCTTCACTCACTTCTCCATTCCTCATATACCCCTACAAGTACACAATAGTTTGGAATGTATTCTAAGGTGTGCCCTCGGTGAAACAGACTAGTGGTAGTCCAGAAACGTGGCAAGCGCTAGTTGGCAGTTAGAAGCACTTTAAATCAGTAAATATGGGGTCTAGCAAGTAGTGGGCTGGGTCTCTATTATCTATTAATGGCCGTGGGCGTTCCGATGAGCTTTTCTGTGTTAGTAGAGAAGAGTGGGTAGTTATATTCTGGGCCAGGTTGACGTAAAGACAAGTTGATGGGGACTTTAACAAGGTCTCAAATAGTCTACATTTCAACTGTCTGGGTCCATTTCTCTTTTATAACGGGTTCTATATGACTAAGCTGAACGAGGTGACGTCAAGTATTCCGTACAACTTCTGCACCTCAAAACTCCACCAGCCACCTCCATAACGCATTGACCCCTTCTTTACGTCTTCCACTCCTTCGACGCGCAAAATTCATCCACGCGCCAGCTAGTCTGCCTGTTTCACATCTGAACCATTCCACGGTAGCTTCCACACCATATTAGCAACGCACTAACACGAGATGGCGTGTTAATGTGCTAAGATAGCTCGTTATAGATGTGTTTATAGATTTGGAGGAAGAGGTTATAATTCAATGGCTGGTTAAGGGGCTGGGTGTGACATAATACTATGGTAAGAGATGTATATCTAGTGACCCTACCGGTACTGAACAGTCAAGAGTTGATCAATACATCTTTTACGTCTCCACTAAAACACTTTCACCTTTCGTTCCCTTGGAAACCACTTAGATCTTCTTTAGATCTTCTTTAGATCTTCTTTAGAAGCCTGCTAATGTACCTCAAGCAATAACCTAGCACTCAATATAACCACACAGTCAAACTAGCGACTACGGAGTACACTAACCGCCACTCAAGCCAATTCCATTTCTGTTGCATGTGTCGCGGTACCGGTATTTCGTACCTGACATGACATTCGCGTGCCTGTCTTTTGGCATGTGCACTAAAGTAGATGGACACAAGGAATATAGAAGAAAAGAGGTAATGTAATAGGGCTCTGGACACGTGCTACATTACTGTAGAGCCAACTGCTTGCTTTTACCGCTCCTTGTTGTAATAATTGATGACGTTAGGTAGAGTCTCTCTCACCACATGCAAAGATCAGGTGCTCGGCTGTCAGGCTCTTGTTCTGACACATTTATAAGTAGAAAAGTACACGGGTTCTCAAGAGGCAGGTGCAGTATGCCGCGCAGTAGCTAAATTTAGCGAGTTTTAGCAGCTCTTTAATTATTGCTACAGTAATTTTACGAGTTACGAGGTGGAAATACGCGAAATCCGAGGAAAACAGCAGATATTTCAAAAACAAAAGCAAGAGCTGAGAAAACACCAAGGCAGATTGAAAAGGCTCTTCTCCACCCCCTCACCGAGTCTGTTGAATAATCACATGTCATGAAAGTGTCACACTATGTGAAGTGCCGTACATATTGTACCTTTCTCACTTTTGACAGATGTTCCTAGCTGTCAGTTTGACACGAGTACGGAGCACAAATACGGAGTACTCGTACGTCACTGTAGGATACAATGTACTCGTACAAGCACTGTAAGAACTCCATACATACTCAATACTCACTGTAGCACTCTAGGCACGTCTTAATTGCTTTCTCAGAAGATATCGTACATACCGAGGTCCGATGCCATGGTATTGTTAAAAGGACAATAATAAGTGAGATTGCACCAAGATAACGAATGAGGGGACTGTGTGATGGTGTAAAATGATCTATACGACTCGTATCTATGTCTAAGATGAGCCATTGTTAGTGTCATCTCTATCATGTGACTGACTACAAGAACCACGGTAATCTGAAATCAGCATCAATTAAATGAAGAAAAAAAGAAAAAAACGTGTGCTTGAACGAGTCTGTGCTCATTTAGTAATCTCGGCAATAACTACTAACGCCGCCAAGGGTGTATTTCCTTCGTTCTGTTCTTATGGAGTTACACAGGTCCGGAGTTCCCACGTTGAAACCGTTTGATACGGCTAGGGAGCTCGTATATCGAGCGAGAATAGGGGGAATGCGACGCAGCCCTGCCATGCGGTTACAAAAGTGCAGATATTGATTTCTGCGATTTTGCAGTATTTTCGACAATATCTTTAGACAAGCAGATGCAATGCAGTAAAAGTAATATGCGAAAGAAGAAAGAAAAAAGAAGTGGATTATTATTCTTTGTACAAGTAGATTCAATCAGGTTAGAATTGAAAATGGGCAGTTTGAGGGCAGTTTGGGGGCAGTTTGAGGGCAGTTTAAGAGCTCATTTAGGGAGATTTTTGACAGTTTTTTCGAGTATTTCAATTTTTTTCAATTTTTTCCCTTTTTTTAAATTTTCTCAATTTTTCAAATTTTTCAGACACCTCAAATGCACCTACGGAGAAGAAATGTCGAAACTACAAGTACCGTGCACAAGTCAGGCAAGCCCGTTTGACTGTGGCCTCGCTTGCCGTTTGCAACCCCGCAAGCCACTTCAGCGTTGCACTAGCAGGTGGGGGCCGTTAGTGTCAGGGTGAGACAATCAGCTGACAGGTGCAGTTGAAGTGGAGTGTGGTGGTAAGTAAAACGGTTACTGTAAGAAGTTCATACTTGAACTTGTAGTTAAGAATTGAGGCTGTGTAAAGTAATAGTAGATAGTCAGCAAGACAGACATATTGGTACTTGTACAAATACTGTACTACAGTACTTCTTACTTGTACTCACAACCCCAATTACCGTTGAACCCCACTTGTCTATCTCTTGTCTGACTCTTTCTGACTACTGTACACTTTGTCTCTTGTTCGTGTGGGGTATGCATTTCAAAGCTATTTGTACTTGTACCATGGAGACCTCATCTAAAGAACGTCTTCTTCTCTTTCTGGCATCTTGGGAAAAGCGGGAACTCTACGGGTACATACGGAGGCCATTGTGAAGCAACTGCGCCGTTTCGAGCGCCTTTGGTGCCCCTACATTATCCCTGGGTTGGTTGATCTGTAGATCTCCTGGACTCTCAAAAGCAAAGAGCTCGCTCAGAAGACTTTAAGCTTACGGGGACCCTTGTCACCGACAGGGGTATTTGTTGGGGCGGTTGTGGGCTGCGGATTGCAAAGGCGATAGCTGTGGGAAAACACAGCAGGTGCAATTTGGACGGGCGGAGCTGCGAGCTGCGTTTTTCGGCTCTTTTTTCCCGTTGCTATAGGGGCCTGTACCACCCCCCCCCAGATTCTCAAACAGGGGTGCTCATAAACTGTCCATACAAAGTTGCCTAGGTTTGCCATGAATCTCCTTGTCGGAAGTCCCAAGCCAAGTGTTTTCACAAGCTTGTGATTAGTGCTATCTATAGGATAGTAGAAGAGAAGGAATAATAGGGGAAATGGGAAATGGGAAATGGAAATGGAAATGGAAATGGAAAGTGGGACAAACACGGTGGAGACGTGACGAGGCGTACTCCAGTTGTCACCATATGACTTGGTTAACATTTCTGCCAGAGGCACAGGATGCAGCTACTTGTACAAGTAGATACTTGTAGTGTGGAGAATGAGGGAGAATAAAAAAGTGAGAGAAAAAGAGAAAAATACACGAGAACAAAGTGGGCATCGTCTGGCATCGTTCACGGACCATTACACCCGATTCAGCCAAGATGTGAAAATATCGAGGTTGGACGTCTGGTACACATTTTCATTTCCATTTCCATTTTTTCGTTTCCACTAGCCCTTCACTTTTCACTTAGTTTCAGTTTGCTGGACTTGCCTTTAGTCTCAGCCAGCTTTTTGACCTTTGACCTTTGACACACTTCTCTTCGCTACACAGAGTTTAGCGGCTTCCCCTCTTGTGTCTGAGAGGGCTTGCAAAGATATATAGAAGCAGGAGGGACGTGGGAGAGGCGCACATCCCTCGACTATCAGCGACGATCTTCTCTCCGACTCTCTCCATTCACATGCGCGACTCTTTCGGCTCTTTTGGAGGTCGAGACTTGAGCCCCAACAACACCACCAACCACACACCACACAAAAGCCCCTTTCCCACTCACGCCAACTCTACATACTCCAGCATGTATAGCTCGCCGGCTAGCTCGGCTCTGGACCAGCTGCACCACACTCGAAAGGCCGCTCTGGACCGTCTCAAGGGATGGCGCAAGTCGGGCGTGGACACCAAACCCAGCTCTGGAGCTGGTAGTACAGGCCCGCAAATAACCTTGCAGCCGCTGCAATGCAAGCCTAACGCTCGCGAGCCCCTGCAACAAAGAGATATCACCGATCCCAGGAGCCTAGCCTACCACGCCAATAAGTACTCTGTCTCAGACGATGCGTCCATTATAAGAAGAGAGCGTCCTGATTTGGTGTCCAAGAGGTCCAAGGGTAGTACGAATACCACTTCTTATTCCAACTCCGCCCGACCAAGTTCAGCTCGAACACCAACTACCGCCCCCTCAATCAACCGACTGTCTGTGGTTTCCAACTACTCGCTACTTCCCACTCCAGCTCCGCCCTCTGCAACCGCCCAGACGATTCCCGACAGTCCCCGGCCGCGCCAGCACTCCTTCTCCGAGCGTCCCGCAACCGCGATTCCGAACTCGCCCGACCTCTCCATGACCTCCATGCACAGAACCAACACCAACTCGTCGAGCCGAACGAGCTACGTGCCCCCGAACCCCGTGTCTGCGTGGGACGACGACGAGGAAGATGAACCGAAAAAGTCGGGTCTGTTCACCCGGTTCAAGTCCTCGCGGTCTTTTTCCGCAAGAAAAGTGTCCTCCAGTAGTGTACTTTCCGAACGGTCTTCCAAGGCTCCCAGCATCAAGAGTGTCTCTACTAAGAGTGTCTCTAGCAAGAGCTCCAAGTCGCAAAAGACGCCAAAGTCCAAGTCCCGAAAAGGCAACCTCGGCAACAAGTTTGGCATCGACGACCTGGGTGATTTTGAATGGAACATGCAGGGATACATGGAAGGCGATGAAGACGGCTCTGACGCCGAAATCGAGGCTGCTCTGAGACGAGTGAGAGAAGCTGAAGCAAAAGAGGCAGAAGTTAAGGAGGCCAAGGAGACCACTCCTACTCCTTCCTCAGCCAAGGTTTCCACCTCGACTAAGACTTCAACTAATGCTTCAACTAAGTCTTCCTCAACTAAGACTTCTAGATCCTCAACCTCTAGATCAACTCCTACACCCGAGTCCTCCTCCACCTCAACCTCAATCTCCCCCGTTCTTCCCCCCATTTCTCCCTCGCAATCGCTCGATCTCGGACTCAACGAGCGGTTCGAAAACGAACTCATCTCCGTCAAACCCACCCCGTCGCCCAACTACGCCCGAGACCACATGGCCAACCTGCTGCGACGCCGAGCCAACTCCGGCAACCAGACACCCGTTCCCCAGACACCCGTCCCCCAGATTGTCCCGCCGGAACAGTGTCCCTGGGACACGTGGAAGTACACCTCCAACCACCACACGTACCAGATCACGCCGCCAGACTCGACACGAAGCTCCCACGTCTACGCGTCAGCTGACCATCCCTACGACACGTCTCACCACTCCATGGTGCTCCCGGAGTCGCCTGTCCAGCTGCAGCCCATGTCCACCGCCTCGTCGTCTTCCTCGTCCTCCGACCAGACCAAATGGGACGACATTTCCGCCAACATTGCGCTGATCCAGCAGCAGATTCAGGAAATGTCGCCGCGATCACGTGAACTGGCCCGCGGTTTTGCGGCCAAGGAGCTCACCAAGCCTGCCACGTTGGTTACCCCGACGACAATCTCGCCTGCGACTTTCCCCACGCCTCCCCGACCCTCCAGAGAGAACGTGGAGCTGCCCGACTGCTTCAACAAGCAGTTTCTGACCATGACCAGCAGTCCCTCGGTTCGACCTCTGCCTCGACGGCTTAATAAGCTGGGTCCTGCGTTGGAGGAGAGCGATGTGTCGCCGGATTCGTCGCAGAGAAGCTCGGTGAGTACGAGATTGAGCACTGCTCCGAGTAGTCCGGAGCCGGATATGCGGTGTTTTGTATAGCACTCTCAGAGCACGTAGTGCGATGAGAATGCGCCAATTCCGCTTACCCATCTACACTGTGTCTTGACAGCACCATTTAGACTAATTTATTTATTGCGTATTAGAAGAAGTAGGATGGTAGAGCTGTTTAGAGGTAGAGATTAGAGCTGCAGTATTAGAGAAGAAGTTCAGTGATTAGTTGAAGACTGGTGAATACTTTGAAGACTCATTCTCACATCAATTGATCTCCGAGGACTCATATCGTGAAGACTCATTCTCACATCAATTGATCTCCGAGGACTCGTATCTCAGATCTGAAACTATTGCAGTGTCTCATCAGTGGTCTAGATTTGTATAGGGGAAGAGTCTTGTCTCAGTTCGGTCAAGCAGCCATGAGATGAGAAGATGAGAGCAAGTGATGTGGTTACAGAGAGTACAGTAATTAGTGTGCACTTTAGTGAAGCATTAGTTAGGTAGATGTGGTATGGAACTCTTAGTTATGAGAACACTGTGAGAAGTAGGAACACACACTACCAAAAACCACAACTTCTAACCCGTATTACAAGTCCTCCGTACTCGTACTCGTACTCGTACTCTGCTTGCTTTTTGTGTGGGGATGTCTTAATTGTGCAGTTTCCAGTGCAGGTTACGATGCCCTTCGATCGATACGAGATGAGAGATGTTAGTGGAGATGTTAGTGGAGCTGTTAGTGGAGGTAGAGTAATCAGAAATGGAGTAAAGTACCGATGATTAAATACCAACAAAGAACAAAGAATATACTAGTATGAATACAAGTACTCCGTACTTGTACTGTACTGTACTGTACTCGTACTTGTTAACCACTCTCAATTCCCCCATGATTAGTTTCAGAGATGTCTCGGAGCAATTTCCGATTAATCATCGCTTGTTTTGACGATCCAAGAATGCACAGAACGGTGATAGTCAGGGCAGTCAGAAGCTAGAAAAGGGGATTTCTGGAAAACCATGGAAATGACCGTCGCGGAGATTCTGGGAATATTATGGGGTGATTTTTTTGGCGTGTTTCTACAAGTACTGTAGCTACTGTAATGTGTTGCTTACGCATACCCCTTGAAACCTGAAACAGTCACTAAGAATCCACTAAAAGACCGCCAATCAAGTGAAACAAGCCAAGGACGTGGTGCGTGAGAGACGCCCGTGGCTGGCATCTTTAGGGGAAAAAAACCGCCTAATTCCCCGCTTAGTCATTCAGAATATGTCCGCTGTACGAGCTGAGACGTTGGCACACTAATGCAACAAGAAATATTACGGTCATGAGAGCACCTGTGAGGGTTTAGACCGGAGCTAGTGGATTAACAGGATGACAGGAGGCGCTAGCGTGGGCCAAGGGAAGACGCCAAGTGAAAAATAAGTGGGGTGAAAAATCCAGTTCCCGCAAGTGGGGATACGAGGTCTTGGTGAAGGTAGAACTGGGAAAGAATAGAAAATTGGAAAATTGGAAAAAAAAAAGCAGAAAAAAGCAGAAAACTTCTTTGATGACATGAAACTGGTCTCTCCTTCCACTTTATCAACTCCCCATTCCTCTCTCTTGTCCTACATTGTAATTGTGACGTCACTAGTGTGCGGTATACAAGTAGCTAGCTTTCACGTCATAATCTGAAACAGTGGACTAGATATTACAGACTAGCCCGGAGATGCTTGTAATCCCCAGCCACTCTAACCCCACAATACCGTTTTATGATAATATTGGTTATGGGAGTATTATCTTCCTTTATTACAAAGTACAAGTACCATCACCTGACGTAAGACTCATCATACAAGCATCTCAATTACCATATGTAGTCGTCTTCAACTTTTCATTGCTCACTTAAGCTTGATATACACGGCGCTGCTCTGTTTACTTAGCTTGAGACGATCCGAGGATCCTGTCAATCCCAAGTGACCAAGTGTTACATGATCGACAGTGGGGTGGAAGATCCGCCAATCTGAAGATCAGCAGCAAGTGACATATTGCAACACTAGTCAGGTATTGACTGGTTTGTGAGTGGACAGTGCAAGAGTCATAATCTATGTCATAATCTATGGATTGTTCTTACTTGGACATCTTCATTCTATAGCTAGATCTTACTAATGCTGGTACATACTTCACAAACACTCACCTCGCTGAAGATCATGAATCTACAAGTAGGGCTCTCCACAGATCAGATCAGATCACCGGATGCTCGATCGAGATTGAAAAAGGATGACTGCTTAACTGAAATCACTCAAGTTCTTTCTCCCAACAAAACCCAAGTAAAAAAGCCAACTAATCCAAGTAATCCAAAAACTCTAGAAAACCACCAGAAAATAGAAAAACAACAGAAATCAAACCACCAACCAATCAACCCGCCTCAATTGCAACATACCACCACCATACCATTCACCCACACCTCCCCATTGTCTCCACAGTAACGCACCTCCATCATGCACTCCATCAAAACCTCATCTCCAACTTTCTACACACTAGAGTGATACCACTGCTGTTAATAATGAGCGAGCGAGATCACGTGACCAATACACGAGACGCATCTTCTTCCTCGTCGGATCACGTGACCAGTAGACCCGAGCTGCAGCCACGTGATTCGCCCGCCACAACTCCTGCAAACCCCAGCCCAACGGCAACCCGTATAGCCCAGCTACGCGACCGCACGACGCGTCTTTCGCGGGGGAATATCCGGTCACGTGACGCAGATCGAGCGTCGGCCGCGGTCTACGAGTTTCCGTCACGTGATATAACCACTCCACGTGACTCAACGACCTCAAAAACCTCCAAATCGACGTCACATGACGTTCCTGCTCTGTTGACCACGATATCGTCCCTCCAAGCGCAGCTGGCAGGCAAAGACGCCGAGATTAGTCATCTGAAAGCCGAGCTGACTAAATCGCATCACGTGATCCAGACGCTGAAGGACAGTTCTTCCAGTCACGTGACTCTGGACGAGCACAATGCGCTTCTGGAAACGTCTGCGAAGCGGTTACATGAGATTTACGGCCAAAAGGTTATGAGCAAGGTGCAAAAGTACCGGTCTCGCAAGCAGAGTCAGGTGACGTCACTCAAAGACCGTATTTCTCGTTTAGAATCGGCTCTAAATGACAGTAGGAGGGAGAACAGCGAGCTAGTGGCTGCTGTGGACGAGTACATTGACGTTAGTAAGACGTGTGACGAGAGTTGAAGCGAATACGAGGAGGAGGACACAAAAGGAATGCATAAGTGACTGTACAGTAGTCTGCAGAAGTAGATTTGGAATGTATAACGCCCAGCTGTCAGTTGTTTCAGGGGTTCTGACAGGTGCATCGAGTGGAGCTGTTCTGAGCTAATTTTGATAGCAGCAAAGTAGGGGGAAGTTGGTGAGGGTGTTTGGGGGAGCGATTGAGACAGTTTCGAGAACTTGCTGGAGTTTTTCGTGCCCCATAATGATCAATAATCTGTAATCGGATTAGATAAGGTTGCATAGCCGTTAGTTAGACGAGTGGAAGCTTTTAGTTAGAGTTGGTAAGTAATTTTGGGTAGAACGGAGAGCTCAAAAAGTCGGGAAATACAAACGACACAGACACAAGACTTGGACCACCTCCTATTCGCACCCCTAACTACCCCTGGTCTAAATTTCCAGTGCCCAGCATTCCTCCTGACCCCACAATAAATTCCCACATTTCTTTGTTACCTCTTCCCGCAGCTCTAAAATACCCCTCTGACTGGTCGCACTTAAGCGAGACATTAATTAAACTGTGAACCGGGAGCCAGATTTCCAGCGATGTGGGCAAGATGGCACCGAAAGGATCATATCAGCGTGTAGCTGGCGCTCGTGCGAGTTGATTGGTGGTCTTCTTTTCTCTCCACGAGCCCTACTCGTCCCGAAAGAAGGGATAATTGTATCCACCCCAAGCTATACCTCTAGCGGTTAGTTTTGGCCCACTTGAAGCGGTTCAAGTCTCGGTCTTCTATGAATAGATCTCGTATACCGCAGTTAGTGTGCGCTACAAGTCTACAGCTCGTGCAGGACAACAATAGATGCAATAGCAACAGTAGCTGCGCTGCATCGCTTACTCTTGCACTCCCCAGACCCTTGCAACCTCGCCGTCTCCAAAAAGATCGTACGATTCCCCCTCCGCTTACATAAGCACCGCCAAGATACGCTCAGAGTTTGGCAGGGGTAGGTCCCTGGCTTGTTCTTACTCTTGTTGTGGTGCCTGTCGGTTTACATCATAAAGGGCACGGCTTGCAGGGGCTTGCAGAGCCGGTACAACATAAAGAGTCAAGTCCAAGGTGGCCAAACGAAAAG
Organism: Yarrowia sp. JCM 30696; assembly: GCA_001600535.1. Lineage (NCBI taxonomy): Eukaryota > Fungi > Ascomycota > Dipodascomycetes > Dipodascales > Yarrowia > Yarrowia sp. JCM 30696. The sequence continues at coordinate 1,496,883 of BCKG01000001.1, read as the reverse complement.
TGGAGCTGTGGGGTGGTCTTTGTGTTTGAGGTGTTTGTCGTATTCGTGTTGTTGCAGGTGGTGAAGTGAGTGACTAACGGTTGGTAGAATCATGAGTTCCGGTACTCGTACCAACACCAGCACTCAGAAAAAAAGACATTTCCTGTCACATCCTACCTCCTGCAACTAAGCCATTGTGCTTGCGGCTCTCCTGTCTGCAGGGAAGCAAGGGATATAGAGATCGACACATGTGTTGTCAGAGATCGACATGAGCTAATGTGGAGATCTTCACGACGATCTTCGACCCTTCCCTTACACGTCACGTGAAGGACCCTGCGGAAGACCACATTTAGCGGCCCAGACTAGGAATAAGTCTCCACGGCAACGGGGCTACCAGTGCGAACCTCTTTTGTCTCTTGTATAGATTTCCATAGTGTAAGTCTTAGTGTGGGTCTTTGAGCTAGCCCACAAAGCGGGTCTTTCGGGAGCTGTATTTTCGCCTTTGGGCCAAGAGTTTGCGTTTGTGGCCCGCCACCGACGGTAACAAGCAACTCTGCACGACAAGCCCATTTTATTTTTGCACCTTCCATCTCTCTTGGGTGAGACAGGGGTGTTTAGGCAGTATTTTATTTGCGTCAGCAGATCATGTGGGGTAGACGGGAACTGCGTAGCGGCGGACTGGGGCGGGCTGGGGTGATTCTGAAAAGTGCGTTTTGGAGCTGGAGGCGCGGAGATTTGATTTATGTCACAAAAACCACCGGTCGTCTACCCCCATTTTCCGTAGTCCGTCTTCCAGCTCGCAAACTCACTTTTAGCTCGGCCTTTTTGTCGGATGCTAAAACGCTACTAAGCTGGATGGACGGTGATAAGTGTGAAGATAATGTGGAGATGGTGGCCGATTGGAGGTAGTGGTAAACAAGGGCCTGGGTCTGGAGGTGCGCTGGCCCGCGAAAAGGCGCTCTTCCGGAGCCGCTCACGTGCCCGGCCGTCTAATATTCTCGTCTTCGACCGGGCCCTCTTGTTCCCCACACCCTTGTCAAGCTTTATATCGGGACGCCGCAGCTCGAACAGGGAGGAGGGGTCTGGCAGTTTTTGGGCCGCTATATCGGTGTTTGCAGCGTCACGGCTTGTTATTGGCACCTCACCTTCTCTCGACATCTCGCATCTCTTCATCTCCACTCTTGGCTGCTGCATGTAACAACAAAAGAGAGCCTTTCGAAACATCAAGACTACCGTACAAGTACAGTGCTTGTACAGAGAGAGACAGACATCGAGACATCAGAAGTCATCCTCTTCACTACAGCTACATTAGGAAGACACACAGAAGGAACACAGACACAGAAGGAACACAGAAGGAACACACAGACACTGAAGGAACACAGACACAGAACCAGAACCACACCGCTTCACACACCTCTTCAACCCACCACGATCACCCGCACATCACGCACATCACATCACCACACCACACCACCACAGTTGTCTACAATGGGCAAAACGCACCCGCCAATGCCCACGCTCAAGGACTCGTACACGCTGTGGGCCAACCAGATGGCCGTGAGCACGCCGTCGTCGCCGCCCCAGCAGAACAGCGTCTTTGGCCAGGGCTCAGACACCTCGCTGAGGTCGTCTTTGGGCTTACGTAAACGACGGGACAAGCGGGCGTCCGTGTCATCCATCACGTCGCCGTCCCGCTCGCTGTCGGTGCGTCGAGCAGCCTCCACGTCGGGAACGGCGTCTGCTCCACCAAACAGCAACTCGTACTTGGGCCATCCCTCGCCTCCAAAGCGTAACGCCTCACTGCATATTTCCAAAGTTAAATCTGGAGCTTCAGACGACAACAGTTTGAGTCCCACGACCGTGAGTCTCCACCACGCCAACTTCCCCCCCACTCACGCCCACGCCCACGCGCACCACGCCCGCGTGCCGTCCAACTCGTCCTTCACCTTTGCCCCCAACCCGCACTCGCACTCGCGCACCCCGTCAGACGTGTTTGCGCCCGACCACATTTCGCTCCACCAAAAGACCGACAGTATGTCGTCCTCGGACCTGGACACGCTGGAGCAGCTGGTCCAGCCGGACCTCAGCATGCCGGACAAGGCCACCGCGTCGCTGGACCAGCTGTACGCGCTGCTGGCCGAACGCACCGTGCAGCTGTCCCACAACTCGTACCAGAACACCCAGCTGTGGGCCATGGTCAACAAGCAGCGCCAGATGATTCTGGACCTGCAGCGGGATCTCGACTCGTCGTTGGAGGTCAACGCCCGCTACAAACGTCGTCTCCTGAGAGCCACAGAGGGCAGGGATAGTGGGTCCCATGCCAACGCGTCCACAGGCAATTCCATTCCTGGCACTAATGGGAGTGTTACCACTGTGGTTGATAAGGGAGTAGGAGGAGCAGCAACAGCAGCAGTAACAGCAGGAGCAGGAGCAGGAGGTGCCTCTGGCTCTACTAATGCTTCGGCCCCCACTTCAGCTACCACCTCGGCCTCCACTTCTGCCCCCTCTGAGGATGCCAACTCCACAACCGCCACCTCGGCCAAGAGCAACCTCTCGTCGACGCCGTCGCCCTCCGGGTCCACATCCTCCGTCGCCACGTCCATCAACAACGTGAACACCGGCTCATCGGCTCAGCCGTCTCTCCCCACCTCCAACTCGCAGAAACACATCCCCCAGCCCATTGTGCCCCTGCCGTACCCCTTGCCGGCCATTTCGTCCGCCCGCGAGCCCAAGGGCGCGTTTTCGTTCGAGGAGGACCGCGACGGCGCCAAGACGCACCGCAAGACCAAGAGCGACACTCTCAACGACGACTCGTTCCTGGTGCCGGAAAAGTCGCCGTCCCGAGACCCCCGCCTGCGGCCCAAAAAGAGCATGGCCTCGGTCGTGTCTCAGGACGACGTTTCCGCCGGTCTGGGCGCCACCACCATGTCCAAATCTGCATCCATGGGCGCCCCCGCAGCTGCCCCCTCCACGCCCTCACTGCCTCCACCGGCCCTGGCGCCCGAACCCATCACCCTGTACGTCAAGCCCACAGAGCTGTCCACCATCCGCGTGGACGTGGCCTCGTCGCTCGGCGTGGCCCGCAAGAAGGACACCCCCGTGGTGGTGCTGTCTGTATCCGACCGAGCCACCTGCAAGGAGCTGTGGCGGTGCAGCAAGGAGTACTCGGCGTTTGTTGCGCTGGACAACGCCATCAGCCCGCAGATTCCGTCGTTCAAGACCAAGATCCCGGACCGCTCGCTGTTCACGTCGCATGCGCCTGCCCGGGTCGACATTCGCAAAGACCAGCTCAACGGCTGGTTCGGCTCGCTGCTGGCCATCCCGCGACTGCCTGCCTCGGCCGCCCAGACGCTGTGCGAGTTTCTGTCCACCAACACCATGGATCCGCTGGACGTGCCCGACGGCGACGCCCGCAAGGAGGGCTTCCTGACCAAGCGCGGCAAGTCGTTTGGCGGCTGGAAGCTGCGGTACTTTGTGCTGGACGGGCCCATGCTCAACTACTACGAGTCGCCCAACGGACCCCATCTGGGCGCCATCCGGCTCTACAACGCCCGCATCGGCCGCCAGACGCAGGAGGAGGACTCCAACTCGGAAGATGCGTACAGACACGCCTTTCTGGTGATGGAGCCGCGCAAGAAGGACTACGTGCGGCACGTGCTGTGCGCTGAAAACGACCGCGAGCGAGACGACTGGATCGAGGCGCTGCTGGAGTTTGTGACGCTGCCGGAGCCCGAGTCGCCCGTCAAGTCCGTCCACTCGCCGGCCATCACCACCGTGTCCACCAACACCAGCACCCTCAACGCCTACGGCGAGTCCATCTACGACGAGTACTCGGAGGCCCCCACGCCCACGCTGCCCACCACCGAGGCGATTGACTCGGTCATGGAGTCGCAGAAGGGCACCGGGCTGGGCATTGATGTCGGCAGCAGCGACACGCTAGGCAGCAACGGTGGCGCAGGAGCACGTGAGCTCAACCCCGTGAACTCCGGCGTGGTCTCCAGCTCGTCCAACAGCCGCATCTCGGCGCCCATCGCCTCGGAGCCCATCCAGAACCTGCAAAAGTGGGGCTACAAGTACTCGCCGTCGTCGCAGTCGCTCAACGCGCAGCTGCAGGGCGACGGCATCGACGACCACAGTGCGTCTCTGTCGCCCAACCACAATCACCACGCGGCGCCCATCGCCCAACCCGTGCCCGAGGTCAAGGAGAAGAAGAAGTTCTTCCTGTTCCGCAAGGGCAACTCGGACCGCCACAACCAGGCCGACAAGCAGCACACGTCGACGCCCGAGTACCTGCAGTCGGTGCTGGAGGCCGAGGGCATGATCCAGCGCGAGGAGCGGCCGACCACGCCGTCGCTGCAGACGCCCACGCAGTCACAGTTTGACAACAGCGACTACCACCAGAGCGGCGTGTTTGGCGTGCCTCTGCTGCAGGCGATCGAGTCGTCCAGCAAGGACATTGACGGGCACGTGGTGCCGTCGGTGGTCTGGAGATGCATCCAGTATCTGGACGACCAGAAGGCGCACGTGGAGGAGGGCATTTTCCGGCTGTCGGGCTCGGCGTCGGCGATCCGGATCCTCAAGGCCCGCTTCAACGACCACTACGACATTGATCTGGTGGCGGACTCGTCGACGGTGTTTGACGTGCATGCAGTAGCCGGTCTACTGAAGCTGTTCCTGCGGGAAATGCCGTCGCTGATTCTCACGCAGCAGCTGTCGCCGGCGTTCCGGCGGGCCATGGAGATCCCCGACATTGTCAACCGCATCTACGAGCTCAAGAAGCTGGTCAAGCAGCTGCCCGCCGAGTCGCGCGACCTGCTGTTTGTGCTGGCGCAGTATCTGTGCAAGATCATCGAGCACCAGGACTACAACAAGATGAATCTGCGCAACGTGGGCATTGTCTTTTCGCCCACCGTCAACGTGCCTGCTGGCATATTTGTGCTTTTCCTCACAGACTTTGATTGCATTTTCGGCGACGCCCAGCCCCGCACAGACATTAATAGAAAGCTGCAGGACTTCCCGCAGGCTTTATTGGGATAATAACGGAGGAATTAATGATGGTAATAGACATTTAGTGTTGTTTGAGCGACTGTAGAGTATGAGTGTATGTGTTACTTGTAGTTTATGTCATAAGAATAGAGACTTGGAGTTTTGTAATTGAGGCTTATGGAATCAATACATTAATGAAGGGAATAGACGATGCTTCTTGTCTTCAATAATCAGATGGATACAAGTACAAGTACAATACAGTACATACAGTACCTCTGTTCACTTGTTGGCATGGTTAAGATCTCACTTGAGCTAACTAATTACATCAACTACCACTGACGAGATACTGAAGTAATCAAGACATGATATTTTTAAGTAATGATGGCAGTGATATAGACCTCTACAATAGCTGTACAGTACGAGTAGCAAGACTATGTACTGGTTCTGTAGGAGCACAATCAGCTACAAGTACAATACTTCTACAAGTACTGACTCATCAAGAAAGTTATCACTTAGCTAATTAAAGACACTTGTACTTGAAGAAACAACCACTGCCATTCTTCTTGACATCTGTTACTACCGGTACTTGTACGTCACTTATCCAGGGCACAGGCTTGTATGGGCAATACAACCATCTTCATTCTTACAGGTGTATCACAAACTTCATAAACTCTCGTTCAGGTCCATCTCTCATGCTTCTCGCCACTACACCTTCCTTCATGGTATTCATTTATTAGTACAGAGGCCCTCCACCAATTAAATGTTGGGCGGTATGGCGGGTCGGTCGACATGGGTCAGACGCCATCCCCCAACCATACGCCTAACGGTTGCAGCCCGCCTTCAGAGACTGAAGAAGGACTCAACAAAAACATGACCCAATTTCGGTCCCCTACGCGGGGGGGAAAACGTCAGAAAAGCACCGCATTAACATACTTGAGACCTTTAATGGCTCTCTTCCTTGATCTGCTTCTCAAGCTCAGCAGCTTCCTTCTCCTTCAGGTAGAGATCCTTGCATGTCGTGTAGATCTGCTGAATTCGCTTCACGTTGGCGGCGTTGGTGTCCTTGGCCTTCTTCTGCCACTCGTCCTTCTCGGGCTTGGAAAGCTTCTTCCAGTTGCTGACGGCGGACACCAGCTTGTTCTCCTCAACAATGTTCTGCTCGCCCCGCAGCGACTCGGCCAGGAAAAGGTTGAGACCAGACAGCTTGGGGTACCGGATGGATGTGTAGTCAAACTTGTCGTAGACGTTTTCCGAGGTGTCGATCTGGGCGGAGTACTCCTTGACGATCGCGGCCTTCTCGGCGTCGGTCTTGTTTTTGTACTCCTTGGCCAGGTTGCTGATGGTCTCGCCTCTGGCGGTGATCTCGTCCTTCATCCACAGAATGTAGGCGGGCTGACGGTCTCGGTTGGAGCAGTAGTGGACGTGTCGTCGCAGAAGTCGCACCCGGTCCATGTTGAGGGTGGTCTTGTCTCCCTCGTCAAACAGACGCAGCTCCTCGGTCTGGTTGAGTCTGCCGTGCTTGTTTCGGTCCCGCTCGGTCATCTTGTAGGGCTCCTTCTTGACGGGCTTCTTGGCGAAGCTGGTGGGAATCTGGACCCGCTTGGGCTTCTTGGGGGTCTTGGTGGCCTTGGTGGCAGCCTCCTTGAAAAGCACCGAGACGGTGGAGAAGGGTCGGGCAAATTTCACTGGGTTAGAAAGAACAGACTCAAAAGGGTATGTATGACATGGGAAAGTGGTGCTGACTCTTCATGCAGATATTGTCAGTCAGGGCACAGAGTTTTTGAAGACACAAGTGACATGGGCGTTGTGATGTCTAGTCATCATGGGAATAGTGACTTGAATGATGAATCAGAATCACCCAAAGGCCACTCTTTGCCTTGTACTAGCCCTCTGTTCACTTGAATACACAAAACCGTTCCTCTTGTTGCCATGTCTCACATCTGATCAGCTTCGACCAGTCCTGAGCCTCAAATGTCATCTCTTGACGACCCAAAACATCCAATCAGCTTGCAGACCAGTCTGTGTCTCTCGAACAGCCAGCCCAGCAACTGAACATGACAATTGCTCAGTGGTGGTATGATTCTGGTTATTTATCGAAACAGTCGATTAAAAGCTCAATCACATGACCAACATGCCGCAAATAAAATCGCAATCAGCCCCATATCTCCCGCAGATATCTCCCTGGCAACTCAGTCATCCACAATCGTACTCACGCATCTTGTATGGTGTGGTGGTGATGTAGATAAGTTGAGAGACGCACACAGAGCCTGGATGTTTTGGTTCGAAGGACTACCCTAACCCGCGACCTGCAGCTGGCTGCATGAGGTGGGTTAACAAGACAGCTCACTGTGAGGGGTAGGAAAGCGGGTGGGGTTAGGGGAGAGTAACCAGACCGGGAAGACAGAAGTATCGACCGATATTCGAGTTGTATTTACTGGAATATCTCGTTTCAAACCGCTTACACCTCCTCGTTCAGACACTTTTATTCTTCCTCTCACTTGCTGCAATAAGGCATTGTCTCTGTAACTTTAAAATAGCACACTGTGGATCTCGATGTTTGATTACTAAAACGACAACATACACGGCAAGTGCAATTGTATAGAGCAAAGTGGGTCTGGTTTTCCATGTGGGTGGAGTAGGTCGTCGAAAGACCCGATTGAGCGCAAAAAATGGAAATTTGGCCGAAAAATGAGCGACTAGGGGTCACTTGGAGTCCTTTTGTGGTGCAGAAAAAAAGTGCATGGGAAATGAGCCAATCAGCGAAGACGGATCTAAGATTTGGAGCTTGAGCCTCTCAGTCTGCTCTTTTATTACGGCGGTATTTGCACGCGACAGGTCACGCGATTCTAGCACGGAGTTTAAAAAACAAACGAACAAACTGGAATCACGAGCTTGCGAGTGATTTTGTTTGTTCGAGGGTAGGACTACTTGTAGGAGTCTATAGAAACAAACTGGAATCACGAGCGAATGTGTGTACTTGTAGGGTTCTGTATGGTACGGGTACTCGTACTGTAAGCCAGTCTTCTTAGATCAGTTACAATAAGGTCAAGGTGAAACAGGAGCCTCAGGAGCCTGAGATTGAGCAGTCACAGCCTTTCCAACTCTCTCAGGTTTCTCAGCCTCAGAAGACTCGAGTTTCTCAAGTTTCTCAAGTTTCTCAGAAGGCTCAAGTTTCTAAGCAAGTTTCTAAAGCTCCTAAAGCTCCTAAAGCTCCTAAAGAGTCACAGAGTGCTCAAACTCCTCAGCAAGCTCCTCAGCACCCCCAGCACCTTCAGATCCAGGAACTGGTGGATTTGGAGAAACTTTGCAAGTTCTTCCTCTCCAGCTACACGCACGAACGGTTTCCCGAGGTGGCCGAGCAGCGAGAAGCTCTGGAAAGCTCTGTCAAGCTCGTCCAAGACGCCTGAGCAGACAATCAAGACTCTGGTGGACCGAGGCGACCAGCTGCTGGACGAGTTTCGGGTGAATTTGGACAGTGGAAGTCTGGACAGTGGCTCATCAGAAGTCCAAGTACAGCCTAGTCTGAGACTGGCAGTACAACCCAACTGTCTTGTATTCACTTGGTTACACCTACCTGAAATTGACTGACTAGTTGGCGCAGGTAGATAGATTCAACAAATTGTTGTTGTTAATTAGTTGAGTTTTGTACTGTTCTGTACGGTGAAGCAACATTCGAGTCTCCAATCCAACCAAACTCGCTTCCTCACTACTACAAGTAGTCGTGGATCTCTATCTTCCATCCCCACTTTTAATAATGCAAAACGTTCCAGGTAGTTCAACAACTGTTACATCAAAAGACCCAGACAAGAGTTGGTAGTTAGTTGTTCTTGAATATGGAGCTGTGGTACTTGTATCCATTAATGAAAACCATATGTACTTGTACTTGTAAAGTATTGTACCGGTAAGAACAAACTGGACTCACGTATGAGGTAAGTGGAGAAGAAGAGGGTAGCGGAGAGGTGCACGTGATCGGATATATGCCAGTGAGATGTTTTACTTAGGTGTATCTGATGTAGTTTGGTGTACCGTAGTTGCGGACTTGGTTTGTAGTTGTCATTTAGTTATAAGGTGTAACTATTATGGTATTATTACAAGTACTGTACTTGAAGCTCTCCGTAAGACGAGGTGTGAGTGGTATCAAGTGTCCTCCGTAAGACTCTGTTTGATTTGCACTCAGTGAAATAGCCTGAATTGGAGTAGAGGATTTCTCTTTCTAACTTGTAACTTGTAGCCTCGTTGTAATCAATACGTCCTCTATAGAAAAGAAAAATCACAGGCCTCAGATGTATGCGAATAGTCCGAAAAATATTTAACTGACAGCTCATGTTACCTGTCTGTTCTTGTCCAGTGAAAAGACACCCTCCACAAGTTTCATTAGTCAGCCGGTAGTCACGTATTCAAGGTATTGTAAAATCCCACAAAGAATGAGTTGCTTAAATGAACTCATCTTCTCTAAATCCAGACATCTCTGAACTTCCTGGTCTTCTCCTGATACTCTCAGGTTCCAGTGACTTGAGCTAAGAGGTCTTGAAGTACAGCATCTGCTAATGTGTTGGTAAAGTGAAGAAGAGGAGTCTAAAAGCGACAGAAATTCATTCATATTGTTCTCTACAATCGTTTTTAGGACATTAACAACCTCCCTGGTATATTCAATCATGTGGAACTCGGGTATTTTGGTTTTAGTGGGTGGAAATTGGTAACCGAATAGCAAACTATTTTTTTTGATATGGAAGAGAGAAACGACTAAGATAGTTATATCATTAGAGCTCCTATGTTATTATTAATGGTATGAACAACTTCTGTGGCTTAGATGGCTTCAATAGCTTGTTTTATGTGCTATTTAGTTTGTAGGAAGTTCAACACCATGTATATCACAGAACATAGCAGTCGTATTCCTAGGAAGAGAAAAAATAGATGAAAAAAATGATGAAAGAAACATACAATACTGTACTGCATATTAATGTCTACTTTCAAGTCTTCATGTTTGCTGGGCTAAAAACACACCCTGTCTAATTATCTTCTAATTACGGTAAGTGAACAGACACAAGTGTAGAGTGACAACAAAAAGATGTGTTTGGATCAGACCTGTGTCACTGAGACTTTATCTTTATATCTGTATACTGTCTATTGTTCGTGAATACAAGACGCTAAAAGCTCTTATCAAATGCGTTCGTCTGTTATGATGACAGAGCAATCATTGGCAAGACTCTTTGGATAGCAAAAAAAAAAAATATCAGAGTAATATTTGTTGTGCAGATAGTCCTGTGGAACTAATCACTTGTCTTTAGATATCTCCAGTGGCTCATGGTACAAGTAAGGGAATAATTCTCTAAGAGTTCAAGAAATGAAAAAGTGTACAAAAACTGCACATGAAGATGATAGAAGTGATTAGCTTGAAGCTGAGAAGATTCTTGTTGAATATGAAGGGTAGAAAAAACACCCTTAGCTGTGTATCTTAATTTGAGATGGTTTGTTTCCCAAATAACTCGAGTTGCAAGAGTAATATAAGGTCAATACAGCTACCATCTAAATAGCAGAACTTATGCGTTTCTTTTGATGCCAATATCGACCTACTCTCTTTTTTATTTCATGAGAAAACGTGCTAAGAATCCCTAGCCTTTGAAATACGTTGTTTCGCTTCTTCTATGGTTAATGCAAAAGTCACAATGATTAAAAGAACGGCTGACTAGGCGATTGAGCTTCTGAGAATACAAAAGTTTCAGCTGTGTATCGTAGTTGAAGCCTCGATAATGAATAATTGTTAGTATTACGTAAACTTACATGCTGTTCTGGCGTGAGAAGCTATAGAAGTACTCTCGTCACCTCCAACCCCTCGCCTACCTCGTACACCTCGTCTGCTTTGTCCTCGTCATAAGCACATGTGGCATTGAACACCTCATCGTCGTCGGTACCCCAAGCAAACGCAATCTCGTTTCCCAGACTATCTCGAGCTGCGATACACTGCACTCCTGGAAGGTTTCCGTCGTTCAGCTTGTGCAGCTGCTTGAACCCCTGGTAAGCTGCTGTCTTGAGATGCAGACAGCCCTTCTTCTTCTCACAGGAGCAGTCTGGGTAGTCAGCTTTGGTCACCCACAGTCTTAGGGGGCCGCAGTGGTAAGGCATGAACATGTAGTCAGCTAGTCCAGGGTCCACTTTTCTCCAAATAGCGCTCATGACCATCATATCAGCAACTGCGAGTTCATCGACTTTCAGCTTCTTTGTTCGAGAGACATCCCGAGGCGGCACAGTAGTGACACACACCTTGGCTGTCACGTGGTCCGTTCCTGAGTAGGTTGTGGGAGGGCGGAAGTCGTCGTAGTTCCATGGTTTTGGGGAAGGGTGAAAGTACGAGTAAACTCGCGGAATTGCGTAATGAAGAAGCAGTTGCGAGAAAGTAAACCCGACGACAAAACTCATCAGGCCAATCTTGAGGAGTCTGGGGAAACCGGAGGTGGTCTTCTCAGTAGATGTGTGGTTTGGGTCCAAGACATTGGAGTCGGTTTTTTCAACCAAAACACCGGAATCTGTGTCTTCGGTTTGGGGAATAGGTTTGTAGTCAGTCATGTTGCTGGATACAAGTATCCGGGAGACGGTTCGTGGCCCCTATATATTCTCCAGGTAAGTTCACCAATCTGATCTACGAGAACTCTACGAAGTACATACTGAATCTAAAACACTTGTCGTACGTTTGCGCATCAGCCTCGTTTGAAGCGAAAAATGGCAAGCAGAAGCCAGGCTACAAGGAGATTGTAGTAGGCCTGATTTGGGTTCTTATTTTTTTCCACTTTCAGAGATATTTCGAATCACCCGTTTCGTCGTATTCGCTTATCAGTCTTGGCGCTCATCTCACATACGTCAGCGGATGATAAAGTGCACGGCACAGCCCACACGCGGTAAGCAGAGTTTGTGACGTCATGGGCAACTCACGATCTACACAAGGACCAATTATTGTTCATCAGGAGATGGTCTCATTGGAAGATGAAGAGCTGTTGAGATTCATAGTGGTATTGATACATGTAGTGTTTGGTTATCCACTCAAACATTTGAGGAACTACAAGTACAGTACTGTACCTGGATAGTAGAGGTGTTCATCAGATGCTCTACTGTATGTACCTTACGCACGTCTGGATATACAGTAATCACATGAGTGATCGACTGGTAATTAGTGTACTTTATATAATCATCCAACAGATCAACCAGATGATGGCAAGTTTCTTTGTTTCCCATAGCCTCAAGTTGCTTTGTTCATGTCTTTCTATGTCATAATACCTCTTGAGTTCCTCTTCATTATCATTTCAGGGATACCGGTACTTGTAGTGATACTTGTAACAAGTCCGCAGAAAATGTTGATAAATTGTTAACTCTCAAATGTTTCTCGCTGTACCGTGAGCCTTTTTGGCCATGATATTAGGGATATTCCTACCAGTATTACTTATACGTTTAATTGTTGAACATGATATAGGCAGAAGAGCATGGTGGCTTGCAAACACATCAATTCACCGAGATTTATAGACAACGAAGTGATGACTTGTGGCTAGTAGGTATCATATTGATAGTCCTGAATCTGTGAAAGGATAAGGTCTTTGAGTGTCATTAGATACTATAGAAGCAGAATAAATCATAGCTATTGCCTGTAAAAAGTCGGTGGGAAGATGTGGAAAGACCAGGAGTGATTTTCTTACATTTATTCATGTGTCTCAATTGATTTCCATAGATTTCTCGTATTACTGCAGCTTTAGGAAGACATCATCACTCCTCTTGATGATTAGTTATAAAGAACTTTCAACACCAAACAAAATCGCTATATTCACATGAGTAGTACAAGTACAGTACATACTTGTAATATCAGTAGATACTCAGAGATATTGTAGTATATACTTGTACCAACAGCTCTGTTGTGTTATTGGTTCTGTTTATGAATGAATAACCATCCAAGAGAAAAGAAAGAAGAAAAAAACTACTAGCTGTATTGAGAGCCGAAAATCATAACCTCAGAGTACTGGTATTCTCACTCTCGCATTCCATTGGAATTGCTGATTACTTATTTCTATGTCTCCTTCTCGTATTGAACTGTGATGTTCTGTGGTACCAATTTTTTAGTTGAACAGTTACGACGGTCAGCAATTTCGCAAGTAACAGTTAAGACTAATGCAGCTAATTTGTTGATACATGTGACGTTCTGTCATACCGATATTTAGTTGAACAATTACAATTGTCACCAATTTCATAAGTAATAACTAAGTAATATTCTACTATTTGCATCTACAATACTAGCCAAGTCAAGGTCATAATTATACATTATAAATAAAGAAAGAAGTGAATCTAAAGGGATATCGTAAGAATGTAAGAGAAGCGAAGTCCACTAGGTGGATTAGTTGAAGGCCAGCTCGGCAACGGCACCGGGGTGCTTGCCGTGCTTGCCAGACAGACCCTCGATGGCGAGAGTCACGTATCGAGCGGTGGTGTTGTGCAGCTTCACCTTGGACACCTCTCCAGCAATGGTGGAGTTCTGGGCCAGCACTCGAGACTCAACAGAGAAGTTGGAGTAGGTGGTGTTGGCCCAGTTGAGGGTGCCGTTGGCCACGGGAAGAACGCCGATAGAGTAGTTCTTGGGGGTGAAGGGGCCCCAGACAATGGTGGCCTCGGACACGGGTCGCTCTCGGCCCAGATCAATCACCACCTCGGATCGAGAGGCGTTGATGGGCTGCCAGTAGGTGGCGTTGTCTCCGTCGTTGACGCCGACGGGGAATCGAGCAGGGTGCCACTCCTCCTTGGAAGAAACAGGGGCGTTCTCAGCCACGTTACCGGGGATGTTCTTGAAGTAGATGTCGCCTCGGTAGGTGGGGATGATGAGCGTCTGGTTCACCTTGATGGAGTAGTTGCCAGCAGCGGAGTTTCGGCCACCAATCTGGATGAAGACGGGGGTAGCCTCGGAGCCGTCCTCCTGAGCAGCCACAAGGGTCTCGTTGGAGGCGTTGTACAGGCCGGAGGGAAGCTCCCAGAAAACAGGCAGGGTGGACACGTTGCTGGAACCAAAGGAGGTGGCGTTGAAGAAGGTGGTGTTGAACTGGGTGGCGTTGGCGAAGCCCAGGTTGGTCACGTTCAGGGTGTGGGCGTTGCCGAGAGTCACGTTGGACACGTTGAGGCCGCCCCAGACAGTCACGTTGAGGTCACCGAAGGTCACATTCTGCAGGCTGGAGAAGTTGAAGTAGCCGAACGAGGTGTTGTTGACGGTGAAGTTGGAGACGGTCAGGTTGGCACCGAGAGCAGTCCAGTTGAACGCGGGCAGAGTGGACACGTTGAGGCCGGTGAAGTTGGCGAACGCGGTCACGTCGTACAGCGTGGTGTTGGTGGCGTTGAACTTGGTGCCGTTGGCGAAGAAGGTGCCGTTGCCAAAGGTGGCGTTGGCAGCAGACAGGGTCTCGATTCCTCGTCGCGTGATGTAGGTGTAGGTGCCGGTCACGTTGATGTCGTACACCTCGCCCTGGTACTTGAAGCCCTTGACGGCGTAGCCCTCGGGAAGCTGGGGAGGCAGAGCAGGGTCAATGAACAGGGTGTCCTGAGTGGGTCGGAAGCCGGTGAAGCCGTGGGTGAAGATCTGCAGGAACGAGCCGGCGCCGGGGAGGTAGGGGAAGGCTCCCTGGGGCTTCTCCTTGGCCGAGAACTGGTAGTAGGGCTTTCGGAGGAAGGGCTGGGAGGCCTGCAGCAGGTAGGTGTAGGATCCGGATCCGGACTCGGACAGAGCAGCAGAGTCGATGGCCAGCAGAGCGGCCTCCTCGGGCGACAGCTTCTTCTTCTCGACCTGCTTGGAGTAGTGGTGGAAGTTGGCCAGGGCTCGCGAGTGGGCAGCAGAGGCAGCGTCGTAGACCAGAGGGTAGGTCAGGGCGTTGACACCGAGAGTCAGGTTGCTGTTGAGGTTGGACGAGGGCAGGGTCACGTTCTGGGCGCTCTGGGGGATGTAGACGTTCTCGGAGATGTCGGCCCAGGTGGGGTTGGGGTCGGTTCCGACAAGCTCGGAGGCGGCAGAGGCAGCCTTGAACAGAGTCACAGCGCCGGCGTTCACGTAGGCCGAGTCCAGCACAGTCACGCCCTTGTAGGTCACGTTGGACGAGTAGGCGCCGACGGAGGAGTTGAGGGAGAACTGCTGGGCGTAGTGGTTGGCGGCGGCGGCAATGAAGTCGTAGCCGGTGGAGTTGAGCCACTCGGTGTTGTTGGTGGACACAAAGTAGTTCCAGGCGTTGAGAGCAGAGTCGATGGAGGTGTGGTAGGGCTCGACCAGGGCTCGCTTGGAGAGCTTGGCCTGGGTCTTCTTAGCGAGACCGACACGGTAGTTGACAATGTTCTTGGCAAACTGGGGGTACAGGGCGAGCAGAGCAGGGGAGACAGTAGAGTCCACAGCGGCAGGCAGGCCCTGGAGGTTGGAGGAGGACAGACCGCCGACAGCAATGCCGTTGGCGTTGTAGCCCTTGGGCTCGTCACCGGATCGCACAGAAGACAGCAGGTGGAACAGCGAGGCCTTGACGGCAATCTGCAGCTCCTCGTCGCCGGGGACCACAATGTCTCCGTCGTTCCAGATGTTGTTCCAGGCGTTGGAGTGTTCGTACAGCAGGGTATCGAAGCCGAGGGCTCGGGCGACCAGAGCGGCCTTTCGGGCGGTGGCAAAGGTGGCAGGAGCGGCATCAGAAGAAGCAATACCGACGTACTTGATCACGGTGAAGGTGGTGTTGGGCGACAGCTGCACGGGCACAGTCTGGGAGATGGAGTGGGTGGAGTTGGCCGAGGTGGAGATGTTCACCGACGAGTAGTTGGAGAAGCCGAGGGTGGAGTACTCGAACACGGAGTTGTTGGAGCCCAGAGCCGAAACTGCAGTCCAGATGGAGCCGGTGTCGGAGCCGGAAGCCAGGTAGGCGGTTCCGACCGATCCCTTGGAGTTGAGCAGGTCGGTGATGTTGACGGAGGTGGCGTTCTCGGAGGTGATGTCGAGACGCACAATGCCGACGTTGGGTCGGGCCCGGTGGGCCAGCACGGTGTAGTTGAGCTTGAGCTGGGTATCGTTGGTGGGCTTCCAGGTCAGGTTGGTGGAGACCACGCCGTTCTGCAGCGACAGCGACTGCGAGTAGTTGGAGATGTGCTTGGCGGAGGTCGAGCCGTTGTAGCTCTGGTTGCCGACCGACACAGACAGCTCGGACCAGGTGGGGATGGACGCCAGGAAGCCCTCGGTGGCCAGGGTGCCGTTGCCCTCGGAGTGGGCGGTGAAGCCGGACACGTAGGCTCCGGTGAACCGCCGGTCCTCGATGAGCGCGGTGTAGTTGGAGGCGTTGCCGCTCTGGGCGAATCCCTGGCCCTGGACGGGCAGGCGGATGCCGATGTAGCCGTTGGCCACGTACGCTTCCGACTGGTAGTTTGTGTCAAACTTGTGCGAGGTCAGCACATGGGTCTTGTTGTTGTACTTGACCGCGGTCTCGTTGTACACGGTGTCCTTGGTGACGTTGACGGGAGCAGGCACGGGCAGGAACACGGGGTTTCGAGAGGCAGCGGTGGCAGAGGAGTTGGCCAGAGGAGCCACAGACGTGACGTTAGCACTGGTGGTGTTGACTGGGGCAGCCAGAACCGACGAGGCGGCCAGCAGAAGGCCAAACGAAAAGTGCATTGTTGGCTGGTGGGGGGGGGCTGAAACAGGACTGTCTTTTTCAAGACCCCAGCAGACCCGCCACTCTATATATTCGGGGCCTCTGGGGTGTGACCACTGGGTCCGTCTCTTGCTTTTGCGAATGTTAACTGGGCTAGGTTTAGATTAATCCCTCGGGCGCATTAGACCTGCGCACCCGACAGAAGAGGTAATCCTTTGTCTCTTTTCGGTGAGGCATTTGGCCGGTGATGAGGAGGGGGGTGTGGATGGAGGACGTTTTCAAGAAATGTCGAAAAATCGCACTTGTCAAGTTGTCATTTTTTTCCTGTTTTTCACCATTTTTCTGTTTTTCTAGCTTCTCCCACTAACAGCTCACCCACAGTGGTGACAAACCTAAATGTCCATATAGCAACCGTGCCTGGAGCGCAATTCGAGAGATGGACCAATGAGAGTAGCACCATTGTGTTCCCTGCGATCACGCGGTTCCACTGGTGTAGCTCGCTTTCCTCTATCTTCCCTGTAGCGCTCACAAAACCGCCCCTCAGTTCGCAAACTCACGCAACCATGGTCCGATTGCGG
Source organism: Yarrowia sp. JCM 30696 (assembly GCA_001600535.1). Lineage (NCBI taxonomy): Eukaryota > Fungi > Ascomycota > Dipodascomycetes > Dipodascales > Yarrowia > Yarrowia sp. JCM 30696. The sequence goes on along the minus strand of BCKG01000001.1, from coordinate 1,479,710 downwards.
AGATATTGCGTCTTGCATGGAAACGAGAGTCTACAGTGTTGCTGGAGAATAATCGACTTTGGTTTGAAAAGCACGTAATTTGCGCCATTACAAGCCCTGGAAAACCCCAGCTAAAGCCCCACACAGCCCCCAGCGACGTTACACTACAGTGGGTCTAAAGGCCCAGATTTCTCTGTTTTTTTGGTTCCATTAATCCGTTCTACACAGCTCGGTTTTTCCGCACTGATTTTTCCCTTTCTTGCGTGCTCCGAAAAATGCAAAAAGAACGCTTTGCTGATTTATTTTTCTGCACACAGGTAATAGCCGAAGAGAAGAGATGACTGTATATGCGAAACCGAACCCTGTACTTGTACGGACAAGGCCATATTTACTTAGGAGCCAGAAACGGGGAAAGTAATTGAAAAAAGCGGCCCTGCAACTGTCTCTGCCGTGCGAGCACGCTGGTGCACTCAGATCGGACCTTGGAGCAATATTGCGCTTACTAAGCCGAGTCTGTTCGCCTCCACGCCAACCAACGATCCAATAACTCATGTCCGACTGCCCGAATGGGATCAATAAGGAAGATCGACAATGCGTTTTGGGAAAGGCCCTGATGGTTGCGGTGCAGAGCGGTTTTTGAGGTGGGAGCACAAGTAGTGCGAATATAGCCACTAAAAGTACACTGTTGGGTAGCCCCAGGCTCGGGGATTCCAGCCATCAACTTCCCACCCCGATTGACCCACTCCTTCTCCTACAAAACAGCTTTCCGCAGCAACCCCAGACCTGCACGGGAAATGGGTTCTACAAGTTTTGTCTGCCGGCAGACTCACGATTCTGCGCACATCATTGAGCCTTTCCCAATCAGGCATGTCGATTGGCTCTGTTTTCAGCCCTGTAAGCCCGATCGTATTGGTTCGACATTGCTAAGGGAGGTCTGTGTGGGAGGGAGGCGCTGGATCTGTGTGGGAGGTTCACCGCTGTGTTCTCCGCGCCGAGGCGGTTGCAACGGTGGTGTTGGCTCCGCCATTGCTGCGGTTTGTGGCGTTTTAGACGGCTTCTAGGTTCGTCTGCCGCACACCTCCACGTGAGGGAGTTGAGACTCAGACAAAGGCGGATATAGAAATAAGAGTTGGCGGAGTTGCGAGTTTTGCGGTTTGCTGCCGTTTTCAGCTCTTTGGCGTCTGTTTTTTCGCGAGCAGGCCGATTTTTCCACGTTTTTTGCATATATCTACAAAAAGCTGCGATATTTCGGAAACTCGGAGACTCGGAGTTTTGACCGTTATATCACAATGAGCCCTGAGGGATATTGTGAGTTTAACCGGTGTCTGGCAGAGTTCGTGAGCTCATTGCTGTGAGTGAAGTGTATTGAGGATATGGGTTGAGTAAGGGTCAGCTCCCGAGAAGAGTGAAATTTCAGCGAAAAAGACTGGATTTTTCGAGACAGTGGGTGGAAGATAGTTGAGACAGAAGGAGCGGGGCTCACTCAAGAGTTTGGCAGAGCCGTGGGCTTTTTCCGAGAGCCTTGTTACGTCTGTCCAAGTCTCCAACCGGTGCACACTAAAAGTTCAATATATGCCCCTGAAATCAGAATGAGCACATAGTAGAGGCAATGTCGCAGTCTCCACTGCCATTAGGCGACCCAGCCACGCTGTGACAGCGCTCGCAAACGGTTGCAGTACGCTCAAAGTTCCCGGGAACTGAGACGTTAACAAATACCTCACACGGTAGACAGGAGGTCAGCTGATTAGCGCTGGCGGCTAAATCACTCAGGGCGGAGACGTACGCTACAGTCCATAAGAAGGGCCTATGAGTATGTCCGTAAGGGTTATGAGTATCTACAGTGCTCACAAGTGTCTGTCACAGGGCGCTGACCCTGCCTCAGATCGATCCAAAGCAACCCTACAGTTCGTATTCAGCCTGAGTATCGATAATACAGTCTAGCTACACTTATAGGGGTTATGGAGGATATGGGTTATTAAGGGTTAAGGGTAGTGTATAGATTGGATGTATGAACATAGACTGAATACGAACGGTTTTATGAATACCTGATTGTAACCAGTCTCATTGATTCAAACATCCAATCACCATCCACATTACATCATCTCAACCATACAGCTCTCTTAGTCTTATAAGTCTTACATGTTATACATACAAGTACTTGTACTCCTCCAAGACACACGTGACTATACAGCCAAGGCCAGTATTCTCCAGAGAGCAAACTTTTCACGGCCGTTCTTCGATCGCTTTTCCAGCTCGCTTGTTGACACCCCTGGCAGCCTCGCTTGCACCACTCGGTCAATGTACTCGGATGTAGAGTTGAAGCAACATGGCTGCAACGTGCGTTCAGGACGTAGCGGGCGACCAAAGCAGAATCCCAAGGTCGACATTGCCTGGAAGAGATATATTGCTTTTGACATTGGTATGTGGTTTAAATGAAAGTGTCTCTACTGGATGAACCAATCACGATGGAGAAAAAAGAACAACACCACTGTGTTCCCCGCACTCGGACGCATCTTTAGAGCGCTGAATTGTTCAAATCCCCCCACTCCTCGCCGAGCACAAACAGCCAACATCCCCTCGCCAAACTCAGCTCATCCCAATCGAGAAATAAGCCTTGAGCTGCGCCCTTTTGGACATGCATGTATGCAATATCCACGCTTAACCTTGCGCCGAGTGCCTATTTGGGAAATACGGTTCGGAAGCAAACAAAGACGGTCACGTGAGTAAACAGAGTTGCTGAGGCAACTGCCCGGGCCCTGTCGCTTCGAATGCGACAAAAATTGCATTCCCGAACTCTCCGCGACGGGCTCTGTCGGCCGCCAGTGTTCCTTTGGTCACGTGACCTTTTTCAAAGAACTCCTCGTATCCACCGTTGATAGTCCTTTGTCTGTGCTTATCACGTGTGGCGGAGTTTAACGGAGTTATTGAAAGTTTATTTGGTTGCTACAAGGCAGTGTGGGAGAGATTGTTATATTTTGGACGATTGAAAACGGCTGGAGAAATTCTGAATGGTGCATTTTGTAGAGCCGGAGGAGGTGCATCTTTCAGTGTTTTCAGATTTCTGATTGGTCCAAAACTGAACGAGTTGGTTAGAGTTGTGTCTTGGAAATCTATACGGTGTGCCCTTGAAAAATGCCAATCGTCGATTATCCACATGGACGGGGCTAATTGAGACCCAAAAACAGTTTGCACGTGGTTGGCGACGTCGGTTAGTCGATCTGAAATATCTCCGGAAAAGCCATTATGCTCGGAAGCGGCTCATACAGTATACCAGTGCCGTTTAGCAGATGTAAGATCGGCGTGTCATGTGACTTGTTAAGAGCTTCGTGGAGAATGTGCATTTTAGTTAGGGTTTACTTGAAGAATGTTTAGTAAGCACAGGACGAGAACCAGGGGGTCTGGTGCAAGTAGAGGACACGTAGAAGAGAGCAGGGGGTGGAGGGGGTGTAGATATTTTGGTTTCGGGTACATTTGACTCTTGTTGGTGGTTCCAGGAGGGAGTTGAGGGTTGGGGTAGAAAAGTGATTTGTGAGAGAAGTAGAGGAGGTGGGGGGATGGGAGGTTCGTGGGTGGATTGTTTGAAGTGAGGCGGTTCGAACGGTACCGTTTGATATGCTTTATTATTGTTTTTGGTGATTTTAGAGGCATTGTTAAGTGTTAACAGAGGGTCAACTAATGGATGGGATTACTTGGATATTTAGTTGAGAACTAACGGAAGTATAAAAGACTGCAAATACACTGGAACAGTTGATATAGCGTCTGTAAGCGAAAGCAGCTTTCCTGGATTGTAGTTCAGCTTGTTGATCTTCAATTATTAGATATTAGTCAGCAAAGCTTTTGAAGACATGTGGTTGAAATTAACAGGTGAAATTTGTTTAAGAGTCTCTCAAGAAACGAAATGGAGCTTCTAGAACCTCATAATGAGCTCTTTTACTTGATTCGTTTATTGCTGCTCTTTGAAGCTCACAACTTAGTAGCTTCTCCAGTTAGATGACTAAGCAAAAAAGATGTAACTAAAGACTTTGGAGTAATGTAGTATGAAAAAGAGACTTATTAAAAGCTCTCCTGTATCATCTGAACATTTGACTCAAAATTGAACTATCTGTTAGTTCTACTTTTACTCATTTTGTGGACATCTCTCAGTTCTGTAAGGGAAAGACGGAGGAGCTTATCATTCTCATATGAAGCATACTTTAAGGAGTAGGAGATCTTATACTTGTACAGGTACCAGTAGTATACTTGTACCGATTCATCCATCTGACAACTTCTCATTTCACCTGCTTTCTACTTGTACTAATGATACTCTCTATATCATCTTCAGTATTGCTTAGTAATAGCTTAGACGACCTCTTCAGAATACCTACAGACTAGAGGAGACAAAGGAACTACTCAGAGAAGATTCTTTGAGATAATTACGACTCTTGACATTTCTCTTATTTTCGTGTTATCTACCTTTCCTCATAATGCTTCAACTGGAGTTAACAAAACTACTGTTCTGTAACTACTACTCTCACACAATTGATATCTAAATGACTGTACATTATCTTTCAGTACAGTATGGTTCGTACTCGTTTCTGTAAGAACTCTTTTAAACACTCATATTTCAGTTCAGACTCTCAACACTTCTCAATGGTACTCTTCGTCCTCATTACTAAAACACCGTTCTCTTGACCTATAACTGTGTTTCACCAAAATAGAGAAAACTGGAGTTCCACTGCTTCTCTTGAGATCTGGACTTGATCATACTACTCTTGAGCTTAAGAGGTGGATAAAGGCACGTCACTGTGCGACTTCTGAAGGTCATTGCTGATAAGTTATTGAAGATTGTTGTTGCTGTCAGGTGTAGCTCATCAAGCTGTAAATTAGAGATACATGTAGCTAACCGTACTTCAATGACACATCTTGCTACAAGTACCCGTAGCTATCTCAGTTCAGATAGATCTCGTTACTGTCTTGTGCTATCAGTACAACATTGAAGACTAAAAAAACACTTTGAACGACACAGAGTGAACTGGTCTGGTTTTGACGAGTAATGTGAGGGTCCAGGGAGGTTATATATTCTTTCTCGAGATGAAAAAAGTTCAGGAAATTGCATGGAGTATGCAAATCATCTCGTAAAAGTGCCATACGAAACCTAGAAGTGGATGTAGAAAAAACACATTTAGAAAAGGGGATTAGAAAGGGGGACTTTATGGATCTTTTTAGCAGATAGACATGATACTACTATTCAACTGCCATACGTTTTTCGCGTCTTATTTCTTCCGCATTATTCATCTTAAAGTACCGGTACCTGTATCACGAAAAGTCAACAAAAGAACAACAAAGAATTAGAAAACACTTTGAAGCCCATAATACAGGACTCAACCAGCTCTGTCATCTCTCTTTGAACTTTTCGTGAAAAAAATCATCCATTCGGTCCCCTTTTGAACCATTCTAGATATCCCAGAACATACACATTGCTACAGTTAGAGCACACGACTAGATTGCTCATTTTGAGATTCTGAAGATGATCACGTGACTTATCCATTCTGCTGCATTGATCCACAGCTCACAAGGTTCAGCAAGTGGGCTGTACTTTTGCTCTTACATCTTTTTGCCACTTTTTAGACCTTCTAATACTTGTAGTCTTCATGTTCTGTGTTCAACCTATTATAGTAAGAACTGAAACATACACGACTGGTGTTACTGTACGTTCATGAGATATACACCTTTGAACTTGATCTACTCTCAAGTCACGATATATGAGCTCTTCATTGTCTCACTTAGTCTCTGTCCTTCCTTCAATCGCACAACATAAATCTCTTTCTCCTATCTTCCATTTTCTGACTCGTTGGATAACAAACATTTGTGATGCTTCTACAAGTAGTGTGACTTCTTTTACTGTCTGACTTCTACTGTCTGACTCCTACAAGTAACACATTCTGACTCTATGATAACACTTTCAAGTGAGACTACATTGAGAAAACTAATAGATGACAATCAGATACACAACCAAGTGGTCCAGTGCTACATAAATACGAATAACTTGTCTCTTTTTCCAAAGTGACTTCTTGTAAGCAAAGCTACATCATCATATATATTCACAGAACTGAAGGAGCACATTGGTAAGACGTCTCGCACAAGAAAATGCTCTGTGAGTGATCTGTTGCAGATCTCCATCATGACTAAAAACTTGCTCTCTTATATGCCGTCAATTAGTGAGTTGGAATACACAAGTAGCCTCATTGACTTATCTCGCTCGAACAAGGTTCTTATCTCATCGGCTGTGCATAATCTCTGAGGAGACTAAAATATAGCTGTTCGAATTCAGTCCGCCTTTTGTCTTTGTGTCGGTTATTTCTTATCTCCGCTTTCTAGTCCTTATGTCCGCTTTTTGGTCCTTAAATCCGCTACTTCATGGCAATTCTGGCTTACGTCCGCTACTTTATGGCAACAATTTAAGGTTACTTACCAGAAATCTCAAAAGCTACCTATAAATGCATAAATAAAACACAAACGCTTAACTAGTTTGTTGAAATCCAGAAGAACGTCGTGAACCTTCCCTTGCGACACTTGCTAGAAGAATATATCTTCTCTACAGATGGCAATGCTAAATCCCTCATTTTCTCAACAGTTTTAAGCTATACACCTTATTCAGAACACGTGAGATGTGATTATGTAATACATCGCCTTAATTTGACTTATGTAATCAGAAAATTGGGGAGCCTCCGAAATAGCAGCAAATTCAGTTTTAAAAAAACGAGGCCGCGTCATATGCAATTACGGTTGCTTCGGTGACTACTTTGCCCAAAATTCTGGTCATTTTTGTACCTCTTTTTTTTTTTTGTTATCGTACACCTTAAATCCTGACTGTGGCGGGAATGGTTTAGAACTGAGGACGCCATGTTCACGGCCTACTTAGAGCTTTACCATGATAATCTACAGCTTGTTGCGGTCATATTGATACCAATTTTGGCTGTATTCGGAATCGCCTTAGTAATCACACTACGTCGATGAGTATGTACTTTAGCTACCGGTATTGTTTTCACTCATCTTCCTCTATGCTACGGTACAAGTACCACTCAAGATGACTCAAGTCACTTTTGAAACTTTCATTTGACGCGTCTCCTTTATCCTCAGTAATATCTCATTCCTAGCCTACACTACAGTGTACATACTGGTAGTCCTTTGCTTACTCATCAAGTTCTAGGTATTATATTACGCCCGTAAAATTGAACCGTTTACATGTCAGATACCAGTCTACTTGTATTCAGCTGAGACCAGGGTTCCAAAAACTTTTTTTAGTTTTTATCAAATTGTTCAGGGTTAGTCAGGGTTAGTGATCCTTAGTACTTGTAGTGATACTGACTAATACAATAGAGTAAAAGAAAAAAACACGAGCTAACACAAATTACACGTAAACAATCCTGACGCCATTCACTCAAATCCCACCAGCAATTCTCCAATGCTGACTCAGTCACATTCTTTATCCTACATCATATCATGCACTCCACCTACTCTTTCACACTCTAATATCACACGTCCACAACCAACATGCCACCCAAGAAAATGCCAGCCAAGAAACCTGGAAAGAGAGCCCAAAGGCCACCTTTCAAGGCGAAGCCCAAGAAACCGATGAGTGCCCGCGACGTTTGTGTTGCCGACAGGGCCATGATTTGTGTCATGATGGAGCTGGAGTGTTCTATAGCCAAGATCCAGGAGGCTTCTGGACATGCTCCTTCTACTATTCTTGAGACCTGGAAGACGCGGTACGATTTCCCCGATTACAAGTCGCTGGCTGACCGTAGTAGAGAGAGAGATGAGGGTGAGCGTGAGCGTGAGGCTGAGAAAAGGGAGCGCCAACTACGCGTCATTGCCAGAAATCTCAAAAAATACCCCTACATGACTCTCAAGGAGCGTCAGCTGGAGATGAACCTGGAGATATCTCAATCGCAGCTGAACAAGGCGGCCAAGGAGCTGGGAATAACTTTCGGAGACAAACGGCGCGTTTCCGGGTCGACTCGAACGGCTCTCAAAAAGCTCACAGACGACCAGGCAGCCGCACGTCTGGCTTGGTGCAAAACCGTCAAGGACTGGGATGTGGCAAAGTGGAGAACCGTGCTGTGGAGCGGCAAGTGTGCCGTGGAGCGCGGATTTGAGGTCCAGCAGTGGGTGTGGGTTCGAGGAGGTGTCGACCCGAACCACATGATCAACATGTCCTCCAAAGACAAATCCAAGCGGATGAGAGTCACCGTGGCTGCGATGATTTGGGGCGAGAATAAACGCTCGGAGCTGTTCATCGTGCCTATCGACGAGACGTCTGCCACCAAGTCGGTCTCTTCCAAGTCGTACCGCGAGCTGTTGAAAGAAATGCTTCTGCCGACCTACCAACCTGGCCAGCTGTTCATGCAGGACAAGCACCCTACACACAAAGCCAAGATGATCACCGACTTTCTGGCGGAGGAGAAGGTGGAGGTCCTCGACTGGCCCTCTGCCTCACGTGACCTGAACCCCATGGAACAGCTGTGGGATTTGCTCAAGAAGAAGACCGGGGAGATGTTTCCCGAGGCATACAGACCAGAGGAGACTTCGCCAGCTGCCCGAACTGCGCTGGAGAACGCTCTGAAGGAGGCCTGGGCTGCTATTCCCGACGAGACCTTTGACGAGCTGGTGAGCAGTATGCCAGACAGAATTGCCGCGTGTATTGCTTGCAAGGGGAGGTAGTGAGGGGAGGTAGATAGTGAGTGGAGTATGTGATAGACTGAGGAGAGTAATTTTAAAATAAATAAATAAAGGAGTACTTGTATATATTTACAATCTGAGATGTACCAGTATGGTTCGGTACTCGTACGGTACATACTGTACGGTACTTCTGACTGTCGCTTGGTCCTTGTGAAGATGGTTAACTGATTAAGTATAATTAAAATACAAGAATCGTTAGCAGTACTGTGCATAGATAACAAACATCAGAATTCATCACTTACATAAATACCAGCTACATTCATCACTTAGGGTCACTAGCATCTTTCTTTAGCCCCCAGGCTGATGAATAAAACTGAATACAAATCAAAAAGGTCGGCACCCTCTACTTACTATTGTCGACCACCACCCGACCGACAATCTTGCCGTCAAGCATCTGCTGGTAGTACTCCTCCAGTTTGCTCAGCTCGCCCAGTCGGTACTTGGTCTTGACCAGTCCTCGGGCGTAGAAGTCAATGGCCTCCTGGGTGTCCAGCTTGTTGCCCACATAACTTCCCTTGATGGTCAGGCCTCGGCCCACGTGATTCAGAATGTGGCTCTTGACGGTTCCGTTCGGAGGCAGCGCACACAGCACCACGATTCCGCGAGTTCGCACGTACAGCGTGGCAGCCTCGACAGCCGCGTCCTGCACGGCAAAGTTGACGACCGCGTGTGCTCCGCCTCCAGTCAGCTTGTGGATCTCTGGAATCATGCCCTGGCCGCTCTTGGCAAAGTCGATGAAGACCTCGGCTCCCAGCTCCTTGGTGTGCGTCTCCTTGTCGTCGCCGGTGTCGATGGCAATCACCCGGAACCCCATGCACTTGGCGTACTGCACGGCGTAGGAGCCCAGCCCGCCTCCGGCTCCCGTGATCACCACCCACTCGCCGGCCTTGAGACCCGAGTGTTTGAGCGCAGTGTATGCGGTGATGCCAGCGCAGAGAACAGGAGCAACACCAGCCATATCACATGACTCGGGGATTCGAGGCGCAGTGGCTGCCTTGACACAGGCGTACTGCTGGAACGAGCCGTCCTTGAGCAGGCCCGAGACGCCGGGAGCAACACAGTGCTGGTCAAAGCCGGCCGAGCAGTGTTCGCAGGTCAGACACGAGCCGGAGATGAACTTGACGCCGGTCCGGTCGCCGACCTGCCAGCCCGTCACCTGGTCGCCCATGCCCACGACCTCGCCTGCGCCCTCGTGGCCGCCCACAAGCGGCATTTTGGGGCTGAACCGCAGCTGCTGGGCCCAGTCGCCCTTCCAGATGGACAGGTCCGAGTGGCACACGCCAGAGTACTGCACTTTGACGAGCAGCTCGTCGCTGGCAGGAGTGGGCACGGGAATGTCCTTGTACAGAAGAGGCCCGTTGACCTCCTCGAAAACAACGGCTTTTTGCGTAGTGGGGAGGGTCACTGTGTTAGACGCAGGTAAGAGGGGGGAAGATAATTGAGAAACATAAGAGGTGACCTTATTAAGAGACGTCAAGAAAGTAATCTCAAAGAGCTCAATCCCAAGACTGTTTCAGAGATCTAAGAAGTATCTCTCATGTAAGAGGCGAAGTTGTCAATCAGAGATGTCCTAGAAGTAGAAACATCTCTGTAACTGATCTGAGAAGTAATCTCACTAAGAGCTTGAAAAACTCCTCAATCAGAGATGTCTAAGATAATCTCAGTGCTTTCAGTCAGAGTATTCCAGGAGTAGTGCTGAAACATCTCCCAGTGACTCAGAAGATGATATGTAAGAGAAGTGATTCCAATGGGATATCTTGAGGTACAGGTACCTCTAAAGATCTAAGACCAATCACTGTATCTCAAAGACGTGATTCTCACTCAAGATAATAGAAGATCTTTCAAGAGAGGTGGTTCCAGAAACCATCTTTCAATGGTTGAATCATAGAGATATCCCGGAGAATTCATCAAGTCACAATTAGACATGCTTAGATAAGTAACTCCAATCAGAGATGCCAAAGAGAAAGAAACTCAATGATTGTATCTTTCAAGTAACTCCAAACATCGAGAAAGAAGCCCAATGATTGCATCTTAGAGAATAACCCCCACTCGAAACATATCCCATAGTAGCTAGCTCCCAAAGACTGTATCTAAGATAGAGAAATATTCACCATCAACTCTCAACGTATCAATCAATCACTCTGCACTCTCACGTGAGCACCTGTCCACCACAAATCTGCCACCCTCACTCACTGTTGTGTTAGTTGGAAGCAGTCATCTTCCTGGGACCTGGTCTTTATATAATAATCAACACCCTGGAACTCCTTCTGACAGCTCAGGATAGGGTTCAATCTTAGATTAGGATAAGTGGGGATAAGTGTGGGGTTGACAGCACATCGATCTGGAGGATGAAGCAGTGGAGCTGGAGACTGGGAAAAGCGGAAAATCAAACAAGACGGCATCGGCGAGCAAACCGGCGAAAAAACCAGCCCCATAGCGCCTCTACTCGCGCCACAATGTGCTTCGTCCTGACACGTTAGAGTTCTCTAGCCACCCAAGTTTAATAATCATCTTGCGGCTGGTAGAGAACATGAAAGAGGTGGGCAAGGTGGTATTATGACAAATGGACGTGGTTGATCACGTGATAACGTCTCTCTAAGACCACAGCCGTATACATCCCCACGGATACCCAACTCGTCTACCAGTAGCTACCCCACAATGAACCTAGACCGGAGAGTTGAGTAATCATGTCTTACTGTGCGGAGAGTACTGTAGTACGGATATCGAAAGCCGTGCCGAATTACAGTAAGTATTATATCCGTACTTGTACAGGTACAGTAGATGGTAGTCGTAGTCGTAGTCGTACATACTTCTTCTCTCTTCTACTTCTAGTCATCTTCAGTATCAAGTCAAAGAGCATGACTGTACATGCTGTAATACTAGATGTCTTTGCTACGATATACACACTTATAGATGTAACTCCAAGTGATGATACCGCGATAATCGATCTGTTGATTAACTTGGTAGCATCACATTGGGATATATTGACACATATTTGCTGTAACAACCCTAACCACTTGTATAAAACACCTCGTTGGTCAGAAAGGGTACTCCTCATTGGGACAATAGGGTTAGGACATATTGGTCATAACCTCTATTTTACAACAGTACATACCAGATACTCACTGTAAGAAAAGTGCCCCAAAAGATGTCAAAATTTCACTGCGCAAAACTGAACCTCGAATCTACCTACTCCAACATCCAAACTTCAACACATCTCTTTAATACTTCAACAATACTGCTTTTAAAGCGTCAAAGAGTTAAAGCCGTTAAAGCCGAAACTCACACTTCATGCATCTACAAGTACCCCTCTCTATAGTGGGCGATATTTAGACCGAACTAAGCCTCATTTCGTTGTGGGAAACACAAAAATCAAACCAGCTCCCGTCAATCACCTCGCCATATCCTTCCCGTCGAAAAACCCACATTCCTATAGCCTCTATTGATCGTCGAAATCTCGTACCGTTGCAACTGTAATCTTGAGTGCAACTTAAAAAAGGAGAGTAATGAATGTTGGAGATATGGTAGAAAAATACAGCTCAAAACGACTTCATAGACCCCTCAATCTGCCCAATTCTCATTTCAGCTAATTTCTTCTCTCAATTTGCACAATTTTGCACCAATTTGCACCAATTTGAACCAATTTTGGCCCATTTTGAACAGCTCCATAATTCTGCACACTAAAGGTGCATTTGATTGAAAGGGGTACGAAAAAAGTGTCAAGGTGGAAGGTGGAGGATTGGAGCGGTTTTTGATTACGTCACCGTATCCAGAGTTGATTATGTAACCGTATCCAAGAGTTGATTATGTAATCATACACCAGGGATGATTATGTAATCACACCCAAAAGTTGATTATGTAATATTACACTAGAGTTGATTATGTAATCACATCCAAAAGTTGATTATGTAATCTTATACTTCCAGTGACTCAGTTTAACATGTTATGAGCAGTGTACAGAGAGAAGTGTTGTCCTTAACATTATGTACTAGCTTGTATCGTTCATATACGCTGAAAACATCTACTGGTGTCTTTTTTATGTTTCCCTCATTTTTCCACAATTTCTTCATATTAAATTTTAATTTTCAAATAATCACAGAAAATCAAATAAATTCACAAAAATTCACACTTGACCAGCAGTCTTCCCAGACCCCTCAGACGTATTATATATCACCTATGAGCCCACCCCAAACTGTTCATATTCTCATATGGCTCATGGACGTACTTTTTTCCACCTTTTTCCACCTCTTCTCTTAAATCACGTGACCTCCTCCTACACACGTGACCAGACCATTTTTCTCGCCAATACTTCTCATTCCCGCCTACTTCACATCCCTCAAGCACGTTCTCAGAGCTAGCATAGGTTAGTGATCTAAAATAGTCTAGACCATAAGTCTGCTTTTATCAAATCCATCTTCTCCTCCTACACCCTACTTGCTGGAAAAACACACAGGCAGGCAGCTGGTTTGAATCACGTGACTATACCCACTGCACGTGATCAAATAGGCGATTCCGATACCCCCAGAGAAGATCCGCTGAGTAATCATTCACGTGACACTGTTCAATTGACTGAGTTGCAGTACGGTGCTGAACCAGAGCAAGTTACAAGTACAGTTCTTCTCGCAATCACGTGACGCTCATAACCTGTGACAGCTCATAACCTCACACCCCTCTGATGCTCCAACTACTTGCGGTCACGTTTTTCCTGGCGGGAATCTTCACCACGCTTCTTGGAAACGTGTCACCTTCGATCCAGAAGATGAGCTACTATGGCAAGACCCTAACCTCCAAGTCGGCCGGTTTTCTGGCCATGCCCAAGTCGTGGTTCATCCATTTCTACATTCTGGCTGCGTTTCTGGGCTATTATTCGCTTTTTATCGTCTTTGACAGCACCCAGGGCAACGATATTCTGATCGATGTTTTGGGTCTCCTTGACAGTCCCATTAGTCCTCATAATATGTTTGTGGACGGATGGACTGCTTGGATGGACGATCTGGTGGCAGTTCTCAATAGCTGGAAGCTCCTTTCCGTCCAGAATGTCCAGAAACCCATGACTACTCTTGTTCTCTTGCTTCTCGGCACCATCCAGGGCTCTCGACGACTCTACGAGTGTGTCTATGTGATGAAGTACAAGGTGAAGACGGGAGTTGCACGTCAGGCGGAGGCTCAAAGGAAAAAGACCAACGAGACTCGAGCAGCTGAGCCTCAGATGCAGTTCACACACTACCTCGTGGGAATGGGGTTCTATGTGGCTGTGTTCTGCAGTCTGTGGGCTACGGGAGTGGCTGGTGTTCGAGATATGGACAACTGGGACTTTGAATACAACTCTGCGGGTCTGGCTGCTTCTGTGTCTCTTTTTGTTGCTGCTTCCACGCTGCAGTATCTGTGCCATGTGCATCTGGCTTCTCTGGTGAAGTACTCCATGCCGACTTTCTGGCCGTTCAGAATCACAGTGTGTCCCCATTACACTGCCGAGGCTCTCATCTACATGAGCTACATCGGAGTGGCTTTCGCTACGGGTTCGGTTCCGAATTATGGGCTTCTTTTGGCTCCTCTGTTCACTCTGACTGTTTTGTCCACCAGTGCGAAAAACTCCAAGGACTGGTACAAGCAAAAGTTCCCAGACTACAGCACCAGATGGTTGACTATTCCTGGTGTTTTGTAGTGTTGAATGATACAATTCAACACTACATTGAATAATACAATTGTGGTATTTAGTAGTATTATCAATAATAGGAAGTTGTGTAGATGGAAAACATGACAGTAGATAAGTGAATATAGAGACACATTGGCTCTGGTATCATCTGTCTCTTGCTTCGTAGGCATTCTTTTCAACCGTTTGATAAGTGTGATACGTAACCATAGGATCTGGTTAATGACCTGAAATGAAGAACATCCTTCAAGACCACACTGTAAAGACGACATTGTTCTCTTGACTGTATCAAATGATCCCTGTTCTAGAAGACCATCGTCTCACACTTTTTATATCGTATTATATATTCATAGGTAATAATTCTGATTAAATAAAATCAACCAAATCATAAGAAATCATGTGAGTTGACTGGAAACGCATTTCACACCCTCTCCACCTCAACGATAACAAATGTTGAGCATGATTAAGTTAATCTGGCAGATGACAGGCATTGTAGGAGTGCTGTAGACGTCAAGGTCGTCTCATCTTCTACTTCAATTCATTACATCTAGGGCAGCTTGAAACCCTTGTCGAGAGTATCGTCTACACTGATAATCACCTTTCCGGTGGCCCGGCCGCTCTCCAGCTTCTCCATGGCGTCCTTGGCGTTTCGTAGATCGTAGACCGAGTCCACAATCGGCTTGATCTTGCCGGCCTCGATGTACTGGGTGATTTTGGCGAGATCAGCGCCGCTGGCCTTGCAGTAGATGGCATCATACCGCACTCCGTACCACCAGGCAAATCGTGACGTCAGAAAGTTGCCAGCTGCCAGAACATAGGACAGAATGAGACCGGGCTCGGCTGCGAGAATGTGTTTGGCGGTTTCAGCCGTAGGAGCGCCTCGAAGAGCGCCGACAAAGCCGCCCTTCTTGGTGATCATGGCGTGGGCCCAGGGCTGGTCCGACACGTCGTAGGCAAAGTCCACGTCCTTGACCACGTCCCAGAAGTTGGTTTTGTGGTAGTCGATCACCTCGTCGGCTCCGAGCTCCTTGAGCAGCGGAATCTTCTTCTCCGAGCCGGTGGTGATCACGTAGGCGCCGTACACGTGCTTGGCGAGCTGGATGGCAAAGGTGCCGACACCTCCGGAGCCCTTGGAGATGAAAATCCGCTGGCCCTTGCTCAGCTTGCCGGCCTCGAAGCTCTGCAGCACGGTGAGACCGACTAGAGGAATGCCTGCGGTCTCGAGAAGCGGCTTGTTCTTGGGCGCAATCGCCACGTGCACGTCTCGCACAGACACAAAGCCGGCAGTGGTTCCCTGCTCGGACTCGCCGATTCGAGCGTACACCCGGTCGCCCTTCTTGAAGGCAGTCACTGCCGACCCGACCTCGGCCACAAAACCGGCCACGTCATACGCAAAAATATGGGGGTGGTTGTCGGGCTGCAGAAGACGCAGATAGCCCCGGTTTCGCAGGCCGTCGATGGGATTCAGCGCCGAGTTGGCAATCTGAATGAGCACATGGTCGTTGGACTTGAGCTGGGCCTGCGAGAAGTTCTCAGAGTACTGGATCTTGTCGGGCCCGCCGTAGGCGGTGGTGAAGGCGGCCTGCATGGTGGATGAGGAGGTGAGATGAGGGGATGAGAGGGTGAGGAATGGCTTCACGACTAATTACAAGTAGGACTTTTGAGAGTCCAAAGTTAGTGTCCAGTTAGTGCGTTATCGAAGAGGGGGAAGAACCATATTTGAGGACATTAGAGAAATGGGAAAAGGACGTGAAGTCGTTCCCCGGGTAATGTGGGTCTGAGGAATTGATTTCCGACGTCAAAATCCTCCTAGCTCCACCAATTGACCCGCTAGATGACTGTTCTCACATTAACGTAGGTTCAAAGGTAAGGCGGCGAACCTAGTAAATCCGACGCATGGATGATGCACTGTGGCGTCTTCACCGAAAGTGTTCACTGAAAGTGTTCATCGGAGACACATGTGATTGTTGCTTAGTCAGCGGGTCGGAGAGTGGAGTAGAAATATTTAGTTGTGCTTAGTCAGCACTTCTGAATTGATTTTCGTCTTGACCTGTTAAATTTGGAGCAGTAACAACCCAAAGAAGACCCACTCAGTTGAGTTGCTCAGAACTTTCTCCTGAAACGGTGTTTTGTGGTTACAGTAATTATATAATTAGACGTTGGAGCAAGTGTAAAGGGGCAGTCAAGTGGGCAGTCAAGGTGGGAAGTGTGGTTGTCTCTTCTGATTGGTCGAGAAATGTTATTGGGTTGTATTTGCTTAGTAAGCAAAGGAGTTATTAGTCAGCTTTGCTTAGTCATCTTTGCTTGGTATGGTTGATTAGTAAGGTTGATTAGTCAGCCTGTTTAGTCAGCCCTGGGGGGTGTGATTAGTAAGCAGCTAAATCGTCATATGAGGAAAGTCGGTGAAACCGTAGGCTGTGAGTATAAAGCACTTCTGGCGTGTAATTAGGCGGTCTGAAGTAGGTGTAAGCTGGCTTGATCTCTTCTAACAGTGTTTAGAATGCTGGTTCTGAAAGACACTTCACCTATACTACAGTATGTACGAGTACAACACATGCTACTGGTTCTGATGTTATCTGATTAATTAATGATGAAGGAAGTCAGGAGCTCATCTACACGGGTTTAGGTCAGATTCAAGGCATTTTGTAGGGACAATTGAATGTCTGTGATCGATATTCTAATCATTCATCTGCTCTTTGACTATTTCTAACATTTCATTCGATTTTCGAAAAAGTATTCACAAGAAATGAAAATAATGCACCAAAAACATCAAAGTACTGGAGGTCATCATATCAAGAAGGTCAAGAAGGGACTCGGTTTAAAAGGATCAACCACATTGAATCTCCTTGGTAACTTTTGCCATTTTCGAGGTATTCGAGGTCTTCTGATTCATGAAAATTCGACATTAGTCATCAAACCAAAGACCTCGTTCTTTATAGTTGCAGTATCCGCACGGATACGTCCATTATCTCTCTTATCTCGCTCTTCCGCACTAAAATCAGCGCCAAGTGCTTGAATGATTCTGACAGTTGTCAGCCAAGACGTCTTAAGCTTGTGTCAAAAGTGAAGATACAAGTACATGTTTGTGTGCTCCAGTGTGCTCCTCCTGACCCTTCAATACCTCCTACATCAAATTACTCAGCCCCATTCATACCCCTTAACCCCTCGCTAGTCCAGGATTCATGTTTCATCTCCTGACAAGCCCACTATTTGTGGCACTACTGCGTGTCTATGAGCAGCCCAAACTAGTCTGGACCCAAAGTAGTCAGGGCAGCTAAACGACGAGCGCAATACGGGCCTGGGTCACGTGGCAGGGTTGCAATCCGCGTCGCATTGCCCACGTAGCAGTCGTATCTCGGCCAGCAGGGGTTACTGCCACGGCCTTGTTGTATAGCTATAGGATTTGGAGACAAGTACGAGTAGTGGAGACGGAAAAGATGACTAGAAGATGTGGAAGGGAGCTAGCGAGTCCAGAAGAGGAGCGTTGGAAATCCCGCACTTGGAGCGTCCCAATTGTGTACTTTTTTTCGCTACATTTCTCGAATTGGTCTTCCAGCTAGCCTACGAGTCATTCCTTTTTTTCCCACACCTCTCCTTCATCTATCATAACTAATAACTAAGACATTTGACGAATCCAGACCAATCCAGACCAGTGCAAATAAATGCAATAGTGATAAATGGCCTAAATGGGCGGAATACAATTGCTGGGCTATCTCAGGCTATCTCAGGTACGTACAATTGGCTAGCCTGAAGTGCAGAGACAGGATTGCGATAGTCGTATATGGTTGCCCCCCCCCCCCACCCCCGCTGACTAATCCGGCTGAATCTTTGTACTCGTCTTTTGTCGTATTCTGGGATGTTCGTTTGGAGCAATGTTTCTCAACATTTTTTCACTTCTTCTATCTGTTGCATCTCACGGGCCTTGTTGCTGGGCAACCCCGCTCCAATTAGAAACCAATATTGCAAACCTAGTTTAGAGTGTGTCCCGATTGGGACTTTGGCAACCTTAAATCCTGCCACAGGAAAAAGTCTTTTTTTTTAATTCCAAGTAGAAAGACCGAAACATGAGCAAAAAGTTGTTGAGGGAAAAAAAACGTGCAGGTTGGGGGGTTGTGGATCGGCGTGGTGGTGGGGTGCAACTATCTAATTACAGCAATTTGTAGTTTCCCAGCTACACGGATTTCCCAGCTGTACCCTTCTATTTGGAAAGATTAACATCTCTCTTCACGATGAAGTTACTGCCACAGAAGAAGGAAGTTTTTCTCGTGCACCGGTGCATTCTAAGCATTCTTGGCTGTCACGAATGGTCCAATTACCGAAGCCCTCTCCCGACTGTTTTTGCATTGAGTCTGCTCGTATAGGTGAAGCACCGAAAAGAGTAGAAAAGAGTGCAACAAGATCTGAGTCTGTCTGGTGGAGTGGTACTTGTAGATCGTATGTGGTTCATCGTCGTGGCGTCTTTCTACTTCTGGTCACCTACGTCTGTATGAACGTACATGTCTTTTCTTGTCTTCTGGTGACCTAAAATCCGTACTTTATATTGTCTTCTTGTCAACCACCAAGCCGTGGAAAATTCCTTCTCTCACGGCACCAATTTGTTAATCTCGCATGCAAACGCCTATAAATAGATGTTCCGGTCTTCCGTCAACGACCGTACTTGTCACAGGCACTTGTCAAACGCATCGACGATCCTCTGGAATAGGCAGGTGGAGACGGTTAGTCAGCGAGACAACAAGAGTGAGAAGTGATTGGAGAGTGTGAGCCAGAGAGGTGCAAGAGGTGATCGAAGAGTACGACGAATCTCGATTGCTTCCAAGTCTTTTGGAGCTCTATAACTTCTATTCCTGGTCTTGCTGTGGCTGTCTACGATCTTCCATTATTGAGACACTGTTCTAGACTTAGACACTCTTTGTACTTGTACAATTGTACACCAAGTAGACTTGAGACTTGAGACTGAGACTTGAGACTTGAGACTCTTGATGAGACATGTTCTTGCACACTTGCACTCATCTCACCTCTCACCTCTCACCTCTCTGACCTCTCATGGATTGCTCTCAGCTACAGTACAAGTACTCTTCACCTTTGGGTTAGAGATCTGGAGTTAGGCGTTAGGTGCGAGATCAGGGCTAGGTTGAAGAGTCTGAGTCTAGCAGGGAAGATTGTGAGCTTGGAGACGTGTACAAGTACAAGTACTGTACTTGGATAATCTTTTCCACTTGTTGAAGCACTCCATCATAACCTGATATACGACGCTATCACAAGGTACAAGTACTCCACACCCCCCCCCAATCGAACCACTCGCTTTTGCGATTTGCACGGGCTAAAAATAAAATGTCTCACTAGTGACGTAAGAAAGGGACCCCAAGAGCGCTAACGCTAACTTGCTCCTCCGAAAGAAGAGTTGGCGGCCTCTGGTCAGAGCTACAACCCGGTAGCCAAAGTTAGACCCCAACTAAGCCGGTCTAAAATTTTTCTGACGCATTAGGCCTACAAGTAGCTCGCTAGTTGAGAGGCTGAGACTATAGAGCACTCGGTGGTGGTATCCGTACGAGTACCGGTCTCCATGCCTCCATGCCGTTATGTAGACTGCCGATCGGATCAGCATCGCGTCTGATTGCGTTGTCTGATGTTCTGAACATCGGAGTCGCAGACAACTCATGTGATTACTCGTACGGCAAAAGTTCGGCCTGGTTTTCAGCTCTTCTCAGAGCTATGATAACTACAGTACAAGTCATAGATGGCTGGGTAGGGGTAGGGATATTACAAGTAGTAGATGGGTGTACAGCCCCTTAGGAGTTTCATGTTCACAGTATACGGAATAATCACTTGTATTTGTGAGCAATAATTTGGAAGCAGTCAGAACATCGGAACATCGGAATCTCAGAATCTCAGAATCACCCCATCAAAATGACATGACTTGAATCACTCAATGACGCTATTTTCTTAGATGAAACCACTGACTGGTCATAGACACATGTCCTGACATATTGAGAACCAATTGCACTCATTCTACTGATTCAATTACAACGCTCTCTTACTCATCTACTCTTCAGTTTGTAATTAAGGCACTGCAGGCCAGGTATGAATTATTTTGTTAAATTATTAGATAAAGTCTGAGAGCTCATCAAGGGCGCGCTTACAGAAGGTAGGCAGCGGCGGCAATGACGGCAACAGCGCCGACGGTGGCCTTGTTGGCAGAGTTAGCCTGCTCGGGGCCGGTGGTGGCAGCGGGCTTGGTCTGGACGGGAGTGGAAGCGGCGGGCTGCTCGGGAGTAGAAGCGGTGGGCTTGGGGGCGGGCTTAGACTCGACGGGGGCAGGCACGACGGGCTTGGACTCGACGGGCTTGGACTCCTCGGGCTTGGGGGCGGGAGCGGGCTTGGTCTCCTCGGGCTTGGGGGCGGGAACAGGCTTGGACTCCTCGGGCTTGGGGGCGGGAGCAGGCTTGGACTCGGTGGGCTTGGGGCCCTCGGTGATGGGCTCGGTGGGGAACTCGGAGACGGGGCAGGTGGTGATGGTCTCGGTCACAACGGTGGTGGTTCGAGTGCAGGGGCAGTCGGTGATGGTCAGGGTGGTGGCCTCGGTGACGGTGTAGGTCTTGTTGCCCTCAACAATCTCGGTGGGGTAGGGGCAGTAGGTGGTGTAGGCGGTGACAACGTTGGTCTCGGTCTTGATGATGGAGATGGTACCGGTGGTCAGCTCAGTGCCGTTGGCGGCAGCAGCCTCGGAGGTGACGGGGGCGACAGCCTCGGTGGTGGGGGCCAGGGTGGAGTTGGAGACCTGGGCGTAAGCGGCGGCGGCAAGGGCGGCGACGGTGGCAACGGAGAACTTCATTGTATTAGCGAGTGGATAAAGTGAATTTGTTGGTAGGCAAAAACAGAGCTGGGAGGGGGGTCTTATATACTGAGCTGATGTATTTTTGGAACACAAAAGCTGAGATGGGATTTCTTTTTTAAGGTTACGGTTCGAAGAGCGAAAGTTTAGTCTTGGTCTTGGTCTTCTTTTAAGCTTGCGTCTAAAAAGTGGAACCTAGTATTGTGGGCGTGGAATAAAAAGTGGTGGGAAGGACGAGGAGTAATTTTGAAGGATTGGGGTGGTTATAATAGGGGGTGCTCAATTGTGTAGTCTCCCAGTATTTATTTATTGTCCTTCTGTGCACCGCTTAACCACATCCCACCCCCCTCTCTCCTCACTGTAAACTCGGGCTTTGTCTCATGCAGACTATTTCGGGAACACACGGTGCCCAATTGGGAAGACATGCAAGGTAATCAAACAAACATGATGCCAATATTGGTGCATGCTTGCTGCGCCGTGCATGGGCCAAGCATCTCACCGACTGGCCCAGCAAGTCATAGAATCATGTAGAATGTGAATGAGGTCAGCGAGCGGGTTATTGATACGAGTGCGACCGGGTGGTCGTTGCGGAGGTGATTGAGCGGATATCTTGGTGGTTATTTTTTTCAGCTTATCAATAATCTGCAAAATCAGCCAATTATTTAGTTTTTCTCTTTTCAACTTTTCACTGACTCTCTTGACTCTCTTGACTCTCTTCCAAGACTTGGTTCTCGTTTTTGTCCGTACTTTTCAGCCCATTATTTGCTTGTATTATTGCTGTCGCGCTCTCGCTAAAGCACGCTATCATCCCGCCAACCCCCCCGTCAGCAATATTTTCTATTTTCTATCAAAATGCGCCATTTTCCACTTGCGCTTTCTATAGCAAAAGACAAAAGAGAGGTATAGAGTGATAAAAGAGAAAAAAGAGCATGGTTGAGGTTTCAGGCACGGGAGACGCGAGAAAGGAGACGTTTTGACGGGCCTTTTGGAATGTGGCGCTAATGTGGAATGAAAAGTGCGAAACTAGTTACAAGTAGTTGAGCAACCAACTAACGCAACACCACACGGCTACTGTACAAGTAGCCGATGAGATGGTGGGCATGGTGGGCGTCTCTGAGCTCATCTGCTCAAGCCACAGCCCCACACCCCGGATCGTCCGATCGTCGCTGTTCATCCACCAGTGGCAAAGTTTGAGTGTGGTTTGAGTGTGGGCCAAGGTCGAGAAGAGAAAAGCAAAGACCGGGGCCTGTCAGAGGTCCAAAATTGGCAACGGTGCTGGCTTTCTGAAGATTGTGGGAGCCCAATTAGCTGGGCAACAAAGAAAGCCCGGGGTCGGCATTGGCTGAGACTGGCAAAACCGGTACAGTAGACTCAAAGTTCAATCTGATCAACCAAAACAATGGTGCCCTCGATGGTTGTCCTGGGTAACGAGGCGTGAGGGATGGTGAGGGATTACCGTGTGATTAGTCATTGGTTATTATTCGACAACTATTCTATACCTGTATACTTGTAGGTATAGGTCTGGGTGAGCCGTTCATAAACACCAACTAAGACATCAGCTAAGCCAAAAGAAGCTGCTGATAACACAGAGCCGTCTGAGCCGTCTGAGTGATAGTGTCAATCCGATTCAGGTAGAGACCACTGACATCCATACTAGTTTGACACATTCCAGTCAATGTTACTACAGCCGCCAACGTACAAATCCAGAAACTGCACTAACAGCGGGCCCTGAACTACCCTGACTTCCCGCCTACTGTACCCGTGTCCTCCTAGTGCAACGGATAGCAGGGACCCGGTCACATGTTGTTAGTGGAGAGGGGACACACGGCGATAAGCCTTTAGGCTGGATCTAATCTGAGGTAGTTGATGTCAGAGAGAACCAGACAGCTGAAAGTTCCGTGGCATTGGAATGAGTACTCGTACAAGTATAGATGATAGGTGTGTTGAAAATATATGTGAAATGCCTTTTGATAGAGTGGATCCAGTTGTCTGACGGTATTGTACTCCATAGCTATATTCGTCCCGGCTATCGACTCCTCTCATGTCTCACTAACACAGCAAGTTTCACCTATTTTTGTTCCATTTTCTTCCATTTTGTTGATTTCCTTCTCTTCTCTCTTCTCTCTTCCAGCTCCCATGACCAGCCCTCTTCCTTTTTCAGCACTGGCTGCTTCGGTGACGTAATGACACACCGAGCAAAGACAGACGGGGTCGGAGACCGCCCAGAACCCCCACCTGAAGATCTGCCGACGATTCGAGACTCTCAAGCCGTCATTCCGAAACCACGCTCATCGCACTTGGACGATCTTCAACTAGAGTCTAATTTTTACTTGGCAAATCCGCTTGCGTTAGTTGGGAGTCCCGCAACCCAATCAGCAGTGGAGAATACGGGCTATCACGTTCGGCGGCACGTAATCCGCAATTCGGGGGCGCTCCTGGACCCCTCCACACACGCTTGAACGCGCCCCCCTTTGGTCAGCCTCGTCTGCCTTTTTTCAGAAAAGCCTACACCAGCCTTTTTTCCCTGCTAAACACAATCTTTGCTTTTGTTGAACCCAGATACACAGCCCCGTGCTGTAGAAAAGTGTCTTGAAAATCGAAAATCGAAAGTCGAAAATACGAGATAATTCGAAGGAATTAAAAGGGCAAAACTTGGGGAGAGCACGGGAGAAGACCGGGGTCACTCTCAATACAGTCCCGGTTGCTTTGGAAGCAGTTTGGACCCCTGTGAAGCACAACACACCCCCTACGTACTTGTACTTGTACAGTACTTTTAAACATGAAACATCCCTTAACTAGGGTTACACGGATATGTTGTAAACAGATCACTCCTTCCCGGTTGATCATTCTGGATAATTTTGGACGAAACACAGAATCCTTCCCTCTCAAGACAAGCTCCTGTCAGCCTGATTATTTCCATTTTTTGGGCCTAATATTTCCATTTTTTGCAATATTTTTTCCCTGGTGCCATATTTTCCACCCCTTGCCTCGTGCTAAACTCTGGCACTTTTGTGTTTTGAGGGGTCCGTGTTTTTTGGCGTTGTCATGGCGACGCAGAAAAAAATAGAAAAAAATATGGCAAAAAATATCGGTCCAATGACCCGGTGGTCAGATGTGCAGAGAACCAATATAGCGCAGCCAATGCGGCTAACCTCGTGGAGAAAAAAAAAACAAAACGAAAAAGCCCTTATTTACAAGTCACCAGAGAGGACTTCAGTGTATAGCTATAGCTATGATTACATAACCATATTACTAAGACACATATTTGGCACTTGTGTCACCTACCCTTTCAATTCTCCACTCAGGAATGAATGTCCACTTTTGTCCTTCCTTTCAGCTCTCCTTCTGCCACAATTTTTTCTGTTTTCTGTTTGCTGTTTTTTTTTTTTGACCCACTGTCACCCATGCAATGCACATATTTTAGAAGCCTCTTGTGTGAGAGGCCCGCTTATGCAAGGCACCGAAAAACAAGAGAATGTTTGTTGTGGTTGGGAGGAGCGAAAAAGCGCAAAAACACGCGTATGCCATGTCCACACGTGTCTCTTGTCAATCTCCCGGAATGTTGACTAATGTTAGTAATAGCGTTCGTGGGGGGGTGGGGGGAACAGAAGTTGGTGGAGGGAGAAAAAGAAGGTCATAGG
Source organism: Yarrowia sp. JCM 30696 (assembly GCA_001600535.1). NCBI lineage: Eukaryota > Fungi > Ascomycota > Dipodascomycetes > Dipodascales > Yarrowia > Yarrowia sp. JCM 30696. The sequence continues at coordinate 1,454,884 of BCKG01000001.1, read as the reverse complement.
TGTGTTCGGCTGGTCCACGCGACCACAAATATCTATTTTTTAGCGTTTTTGGCCCACTTTTGGCCCACTTTTAGCACCGCCGTTTGCTCTTCTGTTATGCTAGCTAACCAGGATTCATATACACTTTGATGTATGGATAGTGTCTGGCAGAAATGACGTTGTGGAGCTGAGAATGGAGAAGCTCGGACTCGTCGAAACGGTGGACCCGTCTCGGGTATCTTAGACATATCACGGGAATGTAGTCCTGTTCCCGTGCGGACAATTCCAGGTGTCAGACGCGTAACACGTCGGAATGGAGAGTGAGTGGTACCAAAATGATCGGAAAAACGACGTGGTTTTGGTGGTGGTGATGGGATAACTGTGGCGTTGGTATTCAATGACTTATGACGTTCTTTCTTACTATATACAAATAAGGTGGACCAAATAAAAAAAAGGAAAAATAAAGTACAAGTAAATGGGATAAGTATACAGTAACAAAAAAAATTAGGTTACTGAGATGGTGGATGAGAGATGGTTTATATTGTGAGAGGTGTGGAAAGTCGATCATACACCTGCACGAGTCGTTCAAATCGAACCAGGCTTCAGAACATCTTCTTTTTGTGTCTGTGCGTTCTGTGTATGGACTGTCATGATTGCTCTATGTGGAGAGTCCTCTCTTCTAAGATGAAGCAGCTTGAGTCAGATGAATGAGCTACAGTACTTGTACAAGTTGTAGTTGATCATAGAGGGAAGCTCATTGAGGATCTACAAGTAGCTCGTCGTGAACGCGTCTGAAGTCTTATGATGTCTGTCATGTAAAACACTGAGCTATACCAGGAATGTGTCTAATAGAAGAGCGTTGCGGAGACCGTTATATAGCTCCCCAGAGGCGGTTGCACGCTGATACGGGGCTACTTGACGTGCTATTGCATTTATGAACTGGTACGAACCTTTTGACCACAGTTTTTGTTCAACCGAGATTAGCCAGGGTTAGCCAGGGTTAGTCAGGGTTAGTCAGGGTTCACATATGACAATAGGGAGAATTTCCAAAATATGATAGTAGAGTGGTTAAAAGTAGACAAACTGGCATAACACTGTACTTGTACAAAGAAGAATACAATCACACGTCATCTTGTCTATACCGATACTGTGACACCATAGCTACAGCTTGGCAGAAAAGAGAGCCCTGTCTGTTGGCTTGGCAGGGACATTGGTGAACAAAGAGGCGGGGAAGTGTTTTGCTCATCGGCTGTACTGTACTGTTTTTCATGCCATGTCATTTACTGTCTTCTCAGCATCTGATTCTCTTTGTTGTGTTTTCAGGGTTAGTCAGGGCTAGTCAGGGTTAGTCAGGGTTGGCTCTTGTACTACTTGTAGTAATAGATACTCCCGCTTCTATAGATTGTGAGGGATAGTATCCGAGCTCTGTGTGGTCAAATTCGTATAACTATTCTGTTCACTTTTACTGGTTGCTCTTTAGCCTATAATGCCATTCATCATATCGGTATTCATAAATTATATATTCAAGATACTCGAGTTACCCAGCGTCATTTGGAGATCCAGGTATTGTCTCGATATGCCAAAGTTGCCAATAAGCAAGAAATCTAGTCCTATCTCTATGGGAGCTTCCAGAGATTCGTTGTCCTGACTACCGTGTACCAAGAGACGTATGAAGATGCTGTAACGGTAGAAGGGTTGAGATTCATAGAGCCTTGACTAACATCAGGCAAAGAAGTCACCGTAGTGCCAGAAGACATTTCTAGGTACTGTAGCCAGTGTCACAATATGATCAGACGAAGCCTTGAGAACTATAGGCATTGTAACTTGAGCCAAAGCGGTGACTCCATTCATTTTGGACGACGAGTTCTGGTATTAATCTCCAACATCCACAGCCATCAATCAGACATACAGACTGGACCTGTCGTCACTTCACCCACTTGTCGCACTTGTGTCACCCACCTTGACCTTCCTCCTATCCTGTCTATGTTGCATATCAATGTGCGGTTTTCCGTTTCTGTAGATGACCTGCACTCTAGCATGGCACAGCTGTCGTTCTGGACCCTGCAGCTTCATAAACGGCACCATCTCTCTCAGACCTCTCAACTCCTCGCCTTTTTTACTTGGCGTGGTCTTAGGTGGACCCATGCGTTGAGTCGGAGTAGGAGGTACCACGTCCATGTCTTCCATCCACTCCTCTCGTCTCCTCCGCTCAGCTTCAAACGTAATCTCGGCGATATCGACAAACTTGGTCGCAAACGAGTCCAGCATCACCACGTTTGTATGTGTGCAGTAGATGAGCTCTCCTATCGTTCGGTAGAGAGCCACTATGGACATTTTAGCCGAAACTCCTCGTCCAGTAGCCACGGTCTCTGTGGAAGAATAGGGACCCGTGGAGAGCTGCAACAGAGTCGCAATCTCGTCTATAACCACCAGCGAGCCATGTCTATTGCTCAAAGTAGCCTTGATGCCTGCATCGTGTCTGGCTTTGATCTCTTTGGCTCTTTCCTCAACGAGAACTTGGGGGATATTCTTGCGGAGAGCCACCAGAAGCATCGCCAGAGTCGGAGTATGAACCACAAACAGAGACCCTAGCCGCGGCTTCTGTGAAGACCGTTTATTGCGTCTCTCCTTCAACTGCTCCAACCAGCGCTGTTCATCGACTTTGCGGTTGGCAGTGCACCAGATAACCGCTCTGCCTTCCTCGAGAGTGCTCGTAACAAACGAGTCGACCAAAGTGCGAGCCAGAGGATGTCCAGGAGTCGAACACAGCTCAATCACCCGAGTTCCAAGACCCAGCTTGAGCTGGTCGTCCAGTGGAGTTCCCGTCTTCATGGGGGGTACAATGTCACGTGACAAAAGGGTATCCGAGTCACGTGAGAATGGGGGTATAATGGGATTTGAATCACAGATCCACGTGATTCAAGTCAACCGTTAATTAGTCAAGACGCGTCAAGTGGTGTAAAAGTTGAGTTCATGTGGTTAGGGTAGGAATGGGGAATAAAGTGAAGAGATTTCTCAAAAGTGGACGTGGATAGATGAGAGTGCAATAGATGTTATTATCTTGTCGAGAGCTTTCGAATGGTAGTTCTCTTGTGTCTATACGGTTTTTATTGGATTTGTTTTCATTATGATAGTTTAATCGAAATAAAAATGCTAATAAAAAGTAGAAAAATCGATGCGTAGATCTATGGGTAAAATGAAGGCATTTTAGACCTTAACGAATGTATTGGACGATGAGTGTATTATAACCCCCTCTCTTACTAAGCAAGAATCCCGTTCTATGACTCCTCTCACCCCCCGAACTCCACAGGCAACCTGGCCGAGCGGTCTAAGGCGCCAGGTTAAGGTCACACCTTAGCAACAAATTCCTGGTCTCTTCGGAGGCGAGAGTTCGAATCTCTCGGTTGTCATTGGGCTCTCAAGGGCTTCTTTTTTGCACTTTCCAAAGGTGTTTTGTATGTCGGTTGGGTACATTGTGAAGTGGGTTGTTTTGGGCTGATATTGAGGGTTAATAAGCGGTTTCAACGGGGTGAGAGTGATTTTGTTGGGATTAAGGTGATGGGTGGAACTACTTTGAGACATCTGCGGTCTTCTTCTGATCATTATTGGTCTTTTAGATGGTGTGCTGAGTTACTTAGGTGTTAGTTGAGGAGAAGGTGTAGATTGGTTGAGAGTGTTAACTAAAGAAAAAACCGCATGAACCACCTTTCCAAAAAGAGGTATTGAGCCAGAGAACTGATGAGGTGATTTAGAGGCTGTTCAGAGGACTATGAAATAGATATGAGTATAGGATCCCTTTTCTATGTGATGTTACAGGTCTTGGTACTACCAACGAAGTTGTAGAACAAGAGGGTAGAAAAAGAGAGAACTGATACTAGATACTACAAGTATGATGCCAAACGAATATAATAGGAATCAAAAAAGTATTGCTGTATCCAAGATGGACATAATACTACCATCATATACTGTTCTGTTATTCTGTAGCACTCACCTTCACAGAAGCACTTGTTCTGTTAGTGTCAGAACTCGGACCACTTGGACAAGTGCACTTGAATGATGCAAAATTCAACATCTCTGGACACATCAACCTACCATTCGAATCAGAATGATCTCGCGAGTCATAATATCCACTTCTTATACCCCCTTACCACGGAAAATTCTGACATCTGGAACACCCAAACATCTACACCAACATCTACACCAACATCTACACCAACATCTACACCTGTAAGACCATCGGAGCTCACAACACTTGTATTACATAATCAACATTACATAATCAACAAAGAGGTATATCGCCCAACTGCTGACTCACCACAAGCACTCAACAGTTACTCCGACGCACGTGCTAGTGACCAGCCAGTGAGGTTATAGACAAGACACTGTAGCATGAAATGACATGATGACACTTGGTCCACGAACAAAGAACAGGTAATTAGCCCCTAAGAGAACAATAGATAGCGGCCATTGTAGTCACCGATAGCCCACGTGTTTGATCCGGAGTGGCAATTACTGTTTACAACAATTCAACATGTCTACAAGTACAACGTTCATTCTCAACAATAACTCACTCATCTAAGACATTGTCCTCGGGACTTTAATCTGAGCAATAAAAAATGAACGTAAGATATCTCTGTCGGACCTACAATCAATCAATTCCATAGCTGAGCTCTGCTCCATCATATATTGCTAGAAAAACCAAAAAAACCAAAAAAATACTATCAAAATCATTCAATCAAAACATACCCAAATCTCGCATACTCTCTCCACGATACCGGCCGGCACAGACTCGGGAACCTCCTCCTTTTTTGTCGTTTTTCCGTTTTCTGTCTTTTTTTTCTGTCGTTTTCCAGGTTTGTTCGTGTTTTTCGGGTTTTCGCATTATCAAATTCCAAACGCGTCGCCCGGCCGAGTATCCATTCCATTATTAATAAAAAATCCCATAAATCGGACTCTCCAAGAGAATCGTCCGCATAAAGAAGCTAAAGTGTCCAAAGACTTTTAGGGGGGCGTGCCCAGCACAAAAGAGTGTGCCTGCGGGGGCCGCGGGAAGCGCCAGTGAGGCGGAAAGATGCCCAATCAGGCAAGGGGGCCTACTATTCATCCAGTAGGGCTTTGTGGTGCTCGTAGTGAGCGAAGCCGCCCGCCAATCATTAGAGTGACATTGGCAGTAGGCCTGGGACTAGAATCCATGTTAGCTGAAAGCTGTACAGAGACAGCGGTAGGTGGTACTTGTACTCTCCCCTCCTAACACGCAACCACGTGCTTGGGGAAGGGGTCGAAGACGCAGTGGGCGCAGTCACACACGGGGTTGTAGTAACTGGCAATGGGGCCCTCCTTGCACTCGGGGTAGTGCGGCGGGGGCATGGGCATGACCTGCGGAGGCAGCTGCTGTCGCTGGTCCATGTGCGCAGGATGGCCCTGGGGAGGGGGTATCGAGGGCGCCTGCATGGGGGGCTGCACGGGGGGTCCCACGGAGGCAAACGACTGCTGGAAGTAGGACGTGAACGTGGCCGGCGCGTGCTGGGGCTGCTGGTGGTGCATGGGGTGCTGCTGCTGGGGCTGCTGGCACCCGTTGTCGTTGTACCAGGACGGCACGGTGTAGAACGGCCGCGTGGGCGACGTCATGACCACCGAGCCGACCTTGGGCTTGGACAGCGACACGGGCGACACGGGCGACGACGCGTGCGGCGAGGTGTTGGTGGTGGACACCTCCGAGTTGGACACCGACACCAGAGGGGACGAGGCTGCCGAGCTCTTGGGGCTGTTGGCGACCCAGTAGTTCCAGCAGTCGTTCCACCGGTGCCAGCCCTTGAGGTCCTGCTGGTCCAGGTGCAGCGACCACTGGATCTTCTGCAGCCAGTCGGCCTCGAGGGTGGTGAGCTCGCCGACAGCGATGCCGGTGGCCTGGGACCACGAGCGGTTGGTGAAGGTGTTATCGTCGTGGAACTTGTTGGCCAGCAGCAGCGACACGACCGACATGCGGTAGATGTAGCCGCTGGACTTGTCCTTGCCGCTCTGCTCGAGGTCCTTCATGGCCCACCGTTTGGAGAGGTAGACCAGGGAGAGGACGACGGTCGCTCTGGGCAGCCGTGTGGCCGACAGCACCTGGGACGCAAACGCTTTGAACGCGTCGTGGGCCACCTCGGGCTTGGGCTTCATGATGCCCAGCGCCATGGACGTGAGAAACTCGGCCATGTCTTTGATTTCGTAGTCCAGGGTGGCCGACACGCCTCCGGTCACGGCGGGAGGAGCCACCTGGGGCGCCGGCATCTGGATGGGCGGCGGCACCACCTGGGGGGGGTAGCCCATGGAGTGAGGATAGGCAGGGTACCCTCCTCGGGTCATGTCGTAGCCCATGTCGCGGGTCATGTCGTAGGAGTCGTAGTGCGAGTAGTGGGACGACATCGGGGCCTGGGGCGCCTGGTGGAAGTAGCCCTGGTCCATGGGCGGGGCTTGGGCCATATGGGGGTGGCTGTAGGGGTACTGGAAGGCCATGTTGTGAGCGTGTGTACTGACACTACTAGGGCCATGTACCGGGGGGGGTAGAAGAGGCGAAACGAAGACTTAGCGAAAAGCTCCGTTTCCTGGGGGTTGGGGCGTGCTTGCGAGGCGGAGTCGAAAAATGGCAAACGCACAGACCGAGAGTAATGTGGTTTGGGGAGAGAGAGTCAGGCCAGGCACTATTTTTTGTAGCTGCGAGCGAACCACAGAGCAGGCGAAAAAAAAGCCTTTTTTTTTAAGCGCTTTCAAGGCCTTACTCGTTAGTTTCCTTGTTTGGCCAAACACAACGCAAACCTAGTTTTTTTTGCGATTCCCGAGACCCGGGATGGGGTGTACGCAGGAGCGGGCCCAGAACTACGCCAGCGTTGGGAGAAAATTTCTCATTAAAGCCATATTGAAATCCCAGCCAATCACAGCGAGGCAGGAAGACATGAGGGGGATTTGATGGGGGAGGTTGGAGGTGTGGTATAACGACGGTAGAGGTACCAAAATGGAGCCACGGACGAGGGGAGTACAATGGTTGTCTCAGTTTCGCTCTACCCCATCTGTAGCTTCTACCACAACCCCCCCCAAAATCTCGATCCACGCTTTAATCTGTATTTTCTTTCCAAAAGCTGTCTGCCTGGACATTAAAGTTGGCCATGTGGCTAACGCCGTAACCAGAGAGGTGTCTGAACAAGACTGTGGAGGGCCCAAAATAAGCGGAAAAACGCGGACGAGCCCAACAGAGGCCGGGGCGACCGGGTTATGGGCCGATATCCACAACAGCCGCAAAACAGCCACATACGAGCCTCTCAACATCAAACGTCACATGTACATACTCCTACGGCTCACTGCATGTGCATATAATGTATGTAACCAATGTAGGATAATTAATGAGGAGACATAGTGATCAAATGAGAAGGGGTGTGGTTATACCGCTGACTCAGTAATACTACCAGCTCTCTCTGTAAGATCACATGACTCTCATATCCCTCCATTCTCTCCTGTTTCCCTCCATTCCCCATTTCCCCCATTTCTAAATCCCCGAAATTAACCACCTTGCTTTTTGAAAATCCAATTTAAAACCTCGTAGAGTCACGATGCAATGTACAAATACGAGAACAGTATGGTGGCTCGGGGGGTCGGCTCTGGGTGGTCACGTGACCTACAATACACAAAGAATACAGCACTATTGTAGACTCCTCATTGCCTCATTTCCAACCCCCCCAACAACCTGTTTACCCATGCCCCGATCCTGTGACTCACTCCCGCAGCGCCAACAAAATATTATTATTTGCAAAACCTAAAAAAAGCACAGTCACGTGACCCGCCAAGGAATGTACCAGTCCTGAAACTCTATGAAAAAAAAGAATGGTGATGTCATCGAGAGTGGAGCTCGATGAGAATAGGGCAAGTGCAAACGTATTGCTTTGATAGATATGTCAAAATGGCCGCCTGAGCGCGGTGAATCCAACGAGCCAATCAGATTCCACGCAGCTCTTCTGGTTCAAAAGCTGGCCACTTTTCCTTCCTGAAACGTGCAGAAACCGCACCTCCAAAAAGCACAGCAGGAATCCAGGAGCGCAGTAAAAGCACAGAATATCGCTCTTGAAACACGTCGCAAATGTACAGTAATCACATGTATTTCCCGATCACGTCGCGTGGTCAGGGGCCCTCCATTTTTGTTTGGTTGCCTTTTCACGTGAGACATGTGCAAGTTGCACGTGAAGAGCAGCCCTGATCGGGGTCACGTGAGCCAAAAAGAGGGCTCGGTCACGTGACAGCTTACGTAATCACACTCACTCACTCCAAACTCAGCCTCGTCTCTCTCAAATCCAATCAGTCACACGATAATTCCATCCATCGTGCATGCATGGCCGTTGGTGGGAACTGGCGAGTTTTTGAGCCGAGTAAAGGAGGTCACGTGATGGGAAGTTCACAGATGTCACGTGAATCCCATATAGATCACGTGACGTTTTCTCCCATTTGAATACCTCCTCTTCGACACCCCCAAACACCTCCCGAAGTACTTCCGTCATCCAGAAATTTGAGTTCAACAACGTTGTATCCCGAGTCATTTTTCAGCAGCCCATCATACTGTCTGAAAATGTAGCTCTAGAGCTGAAGACGCGTTTGTAGCACAAGTAGCGTCACACAAATTGATTTCTGTTTTCAGATTCGAAATCCGTCTACTGCAGCCCCTGCTAGTAGGTATCTTACTGAGTGGATCCAGGGCTGGTGAAGTTTATTTCGCTCGGCTGATTTTGAGGTTTCTGAAACTCTTCCAGAACGACGAGTATACACAATGGCGTTTATCGGTCGAGGAAATAGCGTCTTCTCCGGGCTGGCTACATTGGGGGGTTTTCAGCTCAATGTAACGACATGTACACGCGTAGTAGTGAAATTTTCCAAAATGGTCCTAAAATAATTGCAAAAGTTTAATGGTCCCTGATGTTTTTGATAATCCATGTAGTGGTACGAAGAAAAGAGATAGAGAGATGAGAGGTGTATCGTTTCGATCGTGTCATTCAGGGCTTCAAACTGGTACTACTCCTGCCTCTACCTCTCCTCTCCCACCTCTTTTAGAGCACCTTCCCCGGACCGTTTTTTCAAACTCTATGTGAAAAACCTGCACAATATATAGAACATGTCGTATCCAGGTGCTTTTCCCCGTCATCAAACATACTACCAAGGAAAACAGGAGTGGTTCGAAGTTCGGTCTGAAGCGATTTTCACAAATCTTTTTGGACGCATTTAATATACCTCCTTTCTAGTAGTACTTTTGAAGACGACTAAGAACACACATCGACATGACTATTCTTGGTGCTGGAGATTTGGAGGTGAAGGACAAGCAGCTGAGCAAGGGCGTGGATGTCAAGAAGAGCCTGCGGGGGTGTGTTTCGGCGACTTCGGAGGGCCTGAAGAACGCCTATGAGACGGTCAAGTTCAAAACGACCACTCGGGAGGGTCTGATTGGAGACTACGACTACAAGTTTCTGTTTACGCCGAAGATCCCGTTTATGAAGCGCAGCAAGAAGGGCGACAAGAACCGGTCCACGTTTTTTGCGGTGGACTCGTCGTTGCCGCTTCTTTTGGCGATTTTGCTTGGATTCCAGCACTCTCTGGCTATGATTGCCGGAATCGTGACTCCGCCGCTTTTGATGGCTTCTGCTGCGAATTTCGACGCGCAAATGACGCAGTATCTCGTTTCGGCCGCCATGATTGGCTCGGGGCTTTTGTCGCTCATCCACATCATCCGATTCAGAATTCCAGGCACGCATCTGTACGTTGGAACTGGTCTGATTTCTGTGGTGGGAGCTTCGTTCAGCACGATCACCGTGTTCACCACAGGCCTACCGATCATGTACAAGAGCGGCGTGTGTCCCGTGAGCGAAACCGGAGCTCCGCTGCCTTGTCCCGAGGGCTATGGTATGATTATTGCGACTGCCTCTCTCTGTGCGCTGATTGAGCTGCTGTGCTCGTTCCTGCCGTCCAAATTTCTCATGAAGCTGTTCCCTCCCGTGGTCACCGGACCCGTGGTGCTCGTTATCGGCGTTTCTCTGATCCAGTCGGGCTTCAAGGACTGGGCTGGAGGAGCTGGTCCGTGTTTTGGACGTCCTACGAGCGGAGACTTCATGCTGTGCCCCTCCAACGACGCTCCCATGGCTGCTCCGTGGGGCTCTGCGCAGTTCATCGGGCTGGGCTTCCTCGTCTACGTCGCTATTCTCACCTGCGAAAAGTACGGCGCTCCGATCATGAAATCGTGTGCGGTGGTGATTGGCCTTCTGGTGGGCTGTATTGTGGCAGCTGCCTGCGGCTACTTTGACGCCACGCCGATCAACGAGGCTCCCGTGGCCACGTTTCTGTGGACCACCACCTTCCCGCTCAAGTTGTACGGCCCCGTCGTGCTTCCTCTGCTGGCGGTCTACCTCACCATCATGATGGAGACGATTGGCGATATCACGGCCACCTGTGACGTTTCGCGGGTGGCGGTTTCGGGACCCGAGTACGAGAGCCGCATCAAGGGCGGTATCCGAGGCGACGGCATCATTGGCTCGATTGCGGGCCTGCTGACTCTCACGCCGTGCTCCACGTTTGCGCAGAACAACGGCGTCATTTCGCTGACCAAATGCGCAAACAGACAGGCTGGCGGCTGGGCGTGCTTTTTCATTCTCATGATGGGCATCTTCTCCAAGTTTGCAGCCGCTTTTGTGTCCATTCCCAAGCCTGTCATTGGAGGCATGACGACGTTTCTCTTCACCTCCGTGGCCGTGTCTGGTCTGGCCATCATCTCCAGAAACCCCATCACCCGACGCGACAGAATCGTGCTGACGGCGTCGCTGGTGCTCGGTCTGGGCGCCACGCTGGTCAACAACTGGTTTTCGTTTGTCTTCACCTACGAGGGCGACAACCAGTCGCTGCAGGGCTTCCTCGATGCCATCCAGCTGGTCATGAGCTCGGGTTTCTCGGTCACGGGATTCGTTGGAGTCATTGCCAACCTGATTATCGACGACGACGAGGAGGACGAAGAGGAACAGCAAGAGACGCTCGAGATTTGTTCCAGCTCCTCGTCAGTCACCGAGGTTGATTTGGAAGCCGGAAAGGTGCACTAAGACGTGGTCTACAAAGACGTCATCAAGAAAAAAGATCTGATCGATTTGATCAGGTCACAAAAAGATCTATTCAGATCAAAAGGACTACGGTCCACTAAAAGGACTACGGTCACAAAAGGACTACTGTACTTGTACTTGTACGTCCCCTAAAAAGTCAGCTTGCTGACACTGTCATTACAACCAAAACGGATTCTTTCCGCCGAAAACACAACGACACCTGAGGCTTTAGCTAGCCTTGTAAAAAGAGGGAGGAGACACTCTTCTGACGTCACCCATTCCAGAATCGAGACTTCCCCGCCTATTTATAGATGTTAATGTATTGTATGAACTGACCACCGTTTGAGCGAAGCGAAAACGGTTCATGGTAGAATGTATTGATGTGGTTGACTACAATGAATGAAAAGCTCCCACTTGACCACTGACAGTGCTGGATACATCCAAGCTGGCTACTTGTAACAAGTTTCTGCGGTTCTATCGTTGGCTCTTTTAACTCAACAACTCAAAATTGAGGGTCATGTAACTATACTGAACAGATAATTACTTTAGCTTAAATACTTAAAACGGTCAAATCTCCGCCATGTTGTAGTGTAGATGGCCCTGATGAGTAAGTATTTGTTAGAAAGTCGCACTAGGGCTATCTACAGGTAGACTTAGTTTGTCTCCACCTATCCTGGATCATCGAAAAGTGACCCCCAGCTGACTTTTCGTGTCAACTAAAGTCAACTATATTTAGTTTGGAGGAGGGTTATGAGTGCCAGTGGTGCAGTTGACGATCGTGAGATCCTACCTGGAGTCTTCCAACTGAGCAGACAGGTGTTCAGCTATACACATAGGGCAGGCTGTTTATTCATGTTGACGAGTTCAACGAATCTCAGAACTTGATAACCCTGATTAACCCTGGCCAACCCTGATTAACCCTGGTCAACCCTGACTAACCCTGGTCAACCCCGACTAACCCTGGTCAACCCCGACTAACCCTGACTAACCCTGATGGTGATCATCAGACTTTAGAAGTTGTCTGTATCAATGTACTTGTAGATAGTGGTTCACTGTGGGTCTTCTCTATATAGAAGATACTTCTAGAAGTTTCAGTTCGAGTTAAGATACGATATATCGGTGAAGATCATCACTGGAGATCTTCATTTCAATACATGCAGTATTAGATCAGATAAAAGTTCCTTATGGCTTCTCAAGAAGCTTCAGATATTCATCACACACAACTGAGCAAGGTGTATGGAAATGGCTCAAGTACTTGTAGTCAGGAATTGTCATACAAGGATGGTCATCAGCGTTTTAATGCCATATAGCCCTCGTAGAACGGTAGGACGAAGCTCAAGTTATCTGTCTTACTAAAACCATTCTACAGTAACTGAGCTATGATATCGCTGTTACAATGTAGATCAGATAACATCATTCTCTCACACTCATAACATCCACAGTATTAGTAATCATAGACATCAACTCTCTAATTCTACAATGACTAAGTCTCGATAAGTCTAGTCCTCAACATCTTAGTAATCATGTCAACTGCAACCACAGTAGCCTGTAGACCCCCACAACCAGTCTAAGCCACCTCACTAACCACCTCAACGGCTGGTTTGCCGAAGCAGATACATTAGCGTGAAGTAGACTCACTAGGAGCTAGCGCTAGTACGAGTAGATGTAGTATCTGTACAAGATAGGCACTCAGTCACCAGCAACAATGGAACAAACTGAGAGCCGTATAGTTGTACGAACTTCAGATCACACTACAGTGAAAAATGAGTGCAAAGTGCTACAGAAGCACTAATGTATGGTCGGCTGAAGGGCAAACACTTTTGACCCGTTTGAAAGCATACCCTGACCGGTTTGAAAGCATACCCTGACTAACCCTGACTATGACCTGAGTGGCTGTATAGACAAACACGTTTAGACCTCACCACCATTAATAACTCATTCATAAACCGCATCTATGGTCTAAAACACCGTTGAACGTTGAACGTTGTGCCAACGTTGAGCCGCTGCAGTCTTAGAGGAAGAAGGAAGATTTCTTCTGTGGATATTGTGGTGTTCAAAAAAGTTGCTGAGTCATCATCCTACAAACTTGTACAACTCTTCATTCCCTAACAGTATAAACAAGAGCACATCTCTTGTAGATCTCAAACCACACCGTAACCTATACAACCACCAACCACCACCACCACCACAACCACACTAACGAAGACATTGGTCTCCCACCTATTCACCTCCGTACTTTCTTTTTGCACTTTTTGCACCGAAAAAGATCTCCACCCCATGCATCCTGTTGCATCGACCCACTCTGGAATACGGTGTCGACGCATGGAAGGTATTTATAGATGGGAGGTGGGGAATACAGTGAGTGGGGTGATCACGTGACAGACACGAATCTGCGCGCGCAAATTTCCCGGTCACGTGACAACATCTCCTCTTTTCATATTTTCATATAATTCGGGTGGGAAAATTTTCATCGGTAGACTGTCATTTTTGGCACTTCTCACATGCATAGATAGACCGACAGTAGGTTTTGGTGGGGTGAGGGGCGAAGGAGATTTCTGGCGGAAATAGAGGAGCTACAGAGACGAGAGTAGTACCGTTGGAATGCTGGCGTCCGGGGGATTCCAACAGTATACTTAAGTCCCCCCAAAGTAGTCTGTATCACCCAGAAACGTACTTTCTCCGGCCATGCAGGGTGGAAATTTATAGTCCGAAGAGACCTCGGAGGTTTGGTATTTATCCGAAGCAGATGAGAACCGATGGGGAATGAGATGGCTGGGGGGGGGGTTTGTGGAAATGGGCAAGTCACGTGACACAAGTGCTAGTAGCGAGGTGTGGATCACGTGACTCCAATTACCCCTTTGTTCGTCTATTGCCATAAATTCACCCCTAGGCTTCCCCACTCTATGACGTTTTCCGTACGGTTGATAACACCAGTACAAGTAGCCACTTTGAGGAGAGGTGGTGGGAGACGAGATACATGGGTCTAGAGAGAACAGGTGTTTGTGTGTGGAGAGCGATCAAAAGGAGTTCTTTGTCTTGGGCTCATCTCGTTCATCTCATCTCACGCCTATATCTATTTATACCTCAGTTGTCGACAATCACATTGTACTGTCTCAGAGTTGCCACTTGTGCCGAGAGTTGCGGCTTCCCCAGAGTGCTAACCGGCTTAGAGTTGTATTGCGCAAGGCGTGAGGGTTTAAACGGTCATGTGATTAGTCATGTGACTGGTGGAGGTGTGTACGGATACTTGTAGTTTTTGTGTTCGTTTTCATCTTTCTGTTGACTGTGTTTCGTCTTTCTTCTATCCCTAATATTCTTAGTTCTCAGATAGGTGTGTTTCGTTACAATATTACAAGTACAAATTGTGGGGTAGCTGGGCTGGATCAGGTGAGGTGTAGTGACACAAACACAAGGTGCGGAGTATATAAGGACGTGGTCTTGTCGCCTAACTCGTCTTCTTCTCCTCCATCTTCTCGCCCTTGTCTTTTCCCCATCTCATCAACCGACTTTGACCCCCATGGCTGTTGTCGGGCTGCATGGTTAGCGCAGCAAAAGTAAATCCCACCTTGCGCAAATAAGCTTTCCCCCTCTCGCTCGTCCCACATTAATTTTCAACACCACTGTTTATCTCCACAACTGGACACACGAGTCGCTGTCGAGACATTGCACGAGCGAGGGCGATATTACGCACACACGACACAGACACAACACGACACAGACAGCGACACAAGCGACACAAACAGCGACACACACAACAGTGACATTCACAAACAGTCAACAGCGACACAGACAGTGAACAGCGACACAGACAGTGAACAGCGACACAAACACAACCACAAACGACATTACACAACCACAAACGACACAAGGGCACTCACACCACCTGGTAACACCCCCTTTTCTCCTCACGGCACATCGACAGTCTTCGGTTAGTCTCTCAGTCTCAAACAACTCAGTACCTGCCACAGAAGGACACTCCCGTCGCACGCCACTCCAATGGAATTCACAGCGACCAATTCGGACCGAGAAATGCATCCGCCCCCGGTGGCGGTGCCGTCGCATCTGCAGCAGTCCACCACCCACCGCACGGTGCCCAAAACCAACCCCAAGACCGGCAAGTCGGAAATGCCCCGACCCTACAAGTGTCCCATCTGCGACAAGGCGTTCCACCGGCTCGAGCACCAGACCCGCCACATCCGCACACACACGGGCGAAAAGCCCCACGAGTGCACGTTCCCGGGGTGCACCAAGCGGTTCAGCCGTAGCGACGAGCTCACCCGCCACTCACGCATACATTTAAACCCCAACACCCGCCGGGCCAAAAACATGAACTCCGCGGCCGCCGCGGCCCACAACGCTGCTGCCCAGCAGAAAGGCGGCTCAGGAGCCCAGACCCCCAAGGACGACCGCACAGACCGCCTGGTCGCCATCAGCAATCTCGTCGACCACCACGACGCCCATCCGCCCATCCCGGGCTCCTCCGGCATCAAGAGCGAGTACTCGTCGGCCTACTCCACGCCGTACTCGTCTGTGCCCTCCTCGCCCACCATGGGCCAGGCCTCGCTGTACCGTCCGTACGGAGGCCCCGGCGGTCCCGCAGGTGCAGGCGGACCTCCTCCAGGCGGACCTCTGGGCGCTCCTCCGGTCCACCATCCCGGACCGCCCACTCACATTGGTCTGCCGCCGCTGCACCACCCTCCTCCTCCCGGGGGACCCCATTCGGCGGCTCCCAGTGCGCCCAACAGCACGCCGGGCTCGCCCATGTTTGTGCGTGTGCCGCACTCGACGTACCCGCGGTCCACGTTCGACATGAACATGCTGGCGACCGCGGCGTCGCAGCAGCTGGAGCGTGAGAACGCACCCGTGTCGGGCCTGTCGTCTGGCGCTCCCTCGGCAGCCCCCTCGGGCACCTCCAGCCCGTTCAACCACTCGCCGTCGTCCAGCCCGCTGCAGTCGACGCAGTCTTCGCCGGCCCTGGCGTCGTACTTCAGCCGTCCCCCGGCGCCGTCGTCCAACCCCGGCACGCCCGGCTCCTCGCACGGCCCGCCGTACGGCTTCTCGTCGGGCACGTCGCTGTCGTCGCACGGAGGCAACACGCACTCCAACCACTTCCAGCACCCGCACCCGCAGCACCTGCATCCGCCGCACCACCATCACGGGCTGCAGGGCCACATTTTTGCGGGGCTGCAGCGGATGACGCCCATGAGCGGGCGCGACGACTCGGAGCCGTGGCACCGGTCGAAAAAGTCGCGGCCCAACTCGCCGAGCTCGACGGCGCCGTCCTCGCCCACCTTCTCCAACTCGGAGAGCCCCACGCCGGACCACACGCCGCTGGCGACCCCGGCCCACAGCCCGCGAATCCACCCGCGGGACCTGGAGGGCGTGCAGCTGCCGTCGATCCGGTCGCTGTCCATTGGCCGTCACGTGCCTCCCACGCTGCCACCGATGGAAATTGCGCCGCGGTCGACAGGCGGCACCCACACGGGCACACACACGCCGTACGGAGGCGGCTCGGCGTCACATACGCCGTTTGGCACGTCGCCCAGCTCGGGCGTGCCTGCGCCTGCACCGCATCCCTCTGCGGCCCAAGGAGCAGCCTCCTCGCTTAGCATGCTGGCCATGGCCGGTCTGAACCACGCCTCCAGCGCGGCTACGTCGTCGACGAGGGACGAGCCGGGCGAAAGTGGTGGGCCCAGCGCGCAACCCCAGCCTGGATCACAGCCACAGACTTCAGGGCCACAGACTGCAGGTCCGTCGACGGGCCCCTCGACGGGCCAGTCCACGCCCTCCACGTCGTCCAGCTCTCGAATGGCCGTCAGTGACTTGATTGATAGATGACACCGCGGCGGCCGATAATTTAACGTGCCCCAAGCACACACGCATTGCCCATTGGCTGTATATAGATGAATGTAATGATACCGTAACAGAGGGAGGGGGAGTATGGGGTACAAGAATGTGTACAAGTGAAGAGAACTGCAATTGATGTGAAGAGGGACTATAGAAGTTGATGATGTTGAAATTGTTGGAGTACAGAGATATCTTATCAGATCTTCAGTTGTATGGCTATAACTTAACTACGAGATATGGTGAACAAGTCTTGAGATCGTCTCTGAAGAATATATGAGTGTAGAAAGCACTTGGAAAAGTCGATTGAATTGCTGGAACTGCGGGTTTTAATCATTGGCTCATCTTGACGCTTTTGACGTTTCTTTAACAACTTACTTAGACTCATGGCAACTCCTACTTAGAGTAACCAGCACTACGATTAGTTGTAGTTTGTTAGTACGCCAGTAAGTCAATTGAAACACATGTACCGTACAGTAGAAGCCTCCAGCTTCATTTCACACATGTTTCAATCACCCTCTCACCTCCGTATTCGTCTCGTATAATAATAATAATCGCCCACTCAACCCCACAGTCTGTTTCAGAAGTGTGGGGAGTGAGACCGAGCTTAGAGTGTACGAGCAGGGTCAATATACTCAACATAATATCGTCATAAAATGTCGATTTCCAGTCGCTCTGACAAAAACGAGTTACTTGTACAAGTATTCATTGTCCTCACTTTTGCCTCCTCGGCTTACTAATCCCCCACATTGGCTTACTAATCCTACCCCGCTACCTCGGCCCAGCCCTCGGCCCAATTGGGTTTCCGAATCGGATATCTGGGGGCCCGATTAGGACAACAAAGGTGTTTTTGCAATGTGAAAAAAAGGGCGTTTTGCGGCATACAGAGGGCCGTTTTCGGGCACTTTGGGGCCACTTTGGTGGCGCGTTTTGCGGCATTTACTACAGTGGGTTACATTGGCCTGCGTTAGTGTGATTATGTAAGCGAGATGTGGGGGCGAAGGTGTGGGTGAGAAGAGGATAGAGGAGAGAAAGAGGGAGTGGTAGTGAGCATTATCAAAAGAATTTTGGGCGTTTTAGACGGGTAGAAATTAAAAAGTGATTTACAGGTCGCAATATAGGTCCTAGAGAGAAATGGAGCTGACAGCGGGGATTGCAAGAACTAGGGCTACATTTTGATACCAAACGTGACTTTGTTAGTCAGTTTTGCGTTCTATTCATTGAGGTGACATTGCATTTTGCGTTCCTAAGTGGAGATGTTCAATAACAACACGAAATGGAATGTAATAAACGAGTGTTATGTGAGAGCTATTGAGAAGGGGGAAAGGAGGGGTAACTAGAGGGGTAGTCACGCGTTCTTCAGTGTAAAATATGTGCAAAAATTGTTTCTTCAAGTGCCCTTCAGAGACCTTCAAAGTGTGTCAAGTACAGACAACTAAATTTGTAAAGAACTTTGTTGACATAACAGGGTTCCCTCAAGTCTCTCAAATCCAGTGGGGAAGACTAGAAAAACGCTACATAGCTACAGAGACACCTCTCCAACAAGACACTTACTTCTCAGCTGTTTATAGTACCTCTTGACTCACCTCTCCTATGATTACATAATCTCAAAAGTGATTACATAATCACCCAAAAGTGATTACATAATCACCCAAATGTGCTTACATAAGCACACATTTTAAGCGCCCACGTGAGCAATGAGTCACGGTGGCAAATTATACAGACAGCTCCAATCCCAGCTCTTTTGCCACACGTCGCCACTTCATTACCACCGCCTTAGTCACCTTCATTTTCCTTGCGTCTCTCATGCACAGTGTATGTACGTACATCAAGGCATGTCTCAATTTCCGATCTCTTCATCTGCCACATCACAACGATGAAATACTGCTGTCCGTACCCCCAATGCAAGAGCCGGCTGGTTGTGGCCAACAAGCATCCCGTGGAGCTGCTTGTGCGAGCTTCGGCAGCCTCTGAGGACGCTCTGAAGGTCCAGAAGGCTGCTCTGAATTTCGTGAATGGCAAGGAGGTCAGTGAGAAGACAGAGACTGAAAAAAGCGACACAAAAGCCATTGAGGGTGATAACGAGAAGTTGAATGAGAAGGAAAACGACAAAGAGACGTCTGTGGCTGTTTCCGCTCCCGAATCGGAGTTTTTCCTGCCATTTTACGACCCCTTTGACTTCGACAACATCTCCGTCACCAAACCCGTGTTTGAAGCTGGTCAGGAGCCGTCTCTGGTTTCTAGCGACGGCAAAACCACCGTTTCCATTGAGCGACTACTGGCGTGTGCCGAGTGTGACCGTGGACCCTTTGGAGTGATTGGCAAGGTGTCCAACACCGGTACCCATGATGGTCTGACTCACGATAAGAACGTCTACCTGCTGAGACCCGAGTCTGTGGTTGTCACAGAGTCTTAAGTCAGGAGTGACGATATTTAAATAGAATTGATGTATATTATTAGGAGAAGAGCTTTAGTAGGAGTTGGCATGGCATGGATCCTGTTTGACATGTTGGAGACATAGACCTAAATGAGCCAAGAAGTACAGTGGTGAACTATGTAGACGAGTGAGTATGGACTCTGTAGAAAAGTCATTGTACTTGTAGTTGGAACCTCCTTGTGTTGAAGGTATCAAAGGATGCCGAAATGTCACTCACGAGTAACGAGTGACTACCATCCAATAGAGGCCAAAGGCTCTCACTTGTAGAGCTTGCTGGCTTTATCTCATAGCCACCTTTTTGTTTGAAGACACCTCTTGGTAGTGTACTTTGGCACTTTGGTAGAATATGTCCAAGGACAGTAATAGTCAGACTTGAACAAGAGGCTGAGAACTGTAAGATACAGCCTGACTCTTGAAGAGCAGATAGAGTAGTTGTACTACTGTACCGGTAGCATGATGTTGAACAGTAAGTATGAAGACTGTCACCTTTACCAGTCGATAATAACAGCATTGACTGGAAACAGGATAATCCAGACAAGTCCAAAAAGCGGCTTTCAAAAAGTCGACTCTGACATGTCACTTGACCTTTTCAATGAAGGTATAGTCAACAGAAGGTAGGCTCAAACGAGAACATGAGGATTAGACAGCTGAAACAGACAGAGTAGATTATGACACCAGCTGTCTGATTATCAGGAATGAACGATAGGAGACACGTTGCCACGAGAAGTCATTTCTGGGTCCGAAAAGAATACAGCTTGAAAGTACCCAAAAGTCCTCAGAGCGTCTTCAAAGCTTTTACAGGTATCTCGGTAATCTGGACGAACATATTCTGTTTTGAATATCCAACTCCGCCCCCTCAAAAACTATCCCTCAACTCGTCCTTCACCCTGTCCAAATCTCGCGAGTCCACCGTTTCGCCCGTCTCTTCCTTCTGTCTAATAGCCAGAGCAATGGCCTCTTCAGTGAACAGTCTCAGGTACTCTGCCGACGATTTCACCACTCCAGCAGCCACACGAACGTCGTCCGACTGGAACGCCTCGTTGGTGAAAATCCGCAGCACCGTGTTATCGCTGAACGTCGTGTTATTGCTCATTTGTGTTGTGGTGAAGTGGTGAAGCTGTATGTTTTGGCTTAATTACTGTACGTGCACTTTTCGTGTCCACTATAGGTAACTTTGAATTAGTTGGGATTAGAGGTGACTAATAGTTGGCTAATAGTTGGGACTTTTGTTGGAAGATAAAAACGGAATTTACTCACAATATTTGGTGTGTTGAAGACAAAAAATAGTGGCAAATGGGCTATTAAGACTCTGATAATTCCACCAACACTACTCTTGTATCTCTAGCTTCGTCGTAGGAAAAGGTATGCTGTTCTATTCTACCTACAATTGTCCAGAAACTGGGAACTTCAAGTTATTCAAGCACCATGCCAGACAGCAAATAAATAAATACACAATCCCGATCCTAAAAGCACAAGCTTTCATATGAACCACTTTTTAGAGCGCTCAGAGGTGAGTTACCGAAGAATCACCATTTTTTCGGCTGTGCTAACTAAGCAAGTTTTTGCGAATAGCGGTGCTAGAGCAATTTCAACACCACCAGAGGAAAGTGTAGACAGTGACAATTCCGAATCAGCTTTTTGTAGCTCTCTAGGACCATTTCTAGGGTCTTTTGTTTCAACGAAACCTGTCTTTTTTAAAAAAAACAAAATAAAATTATGTTTACCCTTGATCCACCAACACACAACATGACAACACACCATCAACAACATCACTTTGAGGAAGATAACAGATACCTTTTGATTGACATACCACGTGAGCGAAAGTGAGTGATACCAACGAGAGAGTGATAGTTGTGGGGCAGGAACCTACACCAGTTTCCACAGACACCTGTATCATACACTCTCAGTGCGTTACGTGATGTCATCTGAAAATGAGATACCTCAGTTCTGTAAAGATGGCTACGTTCTCCTACTAAACTGTCACATTCATTCACTATCATTACTACTCAGAGATACATAAAGGTATTATGGGGTTTCGGGGGCGTCCTTCTCACGGAGGTGTTCCCACTACAGTACAAGTTCCAGCGGCTATGGATAATTAAAAGAGCGCCATGACCACAGGCAGGGCCAGCACGGCTCCATAGGTGACGGTGGAAGCTCCGTTGGCCTGGGCAACATGGCTGCCAGCAGGAGCGAGAGCGGGGGAAGAGGCAGATCCGGGGGAAGAGGCAGATCCGGGAGAGCTGGAGCCGGGAGTGGAACCAGAGGAACCAGAGGATCCTCCAGGAGCAGATCGAGAAGAGCCAGCAGGAGAAGAACCAGAGGAGCCAGAAGAGCCAGGGGTAGATCCAGAAGAACCAGGAGTGGAGCCAGAGGAACCAGGAGTGGAGCCAGAGGAAGAACCAGGGCTGGAAGATCCTCCAGTGGAACCACCAGGAGTAGATCCAGAAGAGGAGGAGGAGGAGGAAGAGCCGGCAGAAGAAGAGCCAGCGGGAGCAGCAGCAGAAGCAGCAGCAGAGGCAGCAGCAGAAGCCTTGGAATCAGCCTTGGAATCAGCCTTGGAATCAGCCTTGGAATCAGCCTTGGAATMAGCGTTGGCAGAAGCGTTGGCAGAAGCGTTGGCAGAAGCGTTGGCAGAAGCGTTGGCAGAAGCGTTGGCAGAAGCGTTGGCAGAAGCGTTGGCAGAAGCGTTGGTATCAGCCTTAGCATCAGCCTTAGCCTCAGCCTTGGCGTTAGAAGAAGAAGAACCAGACTCGGCCTTTCCACCAGCAGAAGCGGAAGCAGAAGAGGAAGCGTTGGCCTCAGCATGGGCTTCAGCAGAAGCGTTGGCCTCAGCAGAAGCGTTGGCGTCAGCATGAGCCTCAGCGTTGGCAGAAGCATTGGCAGAAGCGTTGGCAGAAGCCTCAGCCTTGGCAGAAGCATCAGCCTTGGCATTGGCAGAAGCATCAGCCTTGGCAGAAGCATCAGCCTTGGCAGAAGCATCAGCCTTGGCCTCAGCCTCAGCAGCCTGGTGAGCAGCAACCTCCTCCTTGGTAGCCTCGGTTCCGTCGTGGTGCTTGTAGCAGCCACACTCGTGGACGTACACAATGGTGACGGTAGGAGAGCTAGAAGAAGAGGAGGAAGAAGAAGAGGAGGAGGAAGAAGAGGAGGAGGAGGAACCAGTGCTAGAGGCAGCAGCAGCAGAAGAAGCAGCAGCAGAGGAAGCAGCAGCAGCAGAAGAAGCATCAGATGCAGCAGCAGAAGAAGCACCAGAGGCATCAGCAGAAGAAACACCAGAGACACTCAGAGTAGTATCGGTGGCCGAGGAGGAAGGAAGAATGGGCGAAATGGTAGGAGAAATGGTAGCAGAGGAAGTCACTTCTCCGGCGTTTCGAGCAATCCAGCCCTCCAGCTGGGCGATGATGGCCTGGATGGTGTCCAGGTTGGCCTGCAGAGTGTCGGTTCGGGGGTCGACTCCCTCGATGATCGCCACAATGCTTCGCAGGTTGTCCAGCAGAGCAGTCACGTCCTGAGACAGCTCGGCCACGGTGTCTCGGGCAACCAGCAGCACCTTCTTCTTGTGCACCAGGGCTCGTCGCAGCAGAGGGTTGGTGAAGTTGCTGGAGGGAGTGGCAGAGGTGGAAGAGGCAGCAGCAGCGGAAGAAGAGGCAGCAGCGGCAGAGGAGGAAGCAGCAGCCTCCAGATCGGGAATTCGAGCCTGGACGTCCTGCAGCTGGGAGGTCACCTGGGAAACCAGAGCCTGGAGCTCAGGAACGTCGGGGAGCTCAGCGACAACGTTGACAAGAATGTCCTGGACCTGGCTGAGAATGTTGTCCAGGAACGAGAGGTCAGCAGGCACAGCAGGAGAGGGGGCAGGAGTGGTGGAGGCAGCAGCAGAGCCCACAGAAGAAGAGGCGGCAGGAGTAGTGGCAACGTCAACCGAAGGGGCCTCGGATCCAGAGGACTGGGCCATAGACAGAGCCGACAGGGCCATGAGGGTAGCAAGAGACAGTTTCATTTTTAAGCGAGTGTGGAAGAGTGGGTATTAGATGGTCTGATGAGAGGAAGACAGAGGAACGGGTTGATTATATATTGTTTGCAGCACTATGAGTTATAACATGTACGGCATGGCATTTCTCATTCTGTGGCTGATTGTCTACTGGCACTCACAATGCCCGTTGTCAACCGATACTACCGTCCGTGCATCTGAGCTATGGACTAGCCCAGCATTCTCGTGAAGAATGGGGATTAGAGAGCGGGAGGCTGACGGGAAGTGGAGAAGGAGTATAGGAGAGGTATTGTGGGCCAGTTGTTTGATATGGATGAGCTCTTCTCTACTTTCTCTACTTTCTCTACTGTCTCTACCCTCTTCCCTGTCTCCTCTTATCTACCTAACGATACCCACTCACTCACCTCAATCAACGTCGTGGTTCCATGGTACGCGTTCGAGGAGCTAGAATGGCACGAATCTCAGCTTTGGCTAGCAGCTGGAGCTAGCGTGGTCCTGCAGGAGCTAGCCTAGCCGCTGCACTAGTCGGATCAGGCTAGTGGATCTCCGACAATGGACTAGCCAAAACAAGGGAAAAAGGGTGTCAAAAAGGGTCCAGTCATCGGAAGAAGATTCTGAAGGCGATTGACGGTGTTTGGATGTGGTGTTTGGATTGAGTATTCTTCAATCATAACGTAAGAAGAAGATATCTATACACGCCCACTGGGCATCCGTTGTGGGCAGTGTGTTTTTTTGTGGGCCACTAGTGCGTGGATTCCTAACCGACTCCCACAAACACACTAGTCCACATTTCTGGCTGTTCCGGACCAACCTATAGTTCAAACAAGTTGTGTTTACCTGATGTATTTTGTTTCAGGGTCGTCCTATTCATAGTTAGTGGGAATCCACTTATGAGTGTCCAAGTTGAGAGATATGCCATATTCTTCACCGACTTCAGCTCACCCTGTCATAATAAAACTGGAGATGGCCGATAACCACGTCAAAAGGTCTTTGTGGGAAATAATATCCTGCATTCCGCTGTCATATCTCTCACTAAGATCTCAACACATCTAGCTCCAGGGATGGTGCAGTTATCAAGTATAGTCAATCAAGTGGGTCATAACTGCTAGTCAAGTATGTTGCATTTGATCGAGTTGAAATTATTCGTTTTTCCTTTTGATACTACTCTGGTAAACCTGATGCTTTCGTATCTTCTGTGAAGATATTCCTGGAAATAGCAGCAATGATGGGAACGCTGGAAATCGCATTTTCGGAAATCGCATTTTCGGAACGTTGGAAACGCATTCTAAGTGACATCTCATTCCTGAACTAGAGATCAAGGGCGTCACTATGGAGGCAGGTTGCATGAGTTGAGGAGCTAAGAGTTAGTAAGCTGTGTTTGTTTGAAGCAAAGGGCTTGCATTAGACTAAGAAAAGGAGCGTTTCCAGCTACAATCTGAACGGCACTGCTCAATTAGAGCCACTTGAGTCCCTTTAGGGTAACGGAAAGTCCACTTTTGTTAGGTGCGTTTCCTGGAAAGGTCTCATACCAGCAAGCGGGGTTCTTGTTGACACAAACAATCGATTAGATCCGATCCAGACTCCATTTAGCTGCTATAACGTCACTGTCTCAACGACGGTTGTGGCATGTCACCTGGGAGATAGTGTAGAAGTACGTACTTGTACAAGTAGTACTTGAACATGGTGTTTTAGTAGCCAAAGAAAAGAGACGAGAACAAGAGAAGTTCAATAGAGCGAATAAACGCCTCAATTGAGAGGGATTGAGTACTATCTGTGTTTCTATCACCTCACCGTTACTCATGTAACACCATTAGTCAGTTCAGGGTAGCATGCAGATGTACGAAGATGACGGAATGGAGAAGAGAATGATTCGAGTGAAATAACCGGCTCGACTAAGATCAATTAACCCAATTGCTGGCAATTGCATTGTTTTTTTGTTTTTCTGATACTTGACACAGCAATACAAGACACTACCAGCACACTTCAATTAGTACAACCACCAAGACTTTGCCACTCCACCATTAACTCAACGATTTTAGCTGGGTACCTAGCCGTGGTACATTGCTCTCCATTGGCAACGTTCAAGCTAAAGCCCTGCGACATTGCCGGTATCCGTAACGGTACTGTAGCCATATGTAGGGCTGGTGGACTAAAAGTGGAAATGTGGCTTTGCAGGAGACACTAGTTCTATGAGGTTAGTCGGTTCAATGTTTGTCAATGAAGACATTGATACCGGTACCTTGGTGGATATAGAGTAAGCTGGAAGTGGTAGAAATCTTCTAGAGAATTTCTAAGAGTGCCCTCGAATCACTTAATGATCATCTCACGATATGCACTAAACACCTCTAATATCTTTGTCTCCTTAGTCATCACCTTCCCACTACATGTTCAAAACAGAAGTCCACCAAGTAGCTCAAACACGACTGTAACACTGCTTCTTTCTACGGTCTTCATCTACCCACCATGCGCTACATCAGTACACATGTATCCTCCTCACCTCCTCCATCATGTTCAATCGTTATCTATTATCAGGCTTTCACCCGTCTAGTGTCGTAGTATCATTACAAGTCCTTCTTCTTGCCGGCGCCCTCGGTGACCCGCTCAATCTCCTCCTCGCCAATCTCCACCTGCTCCTGCGCGTCCCACATGCTCTTGTACAGCCCGTTCTTGTGCAGCAGCTCCGCCTGGGTGCCCTCTTCCTCCACGCCGCCCTGGTTGAGACAGATGATCTTGTCCGAGTCGGCCACGGTTCGCAGCCGGTGAGCAATCGCCACACACGTCTTATCGCCCAGCACCTGGTTCATGTTAGTCAGCAGCTGGCGTTCGGTGTTGGTGTCGAGAGCAGAAGTGGCCTCATCGAGGAACACCACCGGCGAGTTTTTGAGCAGCACACGAGCCACAGCCAGCCGCTGCTTCTCGCCGCCAGAAATCATCATGCCTCGCTCACCAACATTCGTGTTCCAGCCCTCGGGAAGCTGTCGCACTAGAGCGTCGAGCTTGGCAGCACAGGCCGCGTTCTCAACCTCCTTGTCGTCTGCCTCCAGCCGGCCAAACCGGATATTGTTCATGATAGAGTCGTTGAACAGCGGAGTGTCCTGGGGGACGACGCCAATGGCAGACCGCAGAGACGCCAGGGTCACGTGACGCACGTCCTGGCCGTCGATGAAGATGCGGCCCTCCTGGGTATCGTAGAAGCGGAACGCCAGTTTGAGAATCGTGCTTTTTCCGGAACCCGAGGGACCCACAATAGCTGTCTTGAGCCCTCCGGGAATGACAAAAGAGGCGTTCTTGAGAATAGGCCGGTCGGGATGGTAGCCAAAAGTCACGTTTTCAAATCGGATTTCTCCATTAGTCAGCTTGAGAGGTGTAGCGTTGGGGGACTCCTGGATCTGACCTGCCACCTTTTGCAGCGAGAACAGCGAGCCCATGTCCAGCAGACTCTGTCGCAGGTCTCGGTAGACCGATCCCAGGAAGTTGAGGGGCACCGAGAGCTGGAAAACGAGCTGGTTGACGAGCACCAGGTCTCCGACCGTCAGAGAGCCGTCGGCCACTCCGCAGCACGTCATGTACATCATCGCCGTAAGAGCCGACGAGAAAATGAGGTTCTGGCCGGAGTTGAGGAACGCCAGCGACGTGGCGATCTTGATGCTGGCCTTCTCGTACTTGGTCAGCGCGCTCTGGTACTTGTCGACCATGTAGCCCTCGTTTCCAAACGACTTGACCGCCTCAATGTTGATGAGCGAGTCCAGACACACGTTGGAGGCCTCGTTGTCGGCCCGGTTGGCGTTTCGGCGGAACTTGGTTCGCCACGAGGTCGTGGTGATGGTGAAGATGGCGTACGACACCATGGTCGCTCCCGTGACCAGCGCATACTTCCAGCCAAAGTTGTAGGACAGGATTCCGCAGACCAGAGAGATCTCCAGCGCAATAGGGATGATGTGGAACACCATGGACGAGAGCACAAACGAAATACCCTTGGTTCCTCGGTCAATGGCCCGTGTAATGCCTCCCGTCTGTCTGCTGAGATGGAACGCCATGTCCAGCTTCAGGAGATGGCGGAACACGTTGGTGGCGACCTCCTTGATGGCCTTCTGGGCCACGGACGCGAAAATGGCGTTTCGCAGCTCGCCAAACAGCACGGCTCCGAACCGGGCAGCTCCGTACGAAAAAATCAGAGCCGTAATACCCACTCCCAGAGCAGTGGCAGAGTTCCACTCAATGTTCATGTCGTCGATGATCTCCTTGAAGAAAAAGGGCACCTGGACGTTGAGGAGCTTGGCACCCACCAGCAGAGCCACAGCCACCAGCACCCGGAACTTCACCGAGGTCTTGCCCTTGGGCCAAATGTACTTGAGCATGTCTTTCATGATGATCCAATCGAGCCGTCGCTGCTCCGAGTTGGACAGATTCGACTCTCCCAGAGCCGCAGCCGCTTGAGAAGACGAGCTTTTGGCGGCGGACTTGGAAGCAACTTCTGGTTTTCCAGCCAAAGTCGTCTTTGCAACTTCCTTCTTGACATTGTTTGTAGAGTCTTTCGAAGAGCCTGAATCCCCGTTGGAAACACCACCAGCCTTCCCCTCCTTGCTCGCATCCCACAAACCTCTGGATGTCGAAAACTGCCGCGTGAACGAGCTCAAGGAGCTCAATCGGTTCACCAACTGTGCGGAGCTGAAATCTGATCTGAAGACCGATCTGGCCTGCAGGGCCGCGTGGGCCCCTCTCACGTGACTCACGTGACCGAGCACGTGCCCGGCGCGCGCCACTCCCACTCGCAAGTTCATCGGATGCAAAAACAGCTGTGAACGTCGACGGTGACTAGCTGACAACTATCAAGGTTCTATCTCAGCTTCTCAAAGAGACTTTTAGTTGGCTGATTGCGTATGCTAAGGTTTGTCAATCAGGGTAAGTTTTCAACCCCCGGATTATCAGATGGCACGTGACGATGGACTGTTGGTAATGAGCGAGAAGACGGAGTATATATACAGACGACCGCCTCTGTCAAACGAACCCGCAAAAGACGAGTTGCAGCTCACATGCGTCTCTCGGAGAAGCACTAACCTCTCATCCGTAATCCGGGGTCCGATACTTAGAGTTAGAGTAGAGTTGTTGAGAAGGAGATGGAAATATTGGTATTAGTTAGCTCAATTACTTGACATTAGTTGAGGACAAATCTAAGTATAGTTACAAACACCCAACTAAAACAAATCCCGTCAAAACTACGCTGACACAACTAATACACCCATTTTTGCAACTCCAAAGATTGCCACTCCTTCCTCCGCATTCTCCATTCATCCGCTTCATGATTACCCATCCCACTGAGTGAATATTGCGGACGAATCACTCAGGTCTCACATCGACTCCGCATCTACTCCCAGAAGCTTAAATCTCTCGTAACTTCCAACCGTAATCGCGAAAGCCCACGTGACACGACATCAACCCGACAGCTTACTAATACACCTTAGTCAGCACCTTGCAAACGAATTTCCGTACATTAGTTTATATAAAAGATGGTTCAAGACGAGATTATAACAGGGTCAAACAAAGTTCCTTAGCAGTAGCGGGCACCGCACCGCACCGCCAAAATAAATAGACACGAGGCCTCTCTCGGCTCCCGCTTAGATGCCCAGCTGGCGCTCCACCTCCCGCAGCAGCTCGTCGTTGCTCATAAAGTTGCCGTGCTCGTCGGCCTCGTCCAGCACCAGGTAGACATTGTCATCGTCCATGCTCACTGTGGTGGTGGCATTCTGGGAACCAGACCCACTGTGGATAACCAGCTCCACACCGTTGTTGGGATCGGACATGGGGGCGGGCTGGGGGCCTCGGCCGGGGGGCAGAAGGGGGTACCCAGGAGCAGGACTAGGAAGAGGACGGGGATGGGGCGTGGGCAGGGGGTTGCCGGGCACAGGGTTGGGGCCAGGGTTGCCGGGGATGTAGGTGGGTCCACGAGTAACGGTGGAGTTGCCCAGGCCCCAGGAGCACAGCATGGTGATGAAGCCCGTGACAATGGCCACGTCGGCGTCAATGGCGTTCTCGTCGACCACCAGCTCGTAGTCAAACCGAAACTGGCGCATCAGACGGGCCTTGGCCACCCGCTGCCGCACCTCTTCGTCGCCGCCGCCGGGGTTGACGATCCGCTCCAGGAAGCCGGAGGTTCTCGACCACTCGTAGGCGGCTCCGTCGGCGAGGTAGAACTTTCGGTAGATGCCGGTGAGGCCGGTCTCGGCCAGCAGGTCCCGGTGCTGCACGTCGGGCTTGTTGTGGAAGTCAAAGCACCGGTTGAAGAGGCCGGCGTTGACGGTGGCCACCTCCCGGCGGTCCGTCGACAGCACCGACCACACGGTCGAGAACTGCGTCTTTCGCTCAATGGTGTAGACGAGCTGGCCGTTGCCGGCAAACACGTTGACCATTCGGTTGCGGTCCCGCCGGTTGCGCCGGATGTAGTACGCCTTGAGGTTCTGGGTGGGCAGCGGGGCCACGGTGGCGGTGCCGTACCGGTTGAATTCGAGAAGAGCTCGAACGCCAAAGGTGTCGGCCACCACCGAGCCGGCCGTGAACGCCACGTTGAGGGTATCGACAATGACTCCTGACATTGTGTTAGTGTAAGTTATCGCTGGGGGGTGTCACAAGAGGGATGCTGTGGGTATCTTGTGGGGGTATCTTGTGGGGGGGGGGGGGGTATCTGCTGTGTAAGGGCTTTGTGTGTGTGTGCTGTCTTTTCTCTCGATGTAGCAGAGTGTAGCGCAGGTGAGTGTTTTAGCAACAGGGAATCCTTTCTTGGTATCTAGAGTGCGTGTTAGCTGTGTGGGGAAGAAGAAGAAGAGTGGGAGGGAAGAAGGGTTCTTATATATTAGTCTTCTGTGTTTGTGGCCCCTTACACTAAGGATGTCATGTATCGATATTAGGCTAATTAGTTGTTGCGGTTACGAAAAGGGACAATTACAGAAATCAAGTAATAAGTTGTCGGATTGAGATAAAAAGACTACCGCTGAATTCGTGAGAGTCAGGGGAGTATTCTGGCTGTTTCAGCGAGCTCAAAAGAGGACTTTCAACCCAACTTTTGCTACAAACACCCAATCGGTCCGAGAATACTACCATTGGACTCGTGAGATTTCGACAAATCCAATGGTAGTACTTTCGACCTAATCCCACGCTAAATAAAAGACTTGTCTCGCCTTCACCCAACCTTCACCCCACATTTACCCCTGATTACTAACCTTGATTAGTAACCCTAAAATCCATATTACATAAGCAGCTCTAATACCACACTCAAACTACACAAAAACAACGCCCTAGTTACACCCCACCGCCGATTATTAATCCGGGGCACCACCACGTGACCATTACGTCATCTTCTCTCGGCCACTACTACTACCCCATCATTTATCACATGCATAAACTCAATCTAATCACATGCACTTCTCGGGACGTCTCCAGCTCGCTCAGTTTTGATCCGATAGAAAATCAGACGCGACCATTGTGTTTGTCTCGTCGAGATCTACATTTTGGTGCCACTTTTATCTGTAGCAACCCGTCCACAAAAATTTCTCTCACTGTTCAAAACTCCCCCACCATCTCAAAAGTGAGCAACCTTTCTCTCTTCAACTCCTCCACCTAGCCCGCCATGACTGCCACCGTCTTCACCGAAACGCCCGAGTACTTCTACTCGTCCGTGCTGCCCGTGGTCCAAAATTCGTACCCTTTGGACCACAAGTGGGCCGATGGCGTGCTATACCGCGACGAGTCTCCCCAGGACGTGATCTACGGCGACCTGGACCAGCAGACCGGCTTTGTGCTGTTTATCCACCAGAAGTGGAACGAGCGCGACTTCCGCGAGCTCAATCTCATTGCCATTGCCTACCGACACGACGTGCACAGCCTGAGAGATCTGGTTCCGGACCATGTGGACTGGCTGCAAGGTATGCGAAACCAGGTGGTCAATATCCTGCCGGAAATCTACGGAATCAAAATGAAGGGAATGGAGCCTGTTCTGTACGTGCCCTACCCTCCCGGAAAGTACCACTTCCACTTTCTGATCAGAGAGAAGAACTGTCCGATTCTCAAGGAAGAACTGAGAGCCGGACGAGCGCTGTTGCTCGATCACGTGATCAACCAGCTCCAACAGGGAGTCTTCTACCGCGACGTGACGCTCAAGTTTGAGGTGGAGCAGTAGACACAACGGAGCACAAGATAGTGAACAACTTTTCGTTGTCTTCGATAGAACATATAGCTAACTTACGAATGATGAATTATGACAAACGAGAAGAGTAGAAGGTGTAGATGGGTGGCTTGGTGGCTCTAGTAGGCGGTAATCGCTTTAAATTCTTTTGAATCATAGCTTATGAGTATCTATAACATCTCGTGGTCCTAACAGTAGACTCTTATCATATAGTACACTTGAGACTTCATTCAAGTACCACAATATCAGCTATTAACACTATGAAACCACTCAAATCTCTTCACTTGTTTTTATAATCACTTCACACGCCAATGGCCCTAAATCTCTGCTTTCAAATTACATGTTTCTTTTCTTAGGTTTAGTTGGGCTAATGGGACATACTTGACATTTATACTTGAAGGAAGTAAACATCTGCAGTTCACGCAATAAAAGAGATCTAGACATATGAGTACACATAATGCTCAATATACTGTCAATAAACACTCCAACTCTTTGCAGTCGTCTAAAACACCCTTTTTTTTGTCACAACCTTAATTTGACGTCAGAAAAGAATACCAAATAACTCCCGTTACAAGAGCACCAGAGAGTCAAGACAACTACCATTTAAATGAGCGAACTTTTGCCGTTCTTTTGATACCAATATTGATGTATTTTGATTTTTCCTACCCCAAGAAGTTGCTCTTCATGTTAAATAACGAATGAAATAATTTGCTAAAAGGCTCACACATGATCATGGGAGACCACCATGTTGCTATCATCTGGAATTCTTACTTCGAAGTCTCTCACTGGAGATTTAACACCACCTTACTCTCACGCTTACTAATCAACTTACTAATCAGCTTACTAAGCCAAATAAAGTTTTGGTAACAATAAAACCGTCCCCTTGCATAACAATAGGGTTGTTTTTTGGGACTATACGATAAGTCGTCTAAAACGCGAAATATAGGCGATAATGAAAATCGGAAAACACCAAAATACTCACCATCCTCCCCTGATTCCAAAAATACCACCATCTTCTCATTCCCCCCACTCCCCAGCTTACACGTGACCTCTGCATTATCAAGCTTTTCAGACGCACTTATGCTTCTAGAAAGAGGGCTGGAAGGGTGGCTGGTTGAGACACTTGTGCTCCGAAAGTGGCTGTTTCAAAATATTCGACGCTGTAGCGTTTGTGTCACCAACGGAAGATGTGACACAAACACAAACCAGCCTTCTGTGTTTTGAGTCTCGGGCTGGATGTGGGGTGCATCTTATCTATGTAAGATATCAACGGTTGTGCATGTGATTATGTAATCATGAAGGTGAAGAGAAAACTAAGTAGAGGATTATTACTATATGTGATCGAGTATTGTCTGGTTTGGGGAGTACGAAAAAGTCTTTCTTGGATGGTAGTGTTTTTTTCATGTTTTGATGGTAGTTGTATTACGTAAGCAGATTTGGAAAGTGGACTTTTATGACATTCTGAAGAGAAAAAACACAAAGGGCTTGTTCTATGTGTATATCTGAGCCGTCTGAACACTCACCCAGATCCCCTTTGTCTCTGGACTTTTCGTAAAGTAGAACTGTGTCTATCTCTGACTCTTGATAGATCGGTCGATCAGAATGACAAAAAGAAGACTCGAAGAGTCAGTAGGTGGGATAAGACAGTGTCTGCTTTACGATGCGGCAGATAAACTAACAGACAATAGTTGCAGCATGTCATATGACATGAGATATCGATAAGACAGTGATAGTGAGTCAGGTGGTGTCAAAGATGCTATCATAGCTCTAGAATAGCCTATCTGCGAGACAGGTGGTGTCAGAGGTTCTACGATACTCAAGAATACGACTAATATCTTTCTAAGCTACAAGTAGCACTACAACTACAACTAGTGTAAGATCTGAAGACAGTTGATGTTAGACTGAAGTGTTCAACTAGTCTTATCTCTTCAATAGGGCTAATACAATAGGACAAAGAACTTGACTCAAAACAGTCCAAAAATGAAAAATGAAAAACACCAACTCCTTCAGCCTCCTCAGCCTCTTCAATCCACCTTATCAAAGGCTTATCTCTCGATGGCACGGCTGCACGGCACTAACTTATTCTGTCTGTCTGCCAGCTCACGGCTCACGGCTCAGGGTTGTGTCTCAGGTGATCGGTAGTCGAAGCAGGCTGGAGTGTCTTATCGAAGACGCGTATCTTCGTTATCAGGAAATTCGGTTATCAGTCGGTTATCGAAGGAAAAGTGATGTGGAGGAGTAAATGATACGAGAGTGGTTTTTTTGGGATCTAAAGAACGAGACGATTACAATGATATACTTTTCTCACTTATCGGAGCAGTATTGGTGTTGATTACATAAGCAGTTGATCCGGGCGATACTCTCTAAAAAGTGCAATAATGAACCTAGAGCTACGAGAGTTGGTATGTGGTATATTTGAGGTTGGGGGAATGTACCTATGTAGTCTGTTTGTTCACAGCTTTCTTGCCTGCCGAGTTTTGACATTTTTCTACGATTTGTTGTCGTGTGACCTAGAGTTGTATTATGCTGTACCTAAAGATTACATAATCAAACACGGTGAGTGATTTTTTATCTCTTCTTTTATTCCTCCGATAACCGTCTCTTGCCCTCCACCATCTCCACTGTTATCTCTGACTCTAAGGATCGGCATGAAGGCAAAAATACGACGCTGATAACGCTGGCTGCAAGAGGCAGGAAGATACAGACAAAAGTACGAAGGACTTTTGATCGGTCAAGTGGCTGAGTGGATCGTGTGACTAAAAATAATACGTGGTTGATAGGTAGAGCAGTAGTGCTTTGGACAACTCTGGAGGACGAAATAATGACACTGGAAGTATGGGAAGTACATCAAAATGATCCTTGGAGCAAGGGGAATGCAATGGTGGAGTTCCTGAGTCTGTAGCTGTTGTATTCGTGGAGAAGAGATAGAAACAATATGTACTTGTACTGTGAGCTATACTTAGGAATACCATAGTGACTAATGAGATACCTGAAGCTTCTAACATTGATACTGCGAATATTCGTGTGAAACAATGAGTGAAGCACTTCTATAGTGGATACAGTGAGATAGATACTTGTATCATATTGTAGAGATATGATGAGAGTACTTGTAACAAAGACTCTTAACTTGTATGAAACAAGCTGACAAAGACTTCGCTTAGAATTCGCTTAGTTCACAGAACTATTTATCTACATTTACTCATTATCTCTTATCTGATAAAAGATACAACTACTGTAAAACTACTTCCAAACACCTGTCAACTAATTCTCAACTACTTCTCAACTACTTCTCAACTACTTCTCAACTACTTCCCAACTACTTCGTTTTGTCAACTAATTCCCAACTACTTCCCAACTACTTGTCAACTAATTAGTTCAATTTCAAAATGCTCAATTACTGTTAGAATAAATACTTGGTCGCTTAAAGAGACACAAACGAGTCCTGGGAAACCATGGAGTCTCGTCTAGAGGCAAGAACCGGAGAGGAAGAAGCAGCCGCACTGGTACTGCTGTTCTTGGACCACCAAAGCTGGTTGGAAATGCATTCGGAACCGGTGCAGCCGCAGGGAAGAGCGTGGTTGTCACCAACATTGTCCTGCTGGATCAGAGAAGGATGATGAGCAGGAATAGCAGAAGAGATGGTCTTCTTGGTAGAAGGAATGTAGATGGAGTCCATCAGGTTGGTTATGCTTTGAGAGTCCATTGTGAGTGTGAAAAGTGTGAGAGAAGTGTGTGAAAAACTGTTTGTGACTGTTTGATACAGAAAAATAACAGGATCCACTGCCTTTATATCTTTTCGAGATTTTGCTATATAGTCATCGATATGTGCCAGCCTTATAAACCTTAAACCTTATTTATTTTTACACGCAAACCTTATCCGTGCATCGATACATTTGTGTACATGCATGTGTTGGGCTGTGGCTTGGGCCGTTGCACGGGTTGCTCATTTCCCGATTTGGGTTGGGGTTAGGGTTTGCCTAAACGGGACACATGTAAAACCCTGCATGTAACAACATGTAAGCTCCCCTAGCCCTGGGTGCCAAACTGGGACTTGATTCGGCACTCCTTCCTATTCGAGAACCCTTGCCCTGTGTTGGGGTGACGTATTGGGGTAACAGGGGAGGTTGAGTATGTAGCTGGAAAATGATGCAATATTAAATAAAAATATACCAGCTTACTAAGCACATTTTCCCCATCATTTTAATATACATATCTCATCATTTTCTATTTTACTCAAATTCTTCTCAATTATCTCTGCTTTTCAAATTACCCCAGATTTTTGAAAACCTTAAAACAATGAGAGCAAGAATTTTGTTTCTAGAAAATTCCGAGAAATTCAGAAATTCTCCAGAAAACTTCCAAAACCATCTCCCCGATTTTACAACAATTATCATACAATTAATTTTCCACTTCAATCATTTATTTCCCTAAAAAACACATTCTCACCTCAAAAAAGCCTAATATAAAAATATGTAAAGGTGAGGCTGTGGCTGTCGCGAGGGCAAGCAAATAAGGGGTATACGGGGGGTGAGGGTCAGGGTTAGGGCAGAGCGGTAAAATAGCGCGTTTGCCCAATCTGGCATGCGGGTTTCGTGACGTGCCCTAACCCGGATTGGGAAGTGTGGCGAGGACGTGTCAGTGGGCGAGTTTTGATGCTAGCGGGATTTGGAAAGTGTTGGGATGGTGTGCTGAGTCAGCAGATCACGTGAGTATTTCTCAAAATTGTTTCCCTTTTTTGCTCGGCGTTTTGAAGCGTTCAGACATTTAGCTCATGCACACAATCGAATTGAGAATTTCGAAGATCGTGACACTCTTCTATGTGGGACAGTATGCATGGGGGTGCATGAGGATGCATGAGGTGCATGGGGCTGCATGAGGGTGCATACATAGCCTAGTTATAAATAGAAAAGGGAAAATTGGGAAAAAAAGATAAAAAATGAGGGAATAATCTGGTTTTGTTAGGAAATGGTGATTTTGTTTGGTCACAGCTTTGCCTCCAAATTTCCCACTACTTTTGACATATTATTACTCTTGGTTGTGGTGTGACTACTGTTGTGTAAAGTTTAATTTTGTATGCACATTTTGTGAAACCGAGAAGGTAGAATGGAAAATTTGTTTTTGTGTTTGTTTTTTGTAGGAGGCACGTGGGATTGAGAAAAAGGGGGGTCACGTGACGCGAGGGGCATAGGGGTGTCTCGGGGTGTTGCTTTTTGGGCTCAAAAATGTGTGTTTTTGGGTTTCAGATAGTGTGCTATTTTTGTTCTGATGTACCAGTCGTGTGATAGAAGAAGAAGGTATAGAAGGTGTAGAGGGATCCACTGAGGTAAGAGGAAGGTGGAGGTGGTGGGAGGTGGCTAGGAGGCTATGGAATTGATTTTGGGGTTTTTGAGCGGTTTTGAATAGTTCTACAAGTAGTTGTTTTGATTTCTGTGTTTCTGTGATTTCTGTGGTTTTTGAGATTTCTGAGACTTTTGCGATTTCATCATTTCCTCCAATATATGCTATAAAGTCATAAATTCATCTGATCCAGCCTCCACTTCCAGCACTGTTTACGTCAATTTGTTATCAGTGGAGACGTACATCATGAAGATCAGGGCTGTGTTCATGTGCAAAGTAAATGATGGAATATGTTCAGGTTGGGATGTTTGAAATGGACGAGACGGTGCGCAAGGTTTCACCGACTTGTTGCTGTTTGCAACAGTCAGAATCGATCCAATATGCCCACCGAAAATAAGTGGAGGTGGAAAAGTGGAGACAAACTAGATAGGTGGATAGGTGGATAGGTGGATAGATGGGCAAGTGGAGATGGTGAGTACGGTGGCATGTGTCATTTGTCATTTGTTACAAAGTCATTTGTACATTTCTTTCATTATAGAATATACACTCTTTGAGCTCTGAGCTCTTCGATATGCCTTTTAGCAAGCAAGTGAGAGTACCCTTGTAGTGTGAGAAAAGAAGTTGCTCGAAAGAGTCCTTTGAGAGATTTCCTTCTGGTGAGCGTTTCCCTCTTTGGTGAGGTCTTTTCCATTCTCTTGGAGAGTCTACAGTCACACCATTACTTATATCCCTCAGAGTGAACTGAGACTGAGAGTGAGACTTTTGAATGAGGCAGAATGATAGAAATGGCAGAAACGGCGTCTGAAAGGAGAAGGAGGAGGAGGCGTGTTCTAATTATGGCTGGGTGACATCTGTAACATGTGTTATCTTTCAGTGTTGTACACTTGTAGTTACTGTACAAAGGCATATTGCTACTTGTACTAGATGATCTGAGGGTGTCTGAGTGTTTTGGACCACTTCTCTGACACGTCACATATCCCCTCCTACCTCTTCTCTGGTCAAATGTCTACTTGGGTGGTATTTCTTCCATGGGTTATAAACTCCATTTTGTTGAGTATTTTTGAAAGTACTTGGGATTGATGAGTATTATACTTTAGAGGCATCTCTACCTCCAGTAGCGCAGTTGGGACTTTGTTACGTGTTCAACTAAAAGAGCTTCCTCCAACAACTCACTCAATAATGATCGAAACGAGCTGAGATTTACACAGTAGCTTCCATTCCCACACAGTACCCACCTGCTAAAAAACCATCCACATCTGTTCATTTTTTCACCTTTTTTGAAGGGCCAAAAACACTACTATTAGCCGTGCGGCTCGGAAATTGTAAAAAATCCGTTGACCTTAAATAGAAGACGGTAAAAAGACGTGGATATCTAGAGAAGCAGAAGCACTACAGTTGAAAGAATAGTACCATTAAAACCAGCTATTTTTTGCCGTCATTTTGGTACCAATAAAGGTGAGTATCATTAATACACGCGTTCAGAGGGGTGGCAAGAGTGATACTATAGATACAGTACTACATGTTACTTGTTCAAACACAAGGACTTGTCGTTCTTCCGAAATCCGGCTGCACTCCCCAATAAAGACAACCCTCTGACTCACTCCTCACCTCATCACCAGTTGTCGTATTCGCTTGTCGTACAAGTGACCCATGCGTCTCTCAGGCAGGATAAGGCACTGATAAAAGCTTGGTGGAAAAAAAGGGATCTAGTGACAACTCAGTCATGAGAATAGAAGCAGTCACGCCACCGGCCGAGATAGAGTTTGTTGGGGGACAACGGCGCTGGATCACAGGTGCCGTTTGTGTCACACGATCGAGAGGGGTGATTATGTAATCAGAGGGGAGGTTACAATGGGAAACATACAATGAAGAAAAACGTTCAGTGAAGAAAAACGTTCAGTGAAGAAAAACGTACAATGAAGTGATGTCTCGAGGTGACTCCGAGGAGCTAACTGTGGCATTTATTATTCTGGTTCTTTTGTCTTTTTTTTCTTCTTTTGTCTGAACATGTTTGAATCAGAACTGAATAGATCGGTATTGGAAACGCTAGAATTACATATGAACAACTCTCCAGGCTTTGTCGTCACTGTATTATCATCTTCAAAGCTTTCTATGTTGCACACTTGAAATATGAAAGCCCTTTTTGCTGAAGTTGTAATACCACTGTCAATGCAGTCAACAACAGAAGAAGTGATACATAGCCAAGAAGATGAGGTAATGAGGCACTTGGATG
This sequence comes from Yarrowia sp. JCM 30696, assembly GCA_001600535.1. Classification (NCBI taxonomy): domain Eukaryota; kingdom Fungi; phylum Ascomycota; class Dipodascomycetes; order Dipodascales; genus Yarrowia; species Yarrowia sp. JCM 30696. The sequence continues at coordinate 1,415,794 of BCKG01000001.1, read as the reverse complement.
AAGATGTGTACGAAAAAAAGTAGCAGATACCATGTCCAGAATATTTCTTGATCTGACTCTACAAGTATATACTTATTGCTGTTAACTATGGAGTAACTTGTAGTGAATGTACTTCGAGAACTAAAGAACGAAGACTTCAATGAATCAAGTCATCAATAGAGCCAAAGACATAATGGAGTCTCTGATAACGTCATGATTGCGCTTTTCTTGACAAGTTGTACAGCATTACTTGTAAGAGGTGAGGAAGAGTGTACAAGTACAAGTACCACAGATACCAAGCATATGCCATTTACAAAGCTGATGTCTGTTGATTGAAGTACATTGATCTCCTTGTAGTGTCTCTTAAGACCTCAATATTTCATCATTTGATACCAAAGATCTACTGTGCTTGTACCATTACATTTCTCTTCAAACTAAGAATCATTCCCATACAGGAGTAGTCAACATTCAACATACAACAGCATCTGGATCAACTTCAGACACCTTGTGTAACTGAAAAGGAAGTAAACCAAATTCCTGAATGTCATGGTCTTACAGAATGGGGCTACTTGTAGCTAAGTGAGTTACTACAAGTCCCCTCAAATCCAAAAGTTGTATGACAAGTTGTATTATTGGCTATACATCTGGAATCTCCAGAGCTTCAGCTATCAAACAGTATGATAATATCTATACCTTACAACAGAAATATGTGAGCTACAAGTAGTATGTTCTGGGACTTGCTCTGTTAGACAGCATAGATTCATCACTATACCATTGGAATGAGAAGAATGCGAAGAATACAATGGTATCAATATCTCACATCATTCCCATAGTAAAATGTCGAGAGCTAAGTGGCACCTTGCCTCATCTGATTACTGAGTTTCTCATGCATCGATAAGGCACCTAATCTCACATCTCGTTGAATGAATCAATTCATCGCCTAAACGGACCAAAGTCCAACGCCAAATGCCGAAGACCTACAAGTAGGCACCCGACACCCGACTTGATGCAGTGACCACCGACATTGCACGGCTTATGCCATGCCATGTTTCGACTCTGCACCCAAATTGTCTCATCAGGGTGGTCGAGCTGAACACAGTACTGTCATACTGCGCCCACCTGGCTTCCGTGTAAACACGAGGAAGGAGTCTGCTTCCGTTAGGCCCGCCGAAAACAGTGTTCCGTACACAAACGTGTTCTCAGCCCGAAAGCCCAACACGTCCTCCGTGCACAACACCGTCCTGCTCCGCAGACTTCCCTTTCACAGACCCACCCTTTTTTTTTTTGTCATTTGCCACGTGGTCACTAGCCAGCATCGTGCGTCTTTCCACCCCCCGGCTCAACAGGCAACGACGAGGGTTCTTTCTTGCACGGCTTCATTGCACTTTAACCACGTGGCGTAAAACGTGTGAGCCCTTTCAGTTTTCACACTACCAGGGCGGCTCACCTTTTCCGCTGATAGCTTCAGTCAGTTTCAGTGCAAACGGCACTCGAGAAAAACAGGCGCCTGCAGCGCAAACCTGATGCCCTACAACGTAGGCATCTGACTGGATGCCCCACTCGGGCTGCATCCAGTGAAGAAGAAGAGTTGTGATGTGGAGAAGTGGGAGAATATATATTGGGACTGAAGTTTAAGTGAGATAAGGTGTGATTATGTAATCAGCTGTGATTATGTAAGCATCTCTAGTGATTAATACTGGGTTATAGAAGAGGAGTAATACAGGAGCTTTAGGTGGTGTTTTGTTCACGGAATGGTTGAAAATCAACTCTAAGAGATCTATTTGGGTGCTTACTAAGCATACAAGTAGAACTACAAGATATCAGCCAATATAGAAGATGGACATTATATAGTGGTATTATGATGTAGAGTGAGATTTGAGCACCTTTTCAGTTGACTTTTCTTGGTATTTGAACTTCTGATTGCTCATAAATGAACACCTAGAGGAGTGATGTTACTGAGCTCAAAGAGGAGGCATATGAAAGAATTAGTTGTAGACTTGGTAAAATGATCAGTATATCACTTCTTCAGTACATCTCAGATTTGCAGTACATCTCACTTCTTCACTTTTCTCGTTTGTCCAGTGTGTTTTGTTGACTTGCTTAGTAAGCAAGTTAGAAGCTGTACAGAATCTGAAATATGAGAGATGGTACAATGGGGCTGACTCTAACTCAAACAGACGTCTTTGCGGCTTCAGTGGTATATTCAATTTTTTGGCAGCTTCTTTTTATGGCAAGATATACGACTAATCTCGTCTCTAGTATCAAGCGTAGATAATGGTGCTCCAGGGAATGGGAGATGACATTGAAGGAGTGAGATTAGTATGGCACGGTTCTTGAAGGTGTACACTATCTGAGAGACAACTTCCTGTTTTAATCGTTAGTTTTTTGGCCATTCTGGGGTTGTACTTGTACTTGTAGCTACAAAATGAGGAGTAGTGTGATAACTGTACCACTGAAGATATTATATCTCAATGACTATATCAATTGATCAGTTCATGTTGCTAAAGACATGAGAGTTGTCAAGTCATGAAGTCAACACTAAGACACTGGAAGTTGTTGAATGTCAGGGTTAGTCAGGGTTAAAAGTACACCTAGATCTCTTCAATGAGACAAGCACTCCAGTCTCTCTTATGAATGAGTCTAGAAGATCATCAGGTTCATTATTCACCAAAATAACAGCCACTGCTTTTACTAAACAAGTCATATATACCTAGACCTGAGATGGAGTCTTATGGTGAGACGACTGCCTGATAGAAGACATTCAGATGACTGCCTATAACTGTGCTTCTGAGTACGATACAGGAGCTGCAATGATTACTACTACACATCATTCAATCTACAAAGCTGCCCAGTTCTCTTTCTACAGTTCCGTACAGTACTCTACTTTTTAATTCTTCAATTCATACATTTCGTTTACTCATTTTACATAATTTTACGTGGTTCCCACTTACTTGGTTACCACGAGAAAGACTCCTCAAAGTAGTCCACTCTGTCACTCTTTGAGTCGATATTTTCACACAGAGCCTTTCTCACGTCGTCGTTCATCACTGGCGGACCACAGACCACAATGGCGGTACTTCCAGGGCTTTCAGCGAGATACTCAGGCACCAAATCTGCCATGGAGGGCCTGAAATGCTGAACGGTCAGATTTTCGCTGTTTGACGAAGCGACAGACAGCGATTTCGACTCAGTGGCAGACTTGGAGTCGTGTTCCACCGTTTCCTCGACTTGCTCGACTTGCTCAAACTTTTTGTCCACCTTGGTGATGTAGATGTTGACTCTGACTCGGGGGTCTGAAAGTAGGTACTCCAGCTCGTCTCCAAACCACTCGAGACACGAATCGCCTCGGACGACCCACGTGAAGATGATGCTCTTGGAGACAGACTGGGCGACGACTCGCTGGGCGTACGAGTACGTCGCAGTGATACCTATACCTCCAGCAATGTAGATGGACGAGTCGTACTTGCCCACGGGGTGTTGAGAGCCATAGGGTCCCTCAATGAGCATTTTCATGGCCCGTTTTCCGTCAGAAGCCATCAGTCGGGCAGCCACCTCGAACGTGATGCCGTCCTTGGCCTTTAACAGCAGTGTCATGTTGCCGTTTTTGCACGCTTCGGGAGACTGGTAGATGGTGAAGGGATGCGATTCCCAGAACTTGTTGCCCGACAGAAAGTAGATGTAGACATGCGCTCCAGGGTAAACGGCCCACAGCTTGGAGTAGGGGATCTCGGCCTTCACAATCAGCTGTTCGCGGTCGACCAGAGTGAACTTTCCAGTCACTAGGCCTCCACAGTACACGATGCGACACACTCTTACGATTCGATCGAAACCCCAGACGGCAATCGTCGCCCAGACCCACTGCATCCAGCCAATGGTCCAGCAGTGGTACCACAGGCCCACGACGAACAGAATGCCAAAGACAATGTGCAGAACGAGAAAGATTTCGTACCACCGGGAGCGGAAGAAGTGCATGGCCTGCAGAAGCATCAGAGAGCCTGCAATCGTTGCCACGGTTCCCAGGACCCAGTACAGTTCAGCCGCGTCTCTAGCCAGCGAATGGCGACACATCCACGTCCAAATGCACGAGTGAATAATGGCGTAGACCATCATGACTCGAGACGTCCACCGGTGGTACACGTTGAAGGTGTCGAAGGACCAGCCCGTCAGCCACATGAGCAGATTGTTTCTTCCGGCAAACAGGAAGACGATGGGAGCCTGGGTGAACGACATGATACCTGTTCGGTCTGCCACAAACGCCTCCAGCTGTCGTCCCCACGGTCCGGCTTCTTCGTAGTCGTCGTTGAACGGATACGAAGGGAAACAGAGAACAAAGGCCATGATGAGGTAGCCCCAGAACTACCAGAGACTGGATTCGGGTCGGAGACGCCATTTTGAGCGGATCCCAGCCCACAGGTTGCGAGTGTTTGTATCCAAACAGCGCAGGTAGAGACACGTATTTTCGAAACGTGTTGAACCCGACTTTTTTGTAAATGTTGAACAGCGCGTGCTGAGAAAAGTTGACGACAGTGCCAATGACAAAGACCAGCGCCCAGTACGCCAGCAGAGCCACGCCGTAGTAGGACGCGTAGTCCAGGGCAACGTAGTGCGGCTTGACTTCCTCGTACTCTTCCAGCCAGTGGTCGTAGTCAAACGGCACAGGCAAGTAGAGCACTTGTGTGGGATCTTCGGGCTCAACTGCGATTTTCGAGGCGTTGGCCAGCCACTCGTCCGTCATTTCCAGCGTCAGGTAGTCTGGACAGCCCTGGATAATCTGTTTTCGAACCTGGGTGTGGTAGTGTTTCGGCTCGATGGCTCCCTGGTAACACAGCAGTTTGCTCTGGATGAACGGCACGACTTTGCAGTACTCCTCCATGATCTGTTTTCGCGTTTTCACATTGTCTCCGTCGAATTTGGGGAAATTGAACTCGTAGTGGCCTCCAATCAGATGATCACAGCCCAGAGCAGCCCAGTACGGCTTGTTGTTCAGAGAGTCCTGTCGTCTGTACGTTTTCGCAGACACAGACGAGAGACCCAGGCATGTCACGAGGACGGTGGAGAATTTCATTGAAAACGAACTGCAGTTTTTGATCTATCTAATCTATCCCATCTCTCTTTATATCGAGTGCATCAGACAACGCCAAGAGGAAAAAGTGGCGGAAAATGGATGAAAAACGCACGGGAAGTTGAAAATTGCCATCACCACTCCGATCGCACTTCCGTCAGGGGCACCGCAGACAAAGATAACGGTCGGTGCCAAGCATGGAACGCTCCGATGTGCAGGTGGGATGCACACAAATAATCAGATGGAACTTGGGGGAGTGGTAGGGGCGTGAAAAAAAGAGTAGGAGAGACGGGAGCTTGACCATTGGAAAGAGCAAAAGGAGACGAGTCGAATGGTACTAATATCATGTGTTTTTGGTCGATGTGTGAAATTATTGCCTGATCTGATCAGAAACTCTAAGCAAACAAGGGGGACCTCATCTCACCAATACGATTGACATATTTGACAGCTGTCAGTCTGGGATTTAGTCGCTAAAAGTGCTGTAGTGTCACGCTAGAAACACTATCTAGAGACAGTAACTTCTTCCTTCTCTAATTAAGAAGATCTAGTCATTGTATGTGCACCTTTCACTCCACACTCACACTCACCCCACGCCAAGTAAGTGAACGTATTCAAACGCCAATGTCGCAGTTTCGGCGCCATACCGCTCGTCTCGGCAGTCTGAAAATGGATACCAAAAACCTGCAGTTTGAGTTGAACGCATGTACCGAGGTTCAAGTAGATGATGGTGGTGGTGGTGGTAGGTAAACACAAGTTAATTAAGCGAGTAACAAGAGATTATTTTGTTATTTTTTGTCATTCTTCCATCCCAGCAACTTCAAATGGTCTATCCCTCACCTACCCTTTCCCCCTCACTCAGAGATGCGATTGATAACTTTTCAATCAAACTTTGCAAGTGAAACATCTGAGACGCAAACCAAGCGAGATCAAGACATATTAGCCGAGAACCAAGGAGTAATATTGGTGCCGTAAATAAGACGGAATACAGTCAGCATTGGGGTTTTGAACATTAGTCAGGTAACAAACATCTAACTACGGTTCTTAACAAACATCCAACTACGGTTCTGTACTGTATGTACCTGTATCAGAAACACAACACCTCACTAAACGTCACTAAACCTCACTAAAAAACTTCTACCTTCCCTCTCGTCCAAGCTCGTACGTCCAGGAACCCCGGTCTTGGCCACGTCTCCTTCTTGGCACACAAACATGCACCGTATAAACGTCGGAACGTTCCGTCGAGGAGGATTGAGTTGTGGGTAAACATAGAGCAAGTTACAGAGACGGAATAACGGAGACGAACCAGAGCTTTCGGTGATTACGGCAACTGGAATCATCATTAAGTATGTCCTTCTTTCACTGGCTAAATCAAGTAATTTATCCGCAGGATCAAAAGCCGATACAGACATGATCAGGACATGATACAGACAATATTATGGCGTAGAATTTTCGGAAAAGAAACGAAAGATCAGAATCGGTTATTGAATGCCGTTTAATAGCTCTTGGTGACATTGCTCTACCAGACACATATGATTAGGACTGTCTATAGGTAATCTCTAGACTGACGTCTGACATTTTATAAGATGTTCCACACAGTAACAAACAGCCTGCTTGTACAAAAAATACAGCCAACTCGCTACGCTCGTTAGCTGTGAGCTGTGAGCTGTGGAAAAAGATTACAGCACCCAGGATTCTCGTATGGTCTCCCACTACAATACTAACTAGGCTCTCTGGTGCTTGACTATGGCTGATCGGACGGGAAGCCGTATTTTCACCAGGATATGGCCGTAACCACACCTCCGCAACGGAGAATTGAACTCCGGTCCCCCGCGTGCTGAACTTTAAATGTTCTGACAGGCGGAAATTCTAGCCACTAAACTATTGCGGATTTTGTTGTTAAAAATGGCGTTGGGACAATACACCAGGCCAGATAAGTCACGTGACCGCGTTTTTGAATTGCGATTTACGGGCGATATGAGGAAGATGGTATGATGTGAGTGGTATCAACCTAGAGAGAATCGCGAGCTCTATACACCTAAATAGACTGCTTGACCTAAAATGCTTCTGTTCTTTAGTTGCGACGTTTTCTAAGTTTGACATAAACTGGAAAAGTGTAGCACACAAAGTGAGTATAAAAACACAGAATGACGTTTGAAATTTTGTCACTGTTATGAGAGAGTCCTAAATAATAGAATGGAAAACTATTTGGCAGATTTCGGTAACGTTTCAGAGCTGTGAAAGTGACTTCTTCTGTGAACCCAACAGTGGGTCAAACCCTGACTAACCCTGACTCACACACAACATTGAACTGGAGAGTAATGTTTCAAATAGCCGTCAGAACGACTATTATCTCTACCTCATCTACATTATGTACACACTTCCACGCTACACACTCCACACCCACTTATACTATCATATCTTTACATTTATATCCTTTAAACCTCTACTTGTGCTTCTTCTCTCCGTTGCCAACCACAATGGCGCTCTTGTCGACCCACCGGGCTCTCAGCCAGGCGGTCAGCTGCGACCAGGGGTAGGTGGTGGCGTTTCTGCCGTTGTCGGCGAGGTACCACGACTGGCAGCCTCCCTGTTGCAGCAGGCCCTGGGAGTGGGCGGCGTCCACGTCGTGGATCCATCGGTCGTAGGCCTCGGCTCGCACGCCAATGTAGTCCGTTTCTCCGGCGATGAGTTTCTTGACGCCGACCGACTCGCAGAACTTGATGGCGTTCTCGATGGCAAACAGCACCGAGTTGTGTCCGGTGGCCGAGTTGGGCCCGAAAATGAGAAAGTTGTTGGGGAAGTTGGGCACCAGCACCGTTTCGTAGGCCGACACCCGTCCGTTGGCCCAGAACTGCTCCAGGTCGATGCCGTGTTCGCCGGTGAAGGGGATGTTGGTGAAGCCTCCGGAGAGATCGAAGCCCGTGGCGTCGATGATGATGTCTGCGGGGTGCGAGTTGCCGTCCTTGGTGAGCACCTTGTTGGCCTCGACCTTGACGACGCGGTCGAACGTGAGCTCAACATTCGGGTTGTTCAGCGCAGGTCCCAGGTACCCGCAGTCGAAGATGAGCCGCTTGCAGGCAAACTCGTAGTCCGGCTTGAGCATGGCCCAGTACTTTTCGGGCGTCTTCTTGTGGATGTTGCGGGTCGCGTGGTGGGCTCGCACCTTGCGGATCATGGTGCCCACCCAGCCCTTCTTGAACATGGGGTAGGCGGCCTCGATCACGAAGAAGACAATCGTTCGCAAAATGTGCAGCACAAACGGGAACCGCGTGAAAATGAACTTGGTGATGGGTCCGGGCACCCACTCGGGCCGGGGCGTGACCCACTGCGGAGACCGCGCAAACTGCGTGAGCTTTTTGGTCTGATCGTGGATGGCAGCCACCACCTGAATGGCCGAGCAGCCGTTGCCAATGACAACGACATTCTTGTTGGTGTAGTCGACCGAGTGGTCCCACCGGGCCGTGTGCATCACGGGACCCTTGAAGTCCGTGTACAGGCCCTCGATCTGGACGTGGTTGGGCTCCACCAGACCGCCCTTGCACGTGAACAGCACCCGGGCCTTGTGGACCCATTTTTTGCCCGTTTCCAGCGAGCGAAGGTGCACGTACCACAGCTTCTCGTCCGCGTTCCACTTGCAGCCCTCAATCTCGGTCCGGAAAGTCGCCATGTGTCGCAGCTCGTACTTGTGCACCAGCTTCTGGATATAGTCATACAGCTCGTCTCGCGGAGGGAACGCCTTGCTCCAGTCGCCCTTGGGGTCCGACGTCAGGCAGTACCAGATGGCAGGAATGTCCGAACCGCAGCCGGGATACGTGTTGGCCGCCCAGGTGCCGCCCCACGAGTGATCTCGGTCGTAGAGATGGAAGTCGGCCTCCTTCCACGAGGTCCGCAGCTTGATGGACACGGCCAGGCCGGAAAAGCCGGTGCCCAGAATCAGCACGTTGGAAAACAGCGAGCCGTCTGCAAATACCGTCGCCATGTTTGTCGATACTTGTACGCAGAAGAGTGGACTGACCACGGGCTATAAATGAGCTACTTGTAGACCGGTACCTGAGCTTAACCAACGAGGGGAAAGAGTTACCCGGAGGTGGAGACGCCAGGGAGGGGGTTTATGGACACCGTTGGAATGCTCGCGACGAGGCGGTTTGATTGGTGCAACAACCGCGCTTCTAGCTCCTCTCCCGGCCGAGCAATCGGCACTTTCCCTCCCCCCACTTACTAATCACATGGGAGATACCCCGCCAAATGCACCAATTCTCGGTAGCTTAACGACTCGTGTTGGGACTACCCCAAGCTGAGGCTCAAACGCTAATACAACGTTGACCAACCCGCAGACAAGGGTCTTCCCCAGCTTCTTCGGTATTAATAGGCTTTAGCAAGCAGTAGTAAGTCGGGTTTACGAGAGAGCCCATTGGAGGACGCTACCGAGGAGCTAGTCGAAATCTAACAACGTAGCTCGGTTCCCCTCACCCCGCTCGTCACGAAGATATATTTAAAATCCAGAACCCCCCACTCCTCCAGCCTCAATTCCACTCCTCTGAAACATTCACACTTTCACGTTGTCGCTTAAACTTCCGTCAAATATGTTGGGTCATTGGGTGGGCCGTATTAGACAAGGTGTGCAAGAAGCAATGGTAGGCGGATATGTGAGCGATAAAACGCGTCACGTGATGGACTGAGTCACGTGACCTAACTGGGTACTGGTGACACACAAAAAAAAGAAACGGCTCAATCCCCGCCGCAACACCCCAAAATCTGATTACTCACCTCCTGGCTGCACACCGTTAGATTCCCCACTTACCCCAGCTAAAACTTAACCTCGGCTCGACATGGAAAAAAAAAACGGCCGTTGGAGATGGCGGTGAAGTCACGTGACGGCAAGTGGTGGGGGCAGATTGGTGTGGTCACGTGACCCAGTGCTACGAAGCCTTGGTTTGCGTCATTCAAATGTCACGCCTAACGTCCTCATCCTGTTTACGTCACTATTCACCAGGCACATTCAGGCACGTGCAGCAAGCATGCATTATCAGCTCAACAATTTGAACAATGAAAATGCGGGGGAACGAGGTCGTGTGCTGGAGGTGGAGGTGGGGGAGGGGAGAAGAAACGGGTTTAGAGGATATTTCTGGATTGTTCAGAATGGGGGCATCAATTTGGTACCAGTTCTGGACATTTCTGTAGAATTGGAAATTGTTGCAAGTTGGGTTCGAACCGAGAGCTCACTAAAGTTAAGTATAGTTGTTGGGAGTTGAACTGGGAGTTGTATTAGTCAGCAGATGATTATGTAAGCTATTCGAGAATGATTACGTAATCGATTCGAGGATTGCTATTGGTGATTACGTAAGCGACTCGGAGAATTACAATTGTGTGATTACGTAAGCGAAAATACAAGTAGTTGAAGGTGGCAGAAAGTGGGTAACACATGGTTAAACAGGCTACAAGTATGTACGAGTACGAGTACATAGGTCTCCTACTTGTCTCCATTGTTTCTGTTGTAATTATATACTTGACAACTTGCCCTCATTCGACAATAGTTATTCGTCAGACAAATTTACATAATAAACAGGTAAAAATGATAGAGTCAAGTCATTCGGCTTTTCATTACAAGTACCACAATGATACAATATTCTTCTCCATCGTGGCTTGCTACTTTACCAGGTACATCACCTCTACAAGTACATACATACAGTGTACATGTAGATGGCAAGGCTCTGATCGCCGTTTCAAAGCAGTGTAACTCTCATCCTAACGTGTCAGCTGCCCTTCGAAACACTATGCCTCTGAGTGCATTCCCGTTCACACCACTAACCTCCAAGAGCTAACTCTGTCCGATGTAACGTCCTGTTTCGGATTGGAATGATGTAGAAGAGAAGGGGAGGGTGTATGAACAGTCATTCTTCAACATGGATGTGTGATATGATTCTTGTCAGAAGGACCAACTCATTTCTCACAGCTTCTATACAACCTGCACCTACGGTACAGGTTGTACCTGCCTACATCTTGGCATCTATTATCTGATGACTTGTTTTAACCCCACCTAATCACCCGAGACAGCCGTATACCTGTAATTAGTGTAATTCTTGAGTCAAAGGTGTTTCTGAAGTACCCATGTTCACCGCTCATCTTCTCACAGCACGTTCTGGAAACACGTGCTTGACCGAGACATGGACGACTGTGGTATTTGCAAATGAAGAGTGTACTGTATCCGTACTGTAGTTAATGGGACTCTGTCATATGACACAAACACCATTCTCTCATTAATTTTCAAATTCCAGCCGCACACCTCTTTAATAAAGACACGCTAGTGTCAAGACCTCCGAACCTATGGATTGCACATGTGTCCCGAAAAGCCAGGTATCTGGGGCTATAGAAGCCGGAAAAGTGCGCGGATGGTACGGCTGGACGCTTCACGTGACGGGGAATTCATTTCTCTACTCTGATTTGTCACGTGACCCCTGCAACCCTCTCTGGCACCCCTAGTCATTAACCTCATCACATGACCAAACACGGAACACACAAGAAGATACCCCTCTTCAGGTATATAACCATGGGGGTGGCCGTCGAGCCTCTTAAACTCGCAAAAACATGTTGTCCGACGTTGGATTCTCGATTTCAAAGGCGCCCACTCTTGCAGCAAGGGCCGCTCTCATTCTCATGGCCATAGCAGTCTCGTTATCGGCCATTTACTTCTTTCAGCTGGTGGTTGTCGGTGGAGTTGGCTGGCTGGTCGTGCGCTAGTCGTGTGGGACGTTACTGTTGTGGGTTGTATGGCACTGGATAATTAATGTATTTATTTGATTGATGGGGAGGCGGTGTAGCTATGTAACTAGAGGTCAAGTGTTTAGTTGGTTAGTAAAGTATATGAACAAAACCACCGTCTAAACGTCGACATGTTCAACTAGCTTAAGTAATTTTGGTGGATTCTAAGAACCCACCCAAAACGACAATATATCAGGAATAATTTCAAAATCCACAAATACCTGACACTTGCCCTTAACCCACTATCCCCACAACTCATTCACAGCAAAATCGTCGACCTTCTATTGTGTATCCACATTGTCTCACATTGTCAATTTACGTGCATGAAGGAGGAAATAGGAACGCGTTTTTCTCGACGAGCACGTGAGATTCTGAAAAAAGAAAAAAAGCAGCATGTTCTGCACACCCCTGGAAATACCCCCTCAGTCGCCCAGCTCTCTGGTCCTCGTTAATCGGTCTTTTCGACACTCTCGCCGTATCCCAAAAAATGTGCATATCGTGCATAAACATTTAGGTTGGGAAAACATATCTGAACTTTAAAAGGAGAATGGTGGTGATTTAGAAGAGGAATTGATAGAGGAGGGTATTGAAGTTGACAACTATGGCATTGTTTGGTATCATTCGAAACAAAATAATGTCTAGAATGTGGACATACTATGTTTGTGTTTGTCTTGTTTCTTTCAAGTTTTAAAAACTCCATAATCTTATAACTCGGCGAGAAAACATCCAAAAGTATATCCAAGGGTACCAAAATACTCCCTCAAATCTCACCATTATTTCAACCCCCTCCAAACCCTATTTTGCGTACTCCCCCTTTCTCCACCCAGTCACATCCCCCGTCAACTACATTCTTGCTGTCACTTCCTCCCAAAGAAACCTAACCTTAGGTTGCGTTGGCAATTTTTATTTAAGACGGGCGAGTCCCCAAAAAATGGGAGGTTTGAAAGTATAAAAAAAGTATTGGATCAGTCACGTGAACGAGAAAAAAGCGGACAGTGACGGAAGTTGGAGATTTGACATCCATTGAAGAACGACCTCGTGACACAAACAGCACCCCAATACAACACATCAACACACAACTCACACAACTCACACCATGCCCGACAAGCCTCGAGAAATCAAAACACGGTTCCCTGTGGCGCGAATCAAGAAGCTGATGCAGAGCGATGACGACATTGGCAAGGTGGCCCAGGCGACCCCCACAGCGGTGGCCAAGGCCCTGGAGCTGTTTATGATCTCGCTGATTGAGGAGACGTGCAACCAGGCGCGGATGCGCAACTCCAAACGGGTCAGTCCCAGTCACCTCAAGCAGGCGGTGTTGGAGACGGAGCAGTTTGACTTTCTGCAGGACATTGTCAGCAAGCATCCGGACGCGGTTGCCCCGGCCACGGGCGAGGAGGAGGCTCCGAAGCGGCGAGGGCGGAAGCCGGCGCAGGAGTAATTGACGAGTGCGAAGCACGAGTGCAATTATGAGAGAAATATGAGTGCGAAGCACGAGTATTTTAAGGTGGAGAGTTAGGAGGAAAATTGAAGAAGTTGGGAAGAAGTTGGGAGGAAGTTGGGAGGAGATGGGAGGAAGGTGGTTGGGTATTTCTCTCATAAGCGAAATGCTTGTGAGGTGCACCAGAATGCTTGAAGATTGAAGGATTGAGCTGTTGCATTCGAAGAATCGCATGAGCTGTTGCACTCGAAGAATGAGTCCTGACACTAATACTTGACTTCTCCTCCAGGAATGGCTAACGGACACTAATGAGATGACGACAGGATAGAAGGTTGCATGTGTATTATAGATAATGAAGTCTTTACTTGAGTGTGTGGGGTTGGGTGGCAGTTTGGCGTTGATGTAGGAAGCAGGGAGGTATGAGAGAGATTGTGTGAATGGTGTATCTAATGTGGAATTTCATTGGAGTCAGTCAGTTGTAGACTTGGATCAGAGAAGGCTGCTTACTAAGAGATTTATCTCAACTCGAAGAGTTCAAAAAGTTGTCGGTCACGTAGCCTGTACTACTTGTACTAGTACCAAGGCACAGAATATAACTCTAGTAGACGGTGCAATGAATGATCTACTTGTAGTTCATGCTGTTATACTGCTATCGGGTGTATTGAGCTACAAGTATTACGTTCATTCATCCATTGTGCCTTGGATCATTTGTTCACTCAGACCGAGAGCAACAGACAGAGAAATAATTCTCTTGAATTCTCCTGATTCCTGAATAATTGTTCACTTTCACCTTTCATTGTCTACTTCCCCCGTAGAGTTCCGATAATGCACGATATCCCTTATCTATCCGATAAGGTTCTCGCTTATGAGGTCTGAGACCGGCTGTGGCATATATTCTACCGTGAAAATTATTCTCTGGCTGGATGGTTCTGTACACTTTGGGCTGGTCCACTTGACTTGTTCTATAGCAGAATTGGATCTTCCTAAAATCTCCAATACTGTCCTAAAATAGGCAAAACGACTAGCCCAGTTATCTGACCTATTTGGAGTTGGAAAACCGCTCAGTAGCCACTTCCACTCTGGGAAATAGCTCCTCTTTGGCCATTATTTGGCCTAAACAAGACTGGGAAGTTTCTGATGTCAGGTTCATCACTGTGAAGCTGTGCGCGTATATACTCAGTGTCGCTTTTGATCGACTTCATTTCCCATCACTGTATCCTCGGCTGGTAGGTACCTCCGATCTCCGAGATAGTCGGCTTCGAGCTCCAGAACGTTCTGGTCTGAACTAACACCAGCTCTAGTCCTTGGCATCGAATTTTAGACGGGAACTGAAAACTCGCAGTTTCATTGGCCAGTCTTTCCACCTAAACCTCTCTCCTAGTCGGAATTCAAGCACCCTCGGTGGACATTTATGGCTCCAAAGGCCTATCAGAGTTTGGCTGCATTATCAGCTCAGCGTTGGAATGTCTGAGGCTTACGGAATGTACAGTAAGCCACACTGGAGTTCTAAACAATAGCCGGGGGACACGTGCACCCACCCCCCTCCACGTGACCCCCACACCCTCGTGTCTCATACAATACGGCTATTGAGTCATCTGACCGGCGGACATACTGAAGGTAAATCAAGTTTAGTTTAGACTGTTGAGATCGGCGCTCTTGGTTTATTATTTCGTGGAGTGGAGTTACAAGTACTTGTACGACAAGCCGAGGTATTGGTAGCCGAGTGATAAGAGGAGTAGTACAAGTACATACCACAACAGCTGAACCCTTCACTCCAAGCAGAAAAGAGATACCAAACTTTCCAAATGAATCACGTGATACCACATCCCTGTTCGTAATATCCCGCTAATTATACCCTGTCTCAGTTCTAGATCACGTCCTAGCTTGTTTACGCTGTAAACTTCTGCAAGACGCTAACGGGGAGGAATAGAAGGGTGTCTGGAGGGCGCAATATTGGTGCTAGAGAGACGGGGACTTCACCGTTGGATTCCTCTCTCCGAGGGCTTTCGAACCATATACTAATTACCCGCTCAATGTCGTTTCTAGGCACCCCATTTCTCTCCGCCAAGAAGTTCCCTGCATCTTCTCGGCCGACGGAAACAGCTTCCCAGACTTCCAACATACACTTTTCCGGCACAAGCTTTTGACAAGACGGCGTATAACGTATAAGCCTGGTTGAAGTTTGGGTGGAGATGTGAGGGTGTTTTTGGAGTGTCAAAAAGTGGGAAAAAACGAGGAAATCGAAGAAAAAGACAAACCCGTAACTGTACGGATAATATATGCTCGTAAAATACCCCCAAACCTCCTCCTACTCTTCTCCTGTCTGTACAACTCCAATGTTACGTCTCATGCGGCTGGTCAAATGGCTTTATCTGGTCAGTCGTTGCTTTTAAAAAGGAGTCCGAAGAGGAGTGGTGATTGTGGCGAAAAGTGGCACAAAAGGGGCCGAAAAAAGACGAAATCAACAGCTGGGCTGCTTACTAAGCCTCCAAAACGTTTCCCCGGCTTTTTCCCGGTATTTCCCGTCTCGTATTCAGCTCCTAGCCACACCCTCTCCTCGCCTCTCATAAAAGCATATTCTTATTCACCACTCTTTATGCCACCACTTTTTTTGATACTTTTGACAAGTCCATCACGAGACTTGCAGTTGAAGGAAGACATTTTTTTTTTTTTTTTGCGGGACTTGTGAATAGGGTTGGGGTAGAGAGAGATATTGAGCAAAAGCTGGAAATGTGTCACGTGACTGCCCTGTAGAGGCTTCTTTCTCATGCTTGTCTCGCAAATACCGCACGACGCCTTGTCATAAAACAATGGGCTCAAAAATCATAGAAGTCAGAAGTCGCCGCAGCGGTTTTTAATTTCGGCTTAATTGTCGACTGCAGCTTAAAAGGTTATCCAAAGCTTGGTGCCTTGGCTGTAGGGGAGGTTTGGAGAAGAGTATTGTGGGCGATGGAGGGGAGATATTGGGAAAAGGAGTTGATAGGTGTATTCTCCTGAGTGAGAAGAATCTGGGACTGCTTTCAAAATGCAAATTGGAGGAAAACTGGCCGACTTAATCGGTCCCTCCACTACACCCACACACTGTATGCTGCACACATGATATCTACAAGTAGGTACATTGTCTTGTCTAGAATAATACTTGCACCAAAGTCGCCGGAAGAAAACCGGAGAAAATACGGAGGCTGGGCCGTTGGATTTATCCGACTATTCCTCTTCGGGCAAAAAGCAACACGTATAACGGACCCCAACTCGGAGATTGACCATACAACATTATCGTAGCTGTAATGGACTCTGAGTTAAGGTGGTTTTATGCGGGATTTTCGGGAAACGCGATTATTGCGACGAGCAGTGCTCCGAATCGCTTCGGAGTTGGTTTGATCAAAAGCCCCGTGTCTGGCGATTCTAATCCGAGACTCTGGAGCTCCACCGTCTTCTCCCTCACCCCAGCCAAGGCTCCCATGTTATCTCCATCAGCCGGACTTTAACTCTAACTCTAGAGGGATATAACCGTCGACGATACTAAAGGCCCGTTATTCGTCGTTTTGGACCCCAGCCGTGGCAAAAGTGAGTACAAAGTGGGTGTTGAGTGGCCTTCGAGGGGGACGAAAACTTGTGTGATGCGAAGACACACTGAGAGCTCACAGAGACAAGCAAGAGTTCTCGACAACTGGTCCTGATTTGACATGATCTGAAGTGGCTGGCTGGAAAAGTAGTAGCCATTGAGCTGTTGGAGTTGTCCTGAGGGTGGCTGTTCTTGTCAACTCCCTCTCAGCCTCGAATGGCTACCGTGTGGCTATTGTACATGCTTGCTCTGGGTCGCCAAGTCAATCGTGGATTGGGTGACTGGACTTGGACTTGGACTTGGTTCACAGCTGTGTGTGGTATGACTTTTGCTGACTCGTTTCTGTCTCCAGCCATGCACCCTGCACGCTAGTGTCATTGTGTAGTGTCAGATTATGTCAGGGACTAGACTAGGTGACAGGACTACATGTGACAGATGTCAGGCACGAGACTAGTGATGGAGATGAGGAATTGACTCTTTTGGTCGATTTCAGAAGTGGCAATTTCAGAAGTGGCAATTTCAGAGTCATTTGATACCCCAGTGCACTCAGCGCTTAAGTCTGAATAGTCATACTAAGTCTCTATCAGGTCTACTTCAGACTATGTCTATAACAGTCATTCATCCTGAATACAAGTCTCAAGTGATCTAGAGTACTTCAGTCCAAGTCTCATCTCCCAGACTGTTACCATCAGCTAGATCTCAGACCCATCTATCAGCTAGACCTTTCCTGTCTATCAAACCTATCTATCAACAAGTTGCCAGTCTTTGCTAACAAACTGGTTGTTAGATGACGTTAACAGACGGTTGTTAGATGACGTTAACAGACGGTTGTTAGATGACGTTAACAGACTGGCTGTTAGATGAGTTTAACAGACTGGTTGTTTCAATAACAGACTGTTCTTGTCAAGGCAACCGACTGACGTTAACCCGTAAACCCATCTCACGTGTCCGCTCAGACCTTCGGCCTTCGCTACCGTACTAACACAGTGATTCCAACCTCCGAACTCGACCGATCCGTCGACCACCAGATTTCCGCCGAGTACCGGGCCAACGGCGACCACAACCCCCATTTCAATGAACACAAGGACCACCACCACCCCGAAGGGGCCGAGCAGGGCTTCACGGGCAACCTAGAACTGCGCTCAGACGAAGACGTCGAGTCGGACTCCACGATGAGCGACATTGAGAGCGAGGAGGAGCAGGAGGACGACGAGTTTGTCGACCACGCCGAGGAGGTGCTGGACCGCCAGAAGCACCACGAGGACATCATTGGCGGCATCCACCATATCCACCACCATCACCACCACCACCACCACCGACACAACAACGCCGACGAGGTGGACCGAGGGCGAGAGAGCCTGTCTCCTGCGCGGTCGACCATGTCCATGGGAGGGAGCCTGCCTGATGGCGAGCAGCTGTCTCCCAAGCCCAGCGCCATGTCGGGGATTGTGCGTTCGGACACCACGGACTCTCGACGAGACGACTCGCCGGACATGCTGACCCACAAGTCCAAGCACAAGACGTTCACGTTCGGCATGCCCTTCTCCAACCCGCTGGCCAACAAGGAGGCCAAGAAGGGCAAGAAGGAGAAGAAGGAGAAGATCAAGCGGGCAACCACGTTTGGCTCCGTCTTCTCCAAGGAGGAGGACGAGGCCGAGCTGGCGAAAATGGACTCTGCGACCCAGGCCGAGCACGAGTCGGTGGCCCAGATCCGCCAGAAGCTCAACCGCAACCTGTCCATCACCACCGAGGAGGAAGACAAGCTGTTTGGCAACAAGCACGATCTGCAGTCGGTGCGGGTCAACAAGATTGTCAGCAACGCCACCATGCCCACGGTGCTGGACTCCATGAAGGTGGGCAAGAAGAAGCAGCTGTCCAAACACGACCCCTTCAACACGCTGGAGGGCGACTTTGTCATTCTGGGCGGCTACCGAGGCTCCGTGCTGCGAGACGCCAAGACCAAGCGACGGGTCTGGATCCCCATCAAGGTCGGCTTCAACCTCCGAAAGATCGACCTCACCGTCGACACCTCGGACGACTCGGAGGAGAACATGGAGAAGTCCATCTACCCCGATGGGATGCTGACCCACATTGGCCCCATCGATCTGAGTAAGCGGCTGATCCAGAAGATCTCGTACAACCCCAACTGCCGCATCAGGGACTTTGGCTACGACTGGCGACTCGACTGCGGCCTCAACTCCAAGAAGCTCATTGCGTTCCTGGAGAAGATCTACGCCGAGAACGGCAACAAGAAGATCACCGTCATGGCCCACTCCATGGGCGGTCTCGTGACCCACAAGGCCATGCTGCTGCGACCGGACCTGTTCAAGGGCGTGCTGTACCTCGGCTCGCCCTCCGAGTGTCCCGCCATCATTGGCCCCATCAAAAACGGAGACGCGGTGCTGCTTTCGTCCAAGGTGCTGACGGCCCAGATCAACTTCCTCATGCGATCGTCGTTCATCTTCCTGCCCGAAGACAAGCAGCTGTTTGTGGACAAGAACACCGGCCAGCGAATCGACGTGGACTTCTACGACCCGGCCCAGTGGAAGAAGTACGCTCTGTCTCCCTGTGTGTCCGAGGAGCACCGACGACGATGTCTGGAGAAGAAGCAGCGAGGCGCCGAGCTCTCCAAGCTCAAGCCCTCGGCTCTGCACGACCACGAGCACCACCACCACGGCCACGGTATGGGCCAGAAGCTGCACAAGCTGGCCAGCGTCATTGCGCACCCCCGAGAGCACAAGGAGCACTACGAGAACATGCATCCCGAAGCCACCGCCTCTGGAGCCGACGCCATGGCCGTAGCAACTGGACACTCGGGGCTGGTGACCATGGGCTCGTCCACGGGCAACAACGACGCCAACATCCCCACCATCGACTACGACGACGCCTGCAACTACCTGGAGCGAACGCTCAAGCGAACCAAGGCGCTGCGAGCGTCCTTCTGGTACGACGAGAAGCGCAAGGACGAGTACCCGCCTCTGGCCTGCGTGGTTGGAACCACCGTGCCCACTCTCAAGGCCTGTCGAGTCGACGGCTTCGAGGGCATCTACAAGGGCGACTTTTCCGACTTTGTGCTGGGATCCGGAGACGGCGTGGTGTACTCCAAGTGGAACATGCCCGAGCCGTTTGGCTTCAAGGTCGTGGCCAAGGTCAAGACCAACCGAGGTCACGTGGGTCTCATGACCGATCACGTGGCCGTCGGCAAGGCCCTCATTGCCCTCCAGGAGGCCGCCGAGAAGCGAGAGAAGGGAGAACCGTTCCTGCCGGATATCACGCCGGTGCACTCGATTCCCGTGACCGACGACGACTCCGGAGCAAGCACGCCGGTGCACTCACAGCCCGCCAGTGCCCAGAACAGCCCGGCTCCCGGACACCCGCCTCAGTTCTCTTCGCCGTTGAAACATCAAGCATGAGGATAGACTAACTAACTTGGGTGGAACTTTGGTGGAGAGTGTGACTGAGCCGGCTAACGTTCGTTATTAGATCAGTTTTGTAATAGTAATATATATTAGATGTGATGCATATGTAGAGGAGGAAGCGCATGAGCGAAGCGAAGGCGTGGGACCCAAAATATCTCAAACATGAGCTTGGAAGCGCATGAGCGAAGCGAAGGCGTGGGACCCAGATCATCTTAAACATGAGCTTGGAAGCGCATGAGCAAAGCGAAAGCATGGGACCCAGACCATCTTAACTATGAGCTTGGCTCAAGCATGGGACCCAGATCATCTTAACTATGAGCTTGTCTCAAGCATGGGTCACTATCGTCTCATTGACGAGCTCATTCACTAGTGCTTCAACTCTTTTCAACTCTTTCCTTCAACCTTTCTCCTCAACTCTTCTCCTCAACTCCTAACCCCTCAGTTTCCTAATCAAACCAGCTAGACGCGAAATCAAGAGCATCGCCTCCTGGTCACTGGCAAGAACATGAATGTCGCCAATGATATGTCTCGTCTTTCGATCAATCACGCCTCGAGACTTAAGCAGCTTCAACAGCGGATTCATCAGCTCAGTGCCACAAGACATGCCCATCATCTCCTGAATGAGGTTGTAATGGCCGCCAAAATGGGCATACAGCGCGTCCACAGGCGTGTCTCGAGCCGAGTCCGTCGTAGCATGACTGTGGGCGGCTAAAGGAGGCTCAAGAAACGGTTTGGACATGTCTGACTGAGGTCCCGCGTCCTTGGTAAACGCCTTGCGCTCAAAGAACCGCTGCCGAATGAAATCGTTGTACTCCTGGAACTTGGCAGACACAGGACCAGGACCAGTGACAATCTCCTCCATGTCTCGAGACTCGGAGTTTGCACCCCACCAGATTTGCTGCGTGAGAATCGTGTTGTAGAGCTTCATCAGGGAATGAAGTAGTGTCATTCGAGAGACTCGTTTCCGACTGTCTCCCTGGTTGAGATCGAAAAAGGCAGCTACCAGATCCAGTTCACAGTGAGGAGCCGTAGAGTCCATCCAGTGCTCTACAGTGACAAAATCCACAAACGAAATGCGCTTTTTGGAGTCACCTGACCGGTTGTAAAGACGCACAATGTTGTTTTGAGTAGCATCCCCTTCGGGCGAATCGTCTCCAGAAACCACCGTGTAAGTAGCAATGAGTTTGGAGTGGGAGATGTAAAACGAGGACGAACGAAGACCAGAGCCAGCTTCGTCCTTTTCGTCACACAGAACAAAGAACTTGCGCCACGCCTTTTGCACGGCATTGGGCTCGATTCCCGTCTGCGCAGAAATTGTGTGTTTTTCCGTGTCAGAAAGATCATCGGGAATGGTGGTCGGCGAGGTCACGTCACGTGATGACGAGCGGTCACGCTCTTGGTCGTCACGTGACGATCGGTCATCATGTGACTGTTTTTCTTCGTCAGCACATGTCTCCTCACGTGACCCTCCCCCTGTGATTACGTCATTATCGCACCCCGTCCAGGCCTCGCAGATCCACTGAGGCGAGTATTTCAGCGGAGCGGGAATCTTGATCTTGATGAGCACGTGACTCCACTGATGCTTACGTAACACCACGCAGTACTGGCACAGATCCACGTCCACGCATTCGCTGCAATGGTAGCGAGTTCCCACGATAGGAGAGGTTCCACATCCGTCACAGGTGATTCCTCGATGCACCACGCCAATGTTCTTGGAACACGTTTCTGCAAGATGGTAGAGAAGCCCGAGAATCTCGGAGCTGTTCGACGGATGCGGCTGTTTGAATAGATCCGCCAGAGACGTCGAGATATCTGCCGTAGACAGAGGTCGTGTGAATGGTCTGTCCATGAGGAGGAAGAAGAATGAGTTTTTGTGTGTTTGAAAGCGTTGATGCGTTTGTGTTTGTTGTAGATGAAGCAGGTGTGAATTCGGCGTTGTTTGCACCTCTTTGAACCGTCTGTATGGGGTACTTGTATTGAGAGTGTCTTGTTAGATGTTCACTTCGTGATGTGTAATGTCATGCAGCCTAATCATAACTCTACAGTGAGAACGAGGATGTCAAGGAGGTTAATGAGGTGGATTTAAGAGAAAAGTGAGGTGAAATATGGTAAAGGGGCTCACGAGAATATATCTGGTGTTTTTTTGGCTAGCATCAGTGGTTTTTCCAGATCTGAGATACTTGTACAGTTTGGTGATTACGTAATCACAACCAGCTGTGGGAGATATTTCGACTTTTCTGAGATGTTTGGGAGATCGCCACGATCAAAATGATACTATAACGAGCCAGAAGATCTTTTACAAGTACAGCCTTCATTTGACTCCATTTCTCGTTTTTCACCCTCTTCTTGTTCAAGCTTAAAATTGAAGGACCTCATATCCATACACATCCCATTTTGAACATCTAATGGAATCAACGAAGGAGAATACGATAAGCGAAAACCAAGAAAATCACCTGACCGGGTCACGTGACTCATGCATTGAATCGGACGGTTCGGAAAGTCTCAACCTGAATGTCTGGACGTCAAAATATGTGCTTACATAAGCATTGAGGCTCTTAGTACCAACTGCCGGTGTTTGCTCACTGATTTTTGTAAGAAAAGCAGTTCCAGCTTCAAAACTGCTCTTCCACTCCAATTGAACCAGTCTGGTAACCCTGACTAACCCTGACCAACCCTCCAGAGCCCCAACATCTGTTTCTAGATCATGCGATGTTCATGCATGGTGATTCTGCCACACGGAGAAGAAGGTCAAATGTTGGGCAGATGTAGTGGGAATATTAACAGAAGAATAGTTTAAGTAGATAAGAAATTGCCTGAGGAATCTAAATACTTTTTCAAATTTCGAAACGAGGCAAAATTCGAGATTTTACAAAATAATATCTGCCTCACGGACTGAACCTCACGGGGTGATCATGAGATTGCAATTAGTTCATGGTAGAAAACAAATGAGATGACAAACATCAGTCCAGACTCTTAATACGCCCTAATAGCACTCAGAAATCAACTACCCGTCTTGTTACCCATCATTCCCAACCCAATATGGCTATTTTCGGTCTCCTCTCTGCAGCCTCTCTTCTCCTCTCTTACAGCCTCAAACAAAAGATATAAAACCAGTGATACCCCCTCCAAATTCCCTTCTAAACCTCACCATTCCTTTGCAAATGTCGCTGCCGTACCACATGAAACTTCCTCTGTCGGAAGATAGCCCCGTGGAGTCTCCTAAAGGGGATTCGCGTTTCTCTCGCTTCTTCAAGAACCTCAGAAGTAACGACTCCAGAGAAAGCATTGCTACACGCAAACAAAGCGTAAGAAATCATAACCAGGTCAAATTCAAAGCCCATGAATACCACTCACGTGACTCTCACGAGTCCTCCTCGTCACGTGGACTGCCCATCACTCCAGACGTGGATATCAACCAGTACTTTGCGCAGGTTCACAAAACTACTGGTTATGACACAAAAAAGCCCGAAGATCCACGTGATCTAGATACCCCGGAGCAGAGAGGCATGCTGGGCGTCTACGAGGACTTTATGCGTGCTCAGAGAGGCAAACAGTGGAGGGATGGAGACTTTGACCCTGTCAAGAAAAGCCCTTCTTCAAGAAGAGAATCTCGAGATTTGAAATACGCCCCTAATGATTTGAAACTCGAAGAATCGTCACATGACCTGGGAAGCAAGCCTTATGACTGGTCTAATGACACAGACAACGCCACTCTCACTCCTATGACTCCTCATGTTCCCTCGTCTTTCTATAGCCTTCACAAGGAGAATCCGTACATGGAGTCACGTGAGGCTCTGGGAGACGGGGAAAAGTCACGTGAGGTCTATGACTACGTGACAAAGTCGCAGAATCAAGTCGAGTCACGTGGCTTTTCAAATGACCCCAACAATGAGTCTCCACCGCCTGCCTCCTCCTCCTCCTCCAGATCTCGGTCTGCCTCGAGTGTCTTCTTTGCACTCGCTCTGACGTGCTTACTAATCATTCTGAAGACTCACGTGACCACCATTATTCTCAACTACGGTATTGAGGACTCTCAGATTTACTCCCAGACTGCCTGTGCTACTCTGAACACTTATGCTGCCACTACCCATTTTGGACCCAATCTTCTGTACAGTGCAGTGACAGGCCAAGCAGCAGGTCACGTGGGATCCATGGCTCAAAGTCTGCTTCCTCAGAGTGACGTGACCATGAAGACTCCTGATTTTGTCAAGGGTTTGCTGAGTCAGTTGAAGGAAGACTATATTCACAGTCTTACCAATACCGTTGATTTTGGAGTGGATTTGACCAGGAATACGACTTCCAAGAACGCTCGAGAAGCTCAGCATATTCTTTTGCGTGAGATGGAGCCTCTTCAGAAGAATATTACTCTTTTTGAAGACTCTTTGAATTCTTTGTCAGCCAATCTTCTCGATAATCCCATTTTTGGTTTCAAGAAGTCAGACAATACTTCACAGTTGAGTCTGGACGGTCTCAAGAAAGTCAACTTCAGTGACGTCTTCTTTTCTGACTTTCTGCCTCTTTTCAAGTCTTCCAAAGACGTTTCAGACTCTTTTGAAGGTCCTCTCAAGTCAGCCCAGAACGCCATTCTCACAGACTTTGACAACTTCAACAATGGCTTGAGAAAGCTGGCTCTGAATCTGCCAACTTCAAAGGAGGTTTCCAAGCAGCTTCTCAACTCGAGCTACAACCAGCTGTTCTCTTCTTTCAAACTCTGCACCAAAGAAGATGAAATCAAAGAACATTATGGGAAAATGGAAAAGAGCGTCAAATCCAAGAGTGGAGTTATCGTTGTTGTATTTGTCGTTTTTGCCATCATTTTCCTGCTGGTCACGTGCTTCCTGGAACTCTTCAGCCTGGTAAGAAAGAAAAAGTCGCAAAAGGTGAGTTATCTGAGAAAACTCAAGTTGACCGAAACCCAGGTGGAGAGTCACACGAGTAGAAAGACAACTCGACCACGTGACATCCTGCCCTTCTCACACCATCTTTCCACTCTCACAATTGTCACTGTTGCTGTTGCTGTCTCTTGTCTCTGTGACTTGTCTCTACTGAGCAGTCTGAGAATCTCTGGAGGAGCCCAGATCGAGTTTGTCAGTGATATGAGCGAAACCTCGGGAGAAACAGTCAAGACAGTTGAATATGGCGACTCTACTTATGCTACAGAAACAGCAAAACATATCAACTCCCCTCGAGTCCTGACAGGTAGAGACCTGGGTGAAGAGCCTCAAGGACTGCCTCTGACTTATGCGCCTGTTGACTACAATGCCATTTTCTCCACAGCTGAAACAGCTCCCACTCCTGTACCTGTTGCACAGCTCAAGACCGTTCAGAAGAGCAAGAACAACACCAGTCAGCCAGACAACAGTATTGCAACTCTTCACAACATCTCCTCAGACGTCACTCGCCTCATTGACTCAGCCAACATCTACCTGGAAGGTCTGCAGACGAATCTTGCTACTGAGTGTCTCTCGTTCCAGAATGAGCTCATCAAGAGTGTCAGTTCGACACTAGATAAGCTGGGAAATGAACTCAAGGACGCTGTTGCGAACAGATTTGGCATGGATAATGGCAACCTCGGTCTTCTCAACCCTGACAAGTTCCTTAACGCAGTTAAAGACAAGTCTCGAGAAGCCATTGCTCCTGGAACTGTCAACAAGTTTCAGATTGATTCAAAGCAGGCAGTCGTAGCCCTCAGCCAGGCCCATATCAACTCCCTGCCTGGATTTGCTCCTTTGCAAACAAAAACCACTATTGCTACAAGTCTGGAGAACCTGGTCAATATGATGCAAAAGGTGGTATTGAGCCAGCAGTGGTTTGCGGTTGGACTCTTTGTGGTGTGGATTCTGGTGATGGTAGCCGGTGGAGTACGGTGGATCTTGCGGGTCAAGAGAGAAGGAGGTTTTGCCAGAATGAGGGTCCAAAGATGGGAAGTTTAGAACATTGGATGTATGTATTGTATTGTATTATTAGAAATAACAAAGGGGGAACAAGCTAGTATATTGCCATAGTTGAATAATCCTCATTATATCGTACAGTAATGTTGTTCTAGAGTACATCTGTTCTACTGATAGTATTTATGACAAGACAACACCCCGAAAACAACGGTAAGACCAATAAATGTCAATTTAAATTATATAAATGCACACAGGAACATCCAATAAACCTCTCTATATTATTACTTCCCCCAAATATTCAATATCCGCTGATTTCTGATTACGTAAGCCCCTCTCAGATAGCAGAGGCCACTTTTTCCAGAAAATCAATGTTACCAAACAGGTCGGGGTTGGCTAGTGGTTTTCCTCGAGGTCACGTGGCGACGCAACCCCTACAATACGGGAACTCGCTCGATAGTAAGTCCTTCGGATGTTGACTGGTAGAGTAACTTGTTAACTATATCATGCACTAATATCTCCTAAATACTTGTCCCGAAACCTTAAATCATGCTTAGTCAGCACAGGCTTCAGTGATCACAATCAGTTTGATCACACTCTCCCCCCCTTAGACAAGACGTCCACGTCTTGCGAACAATGGGCGCTCAGAAAACCTCCTCCTGGAAGTCACAACAACCTCTCGAAAACCCAACATCACGTTGTYAGTAAAAACGGTATCGAATCAACGCCATCTCCGCGTTCCCCTTCTTGTTCAGCTCATTGGAAAAGTTCAAAACGTTTGGAAGTCTTTAGAACCATTTTTAACCACTTGTTGCTTCTTCGTCTTCAGCTTCTTCAGCTTCTTCGCCATTGATCCACCTTGCGGCTTCCTYTCTCGAGTACGGATTCCTCGTAGTCAACTAGACATCCTCGTCCTCCTTTAGAGCTCACGATGTTCACTCACAACTCTCGAYAACGTCTCCTCCTTTGGCACAGCACTTCACGTACTTAGCACCGCCTTGGCTCATCCTTCGCCCTCGCAATGACTTGCTAGGCTCATCCTTCGTCTTCGGCACACTCTTGGCTCATCGCCACCATCGGCACGCCTCTGGCTCTTCGCCACSTTCATAACCTTCTTGGTCGTCTCCTCGKTATCGTCACAGGCTCCTCCTCCTCGTCGCYGGGCTATGTTTACCTCCACGCATGGGGACCCTTTGACTACTTCGTAGATATCCTYGGTTCTTCCTCGCTTCACTCACGTTCCACTCGGCATCCCTTCGGTCACTCACAGATCACCTTCCGTTCGTCCTTGATCTCCTGTATCCTCGGCACTCGTTGCACTTCGTACCTTTTCTTCTTCGTGACTCCTTGTCGTCGTCACTCATCAGGCCTCTCTTCCTCATGACTACTCGTCACTCGTCAGACCTCTACCCCTCTCCCCCCCTTAAAATCGCAGAGCCGATTTTAAAATCCTTAAAAAAAWWTTTTGTCAGGGAGTGTCATCAGGGTTATCCTTTTGCGTTTATCATGTTCTCTCATGTTCGTCGACTTTCACAGACGTCGTCTTTCATCAATCGTAACTACCTGTCTTTAACGTGTCGGCTCACGTGCGACCTGTCTTTACAAGTGCCGGTCAACACTTCCAACCTGTACTTTAACGTGCCGGTCAACACGGTTGGGGTCTTGATTGTCTTCAATGATCTCCGGCGACCAGCCGCCTCATGGCCTGCTAACCCTTCCAACCTGTACTTTAACGTGCCGGTCAACACGGTATAAATATCAACCGAATCCTCTCGTGGATGTCAATCGCGGACCGTTGCGAGCCGTCCGACGCCTCTAGCCGTTTTAACATGCGAGCCGATCCATGGCACTTTT